>JARBWI010000084.1:0-466697 GCA_037576405.1 Campoplex capitator | reverse complement strand
ATATTTATTTAATTTATACAATATCATTTCCTGATTTACCGTCTCAAACGCTCGTTTAAAATCTATAAATACAACTCCAGTTAGTTCACTATCATCCATTTTTATACGCCATTCTATCAACGTATCTTGTATTGCTGTTTCGCAAGAGAATCCTTTTCGGAAACCTGATTGTTCACTTATAAATATATTGTTTTTGTCAAGATACGATACTATTTGTTCTTTTACAAGTTCCTCTAAAAGTTTTTCATATATCGGCAATGTATTTATCGGTCTGTGGTCTTCAGCTTTTTTACTACCACTAATTTTTGGTATAGGGTGAATGATGGAAGTTTTCCATGCATCGGGGACCTGCCCTTCTTGCATCGATCTATTGATCAATTCCAATATGATTGATGGATTATCTTTCCACACTATTTTCAGCATTTCAGCAGTCACTTCTTCTTTGGCACCTTTTTTATTATCCAACTTACTTATAAATCTATTGACCTCATCATATGTTACCTTTTCAAATTTCTCGAGCTTTATGTTATTTTGCACATTTTGGTCATGGGCACCATTTTGTTCATCGTCCTCGTTTATTATGCTATTCACTATATCTTCTATACTATTCAAGAAGAAGTCGTTAAATTTATTAGCAACACTTTGTGGGTCATAACACATTATTCCGTTAAACTCTATTCCTCCTGCTGTTCCACATGATTTTTTATTCCCAATAATTTGCTTGAGTACTTTCCACATTTTTTTCGGGCTTCTTTTTTGTTGGTCTATGTTCTGTTCATAGTATTTTTTTTTATTTTCCCTTATCATAGCCACAACTTCATTTCTTTTTCTTTTGTACTCTTCCCACATATTATTGCTTTTCATCGTTATTGCACGTTTATACATATTGTCTCTATCACCACTAATTTTTCTCACTTCTTCATTTATCCATGGTTTATCCTCCCATTTCGTAACTTTAATTTTTTTTACCCATGGTGCCACTTCATTCATCGTTTTAATTACATACTGTATTGTTTTTTCAGCAAGTTCCGATACATTCATTACCTTATTCTTAAATGTTTTTAACTTATTAGATAATTTATTATGATATTCTTTCTCCGTAAAATTAGAGTAGTCCCTTTTGTAGAATACTGTCTTTTCATTCTCAATTATTTCATTCATATTTACATTTACTCTAACTACACTGTGGTCCGTAATTTTTGGGGTTTGAAGCACTTCAACTTCTACGGTGAAGTTTGAAAAAACCAGGTCAATTATTGTCTCTGAATTGTTTGTCGTTCTAGTTGGTTTATTTACATATTGTTTGAGTCCCATTGATTTTAATTGATTTAAAAGTCGATTTGAATAGTGATTTTTTTTACTAATGTCTATGTTGAAATCTCCTATCATAATTAGTTTTCCGATATCAACAACTTTTTCACATTCAGTTATAATCGTTTCTATGAACCTACCATCGCTTGCGCTCGGGGAGTGGTACACGTTTGCAATTACATGTCCTTTATACTTGCCTTGTAATTGTATTATATTCATCCACATGTTTTGTTCCATACTTTTTATATTTAATACTTTATACATTATACCTTGTTCAATATATGTCAACACACCGCCCGTTCTCATGTTTTCTGAATTTGTTCTTATTACTTCATAGTTATTAAGCTTCAATTCAATTTCCTCTACTTCTTCTGTTATGTGTGTTTCCGTTAGGCATAGTATTTTAGGCTTCATTTCATTCGCCATTTTCTCAATTTCGTCTTTATGTGTAATAAATCCCTGTGCATTTAGCATTAGTATGAAGTTTTTCTTCCCGTTATCTTTATTGATGTGCTTATTATTTGAGTTTAATTGCTATTCACAACTGTATTGAATATTTCTACTAGCTTTTTCCACAGTTTTTTTATACATTGGACATCTATAATCAGTTGACTCGTGATTAACATCAATATCATTGATATTAAATTTTTTGCAGTTCCTAACACAGTTGGCACATTTTTTATTTTTTTCTTTACATTCTCGACCATCGTGTTCTCCACCACATTTTCTACAGCACACAACATTCTGACAATCTTTGGCAAAATGATTGTACCCAGAACATTTGTAACATCTTAATACACTCACATAGTCATACACTTTACAATTTTTGAATCCTATTTTAATTTTCTCAGTCTCAATCAGTCTTTTATGTGTTTTCGGGTCTACTTCTAGTATCAGGTTCGATTCATATTTACTTATATTGATTTTTTTAACCAGTCTTATCTTAAATTCGCTTTCATTACAGTTTAATTTGTTTTGTCTGCTTATATTTTTCACAAGTTCTTGTTCGTCCCTATTCTCCAATTCTTCTTCGACTCCAATAACTTTTATTTTTGGCATTTTCTTTAGTGGTTCATATATTTTATATCCGTTTCCTAGCCCTTTTTTTAATTCACTACTCAACATTTGTTGATCCTGCTTTTCTTTAACGTCAAGGATCAGTTTTCCTTTCGTTCCCTTTACTACTCTGTCAATTCCTATTCCTAATTCCATTATGTTCACGTGATTTCTTAGTTGATCAACGGTTTCTTTACATGATTGGTTATTCACTGGTTCGATTATTATACATTCGTTCGTATTACTTTTTACTCTCTCTGCGTATGTTGATTTACTATCTTGAGTTGTATTTATCTTAGCTTCTATCTCTTTCCTATTTGTCATTATTCCGCTTGCCAATTTCTCCATTCTATACACTCCCTTGTTTATTTCTTCGGCTACCTTTCCTAACATTTTCTGTACTAGCTCACGTTCGAAATCTTTCTTAAATTTCTCGATTTCCTCTTTTACAATCTTCTTTATGTCATCCTTCACCTTCTCGATTTTTTCACAGTTATCATCCATTTTTTTTATTGCATTCAATATTACATCTAGTTTCTCTTCGATTGCTGGTTGCCCTTGACTGCATTCATCCTCTTCTTCTTCGCTAATTTCTTGCCTTTTCCTTTTTATTTTATTACATCCATTTGTTCGTCCGTTCCTCTCTGAGCTCTCACTTGTTTTGTTTTCCTCCGTGCCGCTCACTGATGCCATACTCTCCTTTTGTTTGTTCCCTTCCGTTTCGTCATTTGCTTCTTGCATGACCACTTCTGATAAAATATTATTGGACTGTTTAATTTGTATACTTTTTAATTCACCAGCACACAATACCCTTTGTCGATATATATTAAATGTCCTGTGTTTTTCACTACAACTACGATGAAAATAGTGATGGCACTTCTGACATTCATAAATTACAGTTTTTGCTACTTTTTTGCATTTTTTACAGGTATATGAAGGTTGAATTGTAGCTAGATTCGTCGACATTACATAACACTACACATTTATCGTATAATTCGTCCAGAACACTTTCCGTTCTATCAATAACAGTCTGGAAGCACAGTCGGTTATTTATGTGATTAGACCGGTTATATTACTGTCAAGTGACCGCTCATACGATGCTATATTACTCGTTTCCAATTGAGTTCCACTGTCGAAGCGAGTATCCACGTTATGATTGTCACTATACTGATTGAATATGTTATCACGCTTCCGTTCATCAGCTGAATTATGGTTTAGTCTCATTCCATAGTTTTCGCATTTATTTTTGAACAAGCGTCACCAACAAATCATTCCGATCATTATACAATCATTCCGGTGTTATTGATACCTATGTTTTTCACCAACAAATACAGTTCGATATTTATTAACGCAGCCTCACTTGACCGTATCCCCTAAATGATTGTCACTGATTTGTACAGGTTCCTCGAGATGATTGCCACTGTGCAAAACCAATATGGCACGTCACTGACAAATTGATCGGCGAAAATATCGATCAACAAAACTGTTCATATCTTTCGATCTACTACTCTCTTCCTCATCTCAGTCATCTCAAAATGTTCGTGGCACCGTTGCACTCACTCACCCCCACAACCCGGTATGCGTTTCGAGTTTTTTCACTAATAACTTGCACAAAATAACAGAGCACTTGTCAAGACCAACATCTCAAAGAGAGAGAGAGAGAGAGAGAGAGAGATGATATGATATGTTTATTCAATATTGCCTCAGTACAACTTTTAGGCAAACATAATTAATAACTACAAAATAATAAAAAATGGAGTATCAAGAAAAGACGCAATAGAAATGATACAAAATTGTCACAAAAATTGCGCAATTACAATTTACGAGAGTGCTAGTTTAAATACTAAGAACTTAACGTATACACCACTGTACAGAGCTTACTTAATATCTACGAGAAAAAACGCATCGAATTACAACTAGTAAAGCACAAGATACATTTGTTGACTAATCATAATTTTGACGCTCTGTGTTTATCAAAAAGCTACGGAGCTTAAGTTTGAACGTGTCTATGCTCGAAGCTGAGGTAATTTCAGGCGGAAGCGAATGCCAAAAATAACATCCGGACACACGGAACGAGTTCCTGAATAATTCAGTACGATAAGGAGGAATTAGAAAGACCTCACCTCGCGGTCGTAACGAACGTACAGTGCTGTCATCAATACGTCGGAACAATTCACTAATGTAGCACGGTGCATTACCGTGTATAACATGAAACATCGCAATACCCAAAAAGTATTGCCTTCGATTATAAACACTCAGCCACCCCAAATTGAGACGGTACGGCGTGATGTGTTCGTCCCTTCTCAGGCCAAAGACAAATCTCACACATGCATTAATAACACGTTGCAACTTAGTATTCAATTCAGCTGTCAAGTTGTTGAATACGAGACAACAGTAATCAATAAGAGGAAATATTAAAGTTGTAACTAGCTTAATCCGAAGCCGCATACTCAACGAGCCGCGAGAGAACTTGAGCCTGTAGAGAGACGCCCACACCCGCTTGCAGACCTCCGAAACATGGCTATTCCATAAGAGATTGGATGAGAGAATTACTCCCAGATTCCGTGCTTCTTTAACATAAGGTACTAACACCCCATCAATGTTTAGACTAGGTAAAGTGTTATAATCAATATTCTGGATACGTGCATTGCTCCCCATTATCAGAACTTTCGTTTTGCCTCCATTTAAAGTAAGTTTATTCCGCGATGCAAACTCGAAGATCGAATCGACGTCACGCTGTAAAAGCGCGATCGTGTTTAAAAGGTCACGTGGCTTACAAGAAACGTAAATTTGCACATCGTCAGCAAAAATCATATGACTACTATACCGTAGACACTCAGCTATGTCGTTAATAAAGATAGAGAAGAGCAGAGGACCTAGAACAGAGCCCTGCGGTACACCTTTGGAGGTTTCTAACCAGGGAGAGCGCTGACCATTACTATCGATCACAGCATGAGATCTACCGGATAAATAACTGTACATCCAGTTTAAAACATTATCATCCAATCCAATCATTTTCAATTTTACCATTAATACATCATAGGGAACCGTATCGAACGCTTTTGAGAAGTCGAATAAAACCAAAAGCGTTAATAATCCTCGATCTATCGCATATTTTACGTCATCACAAATACGAATAAGGGCCGTTTGTGTACTTCTCTTTTGACGATAAGCTGACTGAAACGGATCCAAGATATTGTTATGCTCCAGAAAATGAACGATTTGCTCTTTAATAATGCGCTCAAAGATTTTTGACAAAACCGATAAGTTAGCAATAGGTCTCGTATCAGACGGGGAAGAAGGATAACGAACTTTCAACAAGGGTTTTATGAACGCACGCTTCCATTCGTTTGGGAAATAACCACATTCAAGTGACATATTAAATAATGATACCAGATAATTTACGATTTCTGAAGACGAGTTAAGGACAGAGAACGCAGAGATACCATCGGGACCTTCAGATAAGGATGAAGAGGATGTTGCATTGAACTGCTTAATGACCATGTCCTGTGTTATTCTCACAAAAGAAAATGTCGACTGACCTCGATTCGTGTTAGCTAACATACGCCAAACATCAGCGTGCGTTAAGGCAATATCACATCTTGAAATCGAAGCATAGAATTCATTAAGAGTATGACTATCAAAAAAATTTAATGGTGAATTTAATTTAGATTTAACTAATCCTAACCTAGCTAACTCACGCCACAGAGTTGCAGAATCATTAATTGCTGATAATATCATAAAGTTGAAATCTTGTTTAGCTTTGCGAATATCATGAATAAGATTATTACGAAAGCACCTGTAATCAGCAAGACCACTTGAACTACCGGAGCGTTTTGCTCTCCTATATAAAAGATTTTTGAGTTTGACCCTACTTCGAAGCTCTTCCGAGAACCATGGTGCTGGAGGTCTAGTAATCGTAAACGAACGATAAGGCGCACAATGGTCAGTCGCCGATTTCAACGAATTCGAAATAAACCGAACCCCCCGATCAACACCCATATCAGCATCAGCACCCAGCAAATCGAAATCTATAGCTGATGGAAGTGAAGATTGCACAAGTTCTCTAAACTTCTCCACAATGAAGTTTCGTAATGACCGTCTGTATATCGTGCGTTTGGGCAATTCATGAGAGCGAGTCTTGAGAGCAAGAGTCAGCAAATCATGTCCATTTATAAAGGGCACATCAGATTTTGAAAATTCAGAGACATGATCTAGATCATCAACTATACAGATATCGAGCAGTGAATCGCAGCCAATAGTATGGAAAGTAGGCCCAGAAGGTAATATATGAAAATTCAGTGAGTGAACAATATCACGCAGATAACCAGATTCAAAGCTATTCAGTAGCAAATTGCAGTTGAGATCGCCTAGAATAACAACACATGAGAAAGAGTGAGAAAAACGATTCAGGTCATGCAAAAAGCTATCCAACAACCTGCCCTTAGGTCGACGATAAATAGATACCAACAATATCGGATCAGATTGCGGCCAGTGTACGCTCAAAAAAAGATATTCTGGAGAGTTAGAAAATTCTTGGGGAGAATGCGCGAGTATGCTTGCACGTAAAGTGTTCAGCACGTAGCATGCCACACCTCCACCTTGACGTCCCTCGCGGTCGTTACGAATCAGAAAGTAATCCTCAATATTAACCAATTCATCATTAATATGTGCATGTAGCCACGTTTCGGAAATCGAAATAACATGATAATGCCTGCTCGCGAAATATTCACGGATATAATCGATATGTGCAGGTAAAGAACACGCATTAAATTGCGCAATGTTAAGCACACTCAGATGTTGTGCCCTCTCAGAACGTAGTAAATCAGCACGCGATCGTTCGTTAGGCTCACGGGAAAGAGGATCGATTCATGCCATAGAATTCAAATCGTTTGGAGTAGAAACGAGGTACCGCTCTGAGCCGTCAGCTTTTCGAGCATAGACTAGGTCATTTCTAGCCCAAGTATATCGCACACCCAATTCTCTGGCCTTAATCTTCGCAGCTACCAACAATTTATGCGTTTCAGGTGAAAGCATCTCATTAACATAAATCTTAGACGCAGCAAGGCTCGGCGCCACGCTATCAAGAATATCCGACAACACCAGATTCTTTTTGGCGCGCTTACTATCTAAAACAATCTTCCGAACCGTTCCTGATGACAATGTTACAACGAACGAATTACCGGGACGCGACCCTAGTGCGCTATTGTTTCCACTATTTACACGCGTCGGTAACACACGGACAGAGAGTATGTGACAAATTAAATGATCGATTTTAAGTGCATTGAATATGCGGGTAACCAAATCACGTGGAGTACCGTTGAAATTTGACGGCATGCCAGTTACTTTGAGCTCACATGATTGGTTAGAAGTCTTGCGAGAATTTACATTAGAGGCCTTCAATTCTTTTAATTCGCTTTTGAGGACTCGTAGTTCGTCCTGAAGATGATTTATTTGGCCAGCATGGTCGATGACGACCTTTTCAATTTTTGGTATTTTGGTTAGCAAATCTCTAAATTCTTTATTCGTTTCTTCTTGCCGCTCGTTGAACTGATTTATTTTCGCGACGGACAATTCTAAATTATCTAGCTTGCGCAATACTTGAGACCAAATCGCTTCAGAGTTTCCCGGTTGCAATTCACCAAGAGATGAAAAGCTCGATAACACATGATTAGATGCAGATACTGCTGTTGAATTCAATAAATCATCAATTGAGATATTCGCAGGTGCCTCGGGGTTTCCCGAGCCTGATCTGGTAGCCATTGCGTCGGTTAAATTATTAATGCAACATACATGCACACTCTTAGTATCGAGGTAATGCGTAACACAACCAGGATGGAAAGAACGTTTACAATCCACGCAAGAAATTGATCTAGTGGCTACCGATTTACTACATTTGAAGCATTGTACAGGCATTGCCAAAATTCAATATTTATCGGGAGAAAATTTGCAAAAATGTAGTAACTTTAAGGAAATGTAGTAACAATCGGGTTATAATTAGACCCGGTAGACTAACACAATCGAAATATAATTAAGAATACATTGCCTCGTCAGCCGGAGTAAAATCGAAGAGAATGAGCACACCCGAGAAAGTGGGTTACACACACACAGCACGCATGAAGTCGAGACGAAGATGAGAGTTACGAAGTTAATACAGTGGTGACATCCATCGATGAATTTTCAAATCGGTCGTCTATACGATGATTGCAGACTAGAGATGCTGGTGGTTGGGACGTATGAGCGATGTAAACACCACAGAAGCGACACGGCATAACATGAGTCAAAACAACTCACATACATGATGATGAAAATATATTAGTGACGACGACCATGGTGGGGCGCCAAATTGCTGATCCACGACCAGTGTTGCCATACGTACGATAACTATCGTACATGCACGATATATTTATTGTTCGTACCATATACGATTATCGTACAAATTCGTACAATAATTGTACCATATAATATGAGACCGTACGATATTTTTTTCAGCCTTGGTCGGTAAGTTGGAATGTTATTTTGCCAGTGTTTTTGTAATAATTTTTCTTGCCACGAGATGGCGATCAAAGTTAGAACGCTTAGCGCTTATTGGTTGATCGGTTGGTCGACATTGTATTGTTGAGCAGTGTGTTTATGTTTCTCCTGAATCCATTGTCATCGACCATTCCGTCGGTTTGTTGTCCCTCATATATCCAATACAGTTGAGTTGAGGTGAATTTTCTCTTGTACGCGTGTTCGGTATTTCCCCTTTTTGTTTCCGCGAAAAGTACATCTTCGCCGTGTCGTTTTCGGTTATATTGTGATCGTGTCACTTATTTTTCTAAGAATCGTGCGAAATAGTTGTTTTTATTTTTATTAATGCGAAGTGAGGGAACAGTGGTATTGTGATACGTGATAACGTGATTCGTCGTATTTCGTATTTCACAATGGGTGGCGAAACTACCGACGACTCGACGTCGGATGGTGAAAACGACAACATAAGGAATAAAAAAATTTCTCGAAAAACAATTGTAAAACGTCGAGTTCAAAAATACAGAGCACAATGGGAAAAACAACCTCAATTTCGATTGTGGCTTTGTCCCGATGATTCAAACGTGTTCAAGGCCACGTGCCGCTATTGCAATACAACTATGAAGGCTGAGCTTACTGTTTTGAAGAAACATGCGGACAGTCTCAAGCACGTATCTCGTTGTACGGATGTTCGTCCCGAAGTCCAGGCAACCATTGAAAAGTTTGTGTCCCCATCGATAAATAAAAACGCGCAAAGAGCAGAACTCTTACTGTGCGGGTTTTTGGCATCTCATAATATTCCATTCTCCGTCATGGATCACCTTTCGGACGTTTTAAAAAAATGTTTTCTTGACTCGAAAATCGCCGATTCGATCAAGCTTAAGAGAAGCAAAGCAGCTGCTATCGTCAAAAATGTTATTGGTGAAACGCAAAAGGAACGTCTCATCAAAAAATTGAAAACGAATAAGTTTTCAATTTTGACCGACGAATCAACAGATATTGCAGCGGTCAAGACATCTTGCATCGTAGTGCGATATTTTGACGAAGATATGGGTAAAATAACAAGCCGATTTTGGGACTTAGTGCAACTATTTGGCACGGACAAGCCTTCATCAGCAGACTCTGAAATAAGTGCGACTGCTGAACGAATATTTAACGCCATTATAGAATCGTTCGATAAACACGAAATTCCTCGTGCTAATATAATCGGATTCGGTTCTGATGGTTGCAATACAATGATGGGATGTAACAATTCGGTTGCTAGTCGCTTCTGCAATACGTGTCCTGGTATCACGATCTCGAAGTGTTTGTGCCATTCAGTACATATATGCGCGAGCGAAGCCTGCAAAATGTTACCGCGCAATTGTGAAGACCTTGCGCGTAATATTTACAACTTTTTTAAAAATAGCAGCAAACGTCAATGTAAATTTGTGCAATTCCAGGTGTTTACGAACTTGAAAATTCACAAAATACTACACCCATCTCAAACACGTTGGTTGTCACTTGCAGCAGTCGTTGACCGGATTCTAGAGCAATGGAATGCCTTGCGTCTCTTTTTTGATCACGAATGGCTAAATGAGAAACTAGTAGCAGTTGAGGAAATCCACCGTCAGTTAAACGATTCGTTTATGAAAGGATTTTTCTTGTTTCTACAATGGGCTTTGCCAAAGTTCACCAATTTGAACAAGTACTTCCAATCAGAAAATGTGATTGTAACAAGCATGCATTCGCGTATGATTGTTGCGTACAAGGATCTCCTAAACAGTTATATGAAAAGATCGTACGTCGCGAAAACGCCTTTGCAAGACATCGATCCAGCTGCTACCTCAGAATACGAAAAGCTCGAAAATCTGTATTTAGGTGTTGGAGTGATGAAACAATTCCAAGAAGCTGAAATATTACGTTATCCGGAATTGATAATGGAATTCAAGAAACGCTGTCGTGATTTTCTCAGCACAGGTTGTGTTCAATTGAAGAAGCGCTACGATTTTGGTGACACTTTGCTTTCAATGATCTCAGTGCTAAGTCCAGAAAAAGCATTATCAGCTGTAGAAAGGGATGTAACACCGTCTTTAATACCACTGACTACGAAACTACCACGATTATGTCGAAATGATGATTCACGGCTACAGAAATTGGATGATGAATGGCGGCAAATTCCATTCATTACGTTTCCGGAAGATATAACAAAATGCGCAGATGTCGATGTCTTTTGGGCGAAAGTAAGTAAATTTATTTATGATTCTAATTTCTAACGCAATATTCCAATATTTTTGTAATGTAACGTACCCTTTTAATAAGACGGTACATATATATTTAATACTATATTCTTCGATTTATTTCAGGTTTCGAAGCATACGGATTCGGAAGGCGATGCGTACTTGAAAGTTCTTCCTGCGTTTGCTCTTGAAGCGTTGTCTATCCCACATTCCAACGCCCAGTGCGAAAGAGTTTTCAGCAAAGTCAACTTGATTAAAACGAAGTCGCGGAATCGTTTAATTACATCATCAGTCAACGGCTGTTTACTGGCGAGTGAGTGCGTTAAAGAAACGCCGAAAAATGACTGTTGTAAGTCATTTGAGCCGACGAAAGAAATGTTCGATCGCTTAAATGCAAATCAGCTGTATCCTAAAGCAAAGACTGGCATAGAACCACTACAACCCGACGATGACGAAGATGATTTCATTCTTTTCTCGGTTGGTTCAACAGAATAATCATCATCTATATAGAAGACGAGGTATTTAACTAAAGTAAGAACACTCCGAACAACCAATTGCAAAATGTCCATAGAATAATGGTTAAAAATATCGACGACGTGTTTCAGAGAGGAACGGTCTTTTCGGAGCTCGACACAAAAACGCAAAATCTGTCGATGTTATCACAGAAATATCGCAAAGATGCGAGTCATTTGAACAGCAAATCGATGTACGTCAAAGCGGTCGCCGGTTTCGTCGCGTTTCTCGTCTTCCTTCTTTATTTCTTCATTCTCTAGTCTCTAGTCTCACGAAAAACTTTATCATAGGCCGATAAAACGGCGATAATCGCGTGTGTTTTATTCACGCACGCAATTTGAAGTTTGCATCGTTGGAATTCAAGAAAATTTCAATTTATTTCTAAATATCTCTCGGAATCCTCGAGCAGAATTAAGACTACATGAATCAAATTAGCAACACAATGGAGATAAAGATAGTTTCTCAAATTTCAACGATGTGAATTTTAATTGAATTTAAATGAATTTTAATTTATAAAACTGCAATATCGCGTGATAATAATGCCAAAGTTCTCATGGGACGACACTTCCTTCGACCATTCCGGAGATAATATTACATAAGAAAAATATTTTCCACGGACGAATTTCTTTTTTGTATTGTACACTTTTTTGTTTTTTTTTTGTTACCTCTGTCAATGGCCCGAGATTTTGTTCGTCTGATTTCGAGAATAATGGGTTTAAGGTGATACGAAGTGGAACGACGGAGTTTAAAACACAGTTTTAAGGACAAAATAAATATATATTTATTGTCTTTTTTTTTTACAGTTTTAAGAAAAAAATGTTGCTTAGAATCTTGAAAACTCGTACAAAATATCCTAGAAAAAGCGCAAAATCAACTTTTTTAGTTGAAAAAAGATTCAGTCAGAAGTTCTTTTCCACTGATCTTTCGATGGATTCTTATTGATGAAAATTGAATTTCATGGGAACGTGAAAAAAAACTTGTTTGTAAATTCAATACATTTATTGAATAAAATAATTATCTTGGTGAAAAAAGTTCAAAAAAATAGTTCAGCTATTTTTGCACGAAATCTATATGAATAATTGTACGGCGATGATCAAAGAGTAAGAAGGATGTAATTATCGTCGGAATACGTATGTCATTGCTACAACCTTGTGAAATATCACTTCACTAGTCATCGTCTCAATGATATCAATAAATATCAAAAAAAGTGGAAAAATAAAGTATAAAAGCGAATGGTTCGTTGATTATGAAAATATTGCGCGAGTTTTTTTTACCGCCAGTCGGTATTCCCTTTACCTTCAACTGCAGATTAACGTAATTACCAAAAAATGCAATAATACTACATAGATAATAATGTTGAAGATTATGTACGATAATTTAGTACGATATTCCGGAAAAATGTACCATAATTAACTATATTTTTTTTTTATCATCGTACGATAAATGAACGATAATTTTACGCAGCCTGGTACGATACTGCTGAGACGACTATCTGGCAACACTGTCCACGACTGATGAATTGACCACAACAGAGATGTAAACACGTACAGCTCGGTGAACTACTCGACGCGGATCAATAATAAATGCTCGCACAGGCAAGGCTTATTTCGTGGGTATTCAAGGCCACACGTTCTCGAAGAAAACTGACGAGTTAGGTATGGTGAAGATTGAACAACAATCACACAAATGACATAACCATATAGTTGTGTTGTGTTTGACAGTCACGATCGATGAACCCACTAATACAATTTCGTACGTAATCACGTGAGCAGCGCATGCGCTATAAACGATCAAGACCGATAATTATAGACGTTGAGAACGAGAAATAATTCAGCATTCGATAAAATGATTTCGTTTTAATGTTCACTGTGTGGATATTCACCATGCACCGATGCACAATCACGAGACTAACAAGTGAGGTACACCTCGTGCACTTTAATTTCTAAAGTTGAGATAAAATATCCACGGTCAACAAAGATGAGATTCGGTTGACGCAGAGCGGAATGAAACCGTGACGGCTAGTTCGGCGTCTATCTCAATACTAAGAGAGAGAGAGAGAGAGAGAGAGAGAGAGAGAGAGAGAGAGAGATTTGATTTGATTTGATTAACTTTATTATGCCCGAGTATAACTAAAAGGCAAATTAGAATACAAAATAGCAAGATTTAGATTACCTTAAGACTAAATTAAACCCGAAACCAACACCAATATCCAAAATAGTCAAGAGACCAGAAAAATTACGCAGATACAAGTTTCTCGTGGTGCCATAAATTGACATCCTAAATCATGACATAGATTTCCATCGACTTACAACTAAGTATAACATTCAAAAATGCACTATCAACAAGTAAACATTGTAACAAAATTAAACAGAAAATGCACTCTCTCCTCTAAATGATCGGCTCATACATGAAGCAGTAGATCTGGCAGAACGCTTATTCCACCTCGACTTTTGGCTACTCTACTATACCATAATCATTACGCTCAGTCGTCAAGAAGTAATCGTGGATGCGTTCTTTAAAAATATTTAGCGACGGTGCAGTCGTAATCTCACTCGGGAGGGTGTGCCAAAGATAGCAAGCACTAATCGCAAACGATCTTCGGAATGTCTCAGTCTTAAAAGGAGGTATCAGAAAGGTAGCACCAACTCTATCTCTCAAAGCTCTGGGATGTTCACGAGGAGCAAACGAGAAAAGCTCACGGATGTACAAAGGCACTTTTCCCTGCAGCATCTTGTACACCATGATCCCGAGGAAGTATAACCTACGGTTAGCGACTGACAGCCATCCAAGTCTGAGTCTAAACGGCGTAACATGCTCATCACGTCGTAGCCCATAGATGAACCGAATGCAGGTATTGACAAGTTTTTGTAATCTATTATTGAGCTCCTTCGTAAGACTGTGGTAAACTAAACAACAGTAGTCAATGTGAGGGAATACCAAAGCAGTGACGAGTTTAGTGCGCAGTGTTTGTGACAGGGCGCGGATATTAAATTTGAGCCTATGTAGAATCGCAAATACCTTACGAGAGATGACTGACACGTGTCTGTTCCAGCTGAGGTTAGATGCTACCGTCACTCCTAAGTTAGTTGCTTCAGTGACAAATGGGAGAGTGATATTGTTCACCGAGACATTAGGAAGTTCATTATAATTGATACGCTTAACACGTTCCCGGCTGCCTAAAATCATCACTTTAGATTTCGAGATATTAAGCATAAGGTCATTCCTAGTGGCAAAGTCATGGATGACACTCACATCATGATTTACTCTAGCAATAGCGAAACGGAGATCCTGAGGCTTACAGTCAAGGTAAATCTGCGTGTCATCAGCGTATATCATGTGCTTTGTAAACTGCAATTCAGAAGCGATATCATTAATAAATATAGAAAATAAAATCGGTCCAAGAACCGAACCTTGCGGAACGCCCATATCCGTCTCTAGCCAATTTGAGCAACATCCATGTTCATCGATAACTGCCTGAGATCGATTTACAAGATAGGATCGAAAGAATCGTAACGCGCCGTCATCCAAGCCCAATTTTTTGAGTTTAGCAAGAAGAAGCATGTGCGAAACTTTATCAAACGCCTTGCTAAAATCGAATAAAACAAGGATCGTGAGGCGTCCTTTATCAATCCCTCTTCGTACATCATATACAATCTTCAAAAGAGCCGTCTGAGTGCTAAAACTCTGGCGATAGGCTGATTGCAAAGGGTCAAGAAGATTGTAATGTTCGAGATAGGAAACAAGTTGGATTTTGATTGAGCGCTCAAACAGCTTTGACAACTCAGAAAGATTAGCTATCGGACGAGTATCAGATGGCGAAGTCGGTTTTTTGTTTTTCAAAAGTGGGCGAATGAAAGCTTGCTTCCAGAGAGTAGGGTAATGACCGTCTTTAATTGATAAATTGAAAACTGCAGTCAAAAAATCTGCCATAACCGAGGCTGATTTTTTAATGCCAAAACAAGAAACTCCGTCAGGACCTGGTGATAAGGAACTAGATGACATCTCATTTATTAATTCGAGAACTTGAGCAGAAGTAACAGGAGTGAAAGAAAAAATCTGATTTCCACGTTGAATGGGATCTAATAATTGAAGTACATCTCAAGAGAGAGAGAGAGAGAGAGAGAGAGAGAGAGAGAGAGAGAGAGAGAGAGAGAGAGAGAGAGAGATATATATTGATATTGATATATTTATTATGTGCCCCTGGAAAACCATGGGGGCAAATTATAATACATAATATTACGACAAATACTCCGAGTACAATTCTCTGATTGTGTACATAAATTGTGAAATTAAAAATAATACAATAAAGTATAGTAAAGTATAGCGTAAAAAATAGTTCGATCTCTCAGGCGAATGAATGAATGAAATACAGTAATAATCAAACAGTAACGCATCCATAACCACACAAAACCATCGACACAATACGGCGATAGTCAGTATAAAACGTCGCTTGTATAATTTTCACTAGTTAGATGCTTCCGCGATATCCTCATACTCCCTCTGCTCACCAACTAATAAGTAGCGAAAAAGTTTAGCTTTAAAGCTGCCAATAGTCTCAGCAGATGTGATGTCAGTCGGTAGGGAGTCCCACAAATAGCACCCCGAGATGCAAAAAGCGTCACGATAAATATTCGTACGATACGCAGGTATCAGAAACGAGGCTCTTGGTAGACGCTCAGATCGCCGTACCGAATCGTTCAATCTAGTAAATTTTTCCATAATATAGTCCGGTGCCTGCCCATGCACAACCTTGTACATCATTATCGCTTCAAAATATTTCCGCCGATTTCCCACCGACAACCAACCCATCTCTAGCCTATATGGTGTGATGTGCACATCTCTTCTCAAGTCATATATAAATCTTATGCACATATTTACCATTCGCTGCAGTTTAGTATTCAATTCATTCGATAAATGGTGGTAGATTAGGCAGCAGTAGTCAATCAACGGAAATATCAAGGCAACAATGAGCTGTTTCCTTAATTCACGTGGTAATAAATGCTTATTGAATTTAAGCTTATGAAGAGCTGCAAAAATTTTTCGCGAAATTTCAGAGACATGGCGCTTCCAGCTTAGGTCGTCGCAGATAAAAACTCCGAGATTACGTGCATCACGCACAAACGGTATTGGCACATTATTCACTACGACGAAAGGTAATTGATTAAAGTTCAGCTGACGAACTCTAGCATTGCTCCCTAGGACAAGAATTTTAGTTTTTGCTGCATTCAGTCTGAGACTATTTGCTTGCGCGAAATTGAATATAATATTAGCATCATAACTAACTTTAGTTAGGGCCTCAACTAATCTATGTGGCTCACATGAGAGAGATATTTGCGTGTCATCTGCGAATACCATGTGCTCAGTGTAGGCTAAATTACTTGCAATAGAATTAATAAAAATCATAAAAAGTAGCGGTCCCAACACCGAGCCCTGAGGTACGCCCATCGACGTCCCCAACCATTTAGAGCATTTTCCGGACTCTTCCACTACTGATTGGTATCTATTAGATAAGTAGGAATAAATCCATCTCAGCTCAGGATCATCAAGCCCAATCAATTTCAATTTAACCAATAATTGGAAATGCGAGACAGTATCAAACGCCTTAGAGAAATCAAACATTACTAGCACAGTCAGCAATCCTCTGTCAATGGCCTTACGAATATCATCACAAACACAGAGAAGAGCAGTCTGAGTGCTAAAACCACGCCTATATGCAGATTGTCGGTGATCGAAGATGTCATGTAGTTCACAATGCGCTACTATTTGGTCCTTTACTTCACGCTCAAAAATTTTCGTCATCGCTGGTAAATTAGCAATGGGGCGCGTATCAGAAGGTGATTCAGGAGACTTGATCTTTAGTAGCGGTCTAATATAAGCTTTCTTCCAAGCATCAGGAAAATACGATAAATTCAGAGATACGTTGAAAAGAACCATTAAATACTCAGCCAGACAGGGCGCCGCGTTACACATAGCAAAATTTGACACTCCATCGGGACCTTCCGCGAGAGATTTCGACTTAAGTAGATTGAACTGTTTTCTAACCGCTTCAGAACTGATATGAGTAAATTTGAATAAATGCTCGCCACGAGGGTATGCAGATAGATCAAGAAAGATGTCCTCAATACTACGGATATCAGAGCCTTTAGAAATGGAAGCATAATACTCATTTAAAGTATCACTAGAGAAAAAATTGAGTGGTGAGATGACTGTTGTTTTTACGAGTCCAATGCGCGCCAGTTCGCGCCAAAGCTTGGCCGGATCATTTATATTTGTAAGTTTATTCGTGTAATAGGCGCATTTGGCATTTTTGATAATACTAGACAGATTGTCACGAAACCTCCTGAATTCAGCATATCCTAAAAGGCTATTTGAGCGCTTGGCGCGTTTATATAGCCGATTCCTTTCTTTAATTTGTTCTTTCAGCTCGTTTGTAAGCCAGGGCGATGGAGTACGAGAAGCTGAGAAAGTCTTCCTGGGCGCATGGATATCCATAGCATTTGTAAGTGCACCCGATATCAAATTTACTCCACGATCTAACGCTCCTCCTGACGAGGAGAAATCTGCTTCAAGGTCATGTATAGACGGAAGAAGCTCCCGTATAGTACCTACGTACTCTTGACAATTAAAGCCGTTGATTTTGCGACGACATACTGTCCTAGAGACCACCACTCGCTCATCAAATCTCATCACTAATGAGAGCATATCATGACCATTGATGAACGGCACGTCCGACTTTTGAAACTCAACTATTTTGTCACTACTATCAATCATAATAACATCGAGCCACGAATCACATGTCGCTGTATGGTACGTAGCACCCCATGCGCTTAAATTGCACAATTTTTTCACAATTTTTTACTTCTATAGGCAACGCATTGTACATTTTTATTCCTTCGTAAAATACACTTTTCTGCGCACTCCGCGTTTTTCGAAAACGTATTGCGATATTGCCAGCTTGTCGCGTTACTCTGTCACTGTTTATTCCCACAATTTCTAGTTTTCTCTTAACTTGCCTCGGCAGTAGGTTCCTCACAGCTTTAAAAATAAATATTGACACATTATAATATAGTCTTTGTCTTACTGACATAAATTGCAGCACTCACATATCATCTACCTTCGTATATATACCGCATTGTAATATTACTCTCATTGCCCGATTCTGCGCTATCTGCAGTTTGTTCAACTCAGTTTCACCCATACCAATTAACAGTGTTGCACAATATTCAAAATGCGGTGCAATGATCGCTTTATATACCGTACACCTGGTATATGCTGACAAATATTGACCTATCCTGTTTAAGAAGCTTGTTTTTTTACCAACCTTTTTTAACATATATTCGCAGTGGTTCCTAAATCGTAATTTATTGTCGATAACTATACCCAAATATTTCATGGTTTCCACTTGTTCAATTTCCGTGCCGTCTAGACACTGCACTGCGATATTTCCTCTCACTTCTTTTCTTACGCTTCTGAGTACCATATATTTCGTTTTCGTTGCATTCATTTTCAATTTATTTCTATTCATCCATTTTTCCACTACATACACAGCCATATTCAACTTTCTTTCCAACTCTGTACTGCACTCACCAGACACATATATCAATGTATCATCTGCAAACATTTTAATTGTACATTCATCAGGGCAAATACCGATTATATCATTTAGAGAGAGAGAGAGAGAGAGAGAGAGAGAGAGAGAGAGAGAGAGAGAGAGAGAGCAATGACTACTACGTTCACACGGAACTCTTATTCCGGATTAATTAATCGGGTTTATTATGCCCGATATATATGTATTCGCTGTGTGCAATGCCATACTATAGCGTCTGGCTAGGACTTAGGGCGCTCATGCTGGCCGGAATTCGCGCATTCTACGGGACTGTCAATCGTTGTCTTATAGAGCTTCGCAATGCTAAAGGCACGCAAAGGAAACGGTTGTTGTTGTGTAAAATCATGCAAACATGTATTGAGGTCCACGAGTAAAGAAATAAAATTTTACTCGTTCCCAGCAGCGAGTTATAAAGCCGCGCAAAAAAAAAGTGGATAGATTGGGTTAATAAAACGAAGTAAGTATATTTTTCGAGGTTATGTTCATTCGTTTAAAAGGTATGCATGCCAGTAATTTTGTCACGCGAATAATTTTTTTTGTTAATGATTCTTTAGTCGTTCACATAATTGGGAACCAACGAAACATTCACGAATATGCAGTGCACACTTTGTTGGGAACCAATCATCTTCAATCTCGTTGAGTCCGAGTTACGTTCCCAGTATCTCAGGGAGAAAAGAGCCAGAATTGAGTTCTCACGAGAAATGTACAATTCAGCGGTAAGCACAATTGAACTCTATCATTAATTCTCCAAAATTAAATAAGTGATAGAAGTATTTGTTTTGTTTAGATTTGACAGGAGTATGCGTCGAAGACAGTACGTCAGGCAACCCGAGAAGGAAAGCGTAACACGGATTGACGCAGAGGAAAATACTCCGGAGCCGGAGCTGCAACAACCAACTCATCATCTCGGTGACCCAAACGAGCCTCCAACAATATTGTTCACCGTTGACCAGGAAGTTCAAGTTGAAATGTTTGACTTGACAACGGACCATCGAAATCTTAACGAAATAACTAAAACATTTATTTGCACACAATATGTGTACAATGACATTTGCCACGCACAAACTCAAGTTTTTATACCTGAAAACCATAAAAGCTTAGTGGTTGTTAAGAAAAGGCAGATGAGTGACAAGTGTTGTGGTTCGTGTATTGTTCAAGTCGACAAAGCGATCGGTCCTGATAATCGCGATGGTATTGTGGAAGATTTGACAGTATGTACAACAGGATTCCATGGTATATCGTCAATAACAAAGGACCAAGAAATACTTGACCTCTGTGGTGTGACATTATCTACTTTTCGGTTATTATTGAATTCATTGCCGGAAAACAAACCGAAGAAAATTAGCAAAGAAAATCGGCTTCTCATATTTCTCATGAAGCTGAAAAGTGGAATGTCGTTCTCAGCCATAGGCGTTTTATTCCGTGTTCACAGAACAACCGCATCTCGTATCTTTTTCACCGTTTTGCAGGTGCTAAGAATAGCTTGTAGTAACTTTATTATGTGGCCTTGTCGCGACGTAATTCAAAGTACTATGCCCGAAGTTTTTAAAAACTTATATGGGAATACCAGAGTAATTATCGATTGCACCGAAATCAGAGCAGAGCAACCAAATACTGTCGAAAATCGGGTTTACATGTATTCACACTACAAAAAAGGGTTTACGGTCAAAGTACTCGTTGGATGCACCCCGGGTGGTTTAATTTCATTCATATCAAATTGTTATGGAGGACGAACTAGTGACTGTCAAATCACTATTGATTCAGGAATTTTAGACTTGCTCAAGCCTCATGACGTAGTTCTCGCTGATAAGGGGTTTCCTGGGATTCAAACCGTTCTCGATGAAAATGGCAAAGGAGCTCTAATTGTTATGCCACCATTCTTACACAACGGACAGTTTTCGGCTGAAGACGTTGAGAAAACATATCAAGTCGCGAAAGTGAGAATTCACATCGAAAGAATCATGCAAAGATTGCGCATTTATAAAATTTTAGATAAATTTTCAATTGATATGCTTCCTCATGCCGATAACATTGTATTTATATGTGCTGCACTCGTCAACTTGCAGCCACCGATTATTAAAGACGACGATGTAGAGGAAACTGATGTTGTACAAGCAGATTAGAGTATATTCATGAATGATATAATTTGTATATATAAATAAATATGTTTGGCTTTACACATAAATGAAATAAAATAACAAATTATAAATGTGTAATATTTTATTCTTTCGAACGATCACAGACGTTAGTGCCAACGTACAATATATTAATTAGTATTTTATTTTTTGGAGCGATCACAGAGGTTTGTATGTTAATAAAAATATGTTATTGTGTAACGTTTTTTTACGTAACTCTATTACGTTTTTTTGCGTAAGCCAGTCTTAGACGTTTGTCCCCGCATACAGTATATTTTCCTTATTATTATTATTATTCTCATTCGAAAAACGTACCAATGCGCCCAAGAAATGTTTGAAATAAAAGGTTTCCAATTTCGGAATCAAACCTTTCAAAAAATGCTCGTCTCTGTGCACTTCCACACAACAGCTTCCCTTAGGAGACCAAACGTACAAGTCACATACCGTCAGCCCAGTCACGTACAATTGTGTCTGACATTGAGTATAATATACATGACTTTTTTTTAATTCAAAACTACCAGCTTCAAAATACAAATAGTTCACACTTGTTGTATGTAAATCAACGTCTACAACTGGAACCTTTTCGCATTTAGCAGGGCACTTGATTTCGACTATTTTTGTTATGCACCCTTCTTCGATAACAACACCATCAGGCGATGCGCAAAGCCATGGCTGTGATTTTAACACCACTACTCCTGTTTGAATCACTTTCGATCCATAAACAGCTTCATACTCTTTTACAGCCATATATTCATTTTTCAAACCGTACTGAGTATTTTTTTTGCTGTACCACCCAAATTTGAGGGGGTCAAAAAATCATTTATTAGAGCATCGACCGTTTTCGATATCCTTGTTTTAATCGAATGTGCTCGTGAGCTCGCGGAGATCCTGACGTTTCGCACAGAAAACCATTTATCTGAATGAGACTGGGCTCGTGTTTCAACGCATACCTGCATTATTTCAATCTCATTCAGCGAAATCTCTTGTTCATACAAAGTCTTCTCATTTTCATTGGTTATTCTTTCATATAGCTTCAATGAATATACTGTATGATCCTCACTAAAGTTAATCAAACTTTTTATACAGGCGTCGCAATGATCGGTGTCGTTGATGTTAATTGCAAAGTGAATACAATCCGTGAAAATTCCTTTGACAATTCGCTCGCCTTCGCTTACGTTGTATTCTTTAACAACTCTTTGTAGCGCCGATGGATGCTGCAGATCGTTCAGTTGCAGAAAAATAGGCGTGACTCTGACAACCGCAGGACTGGTCTCAGGTTTTTCGAGTGCAAATAAGTTTGCGATGCGCATGGACTTGGCATACATCTCTTGGCCCAATTGCTTGTCCGAAGGCTTCCCATATTCCTGCTCAAGACTCGTCTTCGTTGTACTCCTATCAGAGTTGATGTAGTGCACAAGAGCGTATATGTGTTTGCACTTCCCTCCGGCTTGCGATACACATGTGCACGATCCATTATCTACGTGGCGTTTATCAGAGAGCTGGAATAATTTATGTGTCGTTACTAAATTATTTTTTACATGTTATATTTTCATTTTTTTAATCATTATTTTGTAATTTATTTATGGTTTACTTCAATTTAATTTGTTGATGGAGTACTTACATGCAGTTGTACTTTGTACGGAGTAGCATTTACTGATGTTTGCGGTATCACACTGCCTCGTATCATCATGCTTACATTTTCATTACGTAGCTCCTCAACACGAATTACATGTGAAACTGCCAGAGCTTTGCCCTTCACAATCGTATTCGGATTGAATTCGATATTATGCGTGATGGGTCCAAATCCCGTTCGTATGGAGATCAGGCTCATTTTTACAGTAGGCACTAACCCCAAAACACAATGAAAAGTAGGGAAAAATTTATTTTGAGTTGTTAGTACTGTAACAAAATTTTTTCCATATAATTGCTGTGGTATAACTTACCTTAAAAAAAACTATTCTAATATAAATATTCAAATTATTGGAAGTAAATAAATTCTCGGAATATTCGTGCGTTTGTATATATACGATTTCGTCCCGTAACATTTGCATTTTACAGCCGCACGCGGCGCCACTTGGTTCTGCGCACACAGCGAATATACACCCCATTATAACCAAATCGGAATAAGAGTGCCGTGTAAGCGTAGTGTATGACATCTACAACGGTTATTAACGGAGTTTTGACATAATCAAGTGCAGGACGTCCGAAAAATTTCGATTAATGGATTTAATAAAAATATTCAATGGAGATTCTGAGTGAAGTTCTGTAATGATAAAGTGCGAGAGTAGCGAGTAAGTTGGATAAATTGTGAAAAATAATGATCTCAGTATAAACTTTTGAACAGACTGGTAAGCATTTTTTTTTGTGATCCTGTGTATTCAAATCTCGCAGTGAACATATTCATCTACAAAATATAAAAATGCAAAATAAAATCAACAGTTATGGGTTATATTCACAAGCTAAAAGTGCGGATTGTAATTATATACAGTCTCCATAGGAGTTTATATGAACCAAAATATTTAAGAATTTTAGAAAAAAGAAGTGATATAATCGCAAAAATCCCCTCACGGGGAAAAAAACGTGGACAAGTACATTGGTGGTCCCTTGTTTCCCTATGATATTAAAAAAATCCAAAACGCCGCTTAGAAGAATTCAAAAAAAGTTACAAAATAAGTTGAGATCTGTTGAAATATACGTGGCCAAATACGAGAAGCTTTACTGCGTTTCAATAAATTTCCAAAGACGGTTTGATGTTTATAGAAAAAATAATCAAGTTTGGAAATTCAACTATGTCACCAACCAAATTGCAAACGTAAAAAAATAAGATCGTAAAAAAATTCTGAACGAAGTACTTGGCGAGGATTTTTCCATGAAATAAGCGTAGTGTATAGATCATGATCAAGAATTCGCCAAGTACTTCGTTCAGATTTTTTTTACGATTTTATTTTTTTACGTTTGCAATTTGGTTGGTGACATAGTTGAATTTCCAAACTTTATTATTTTTTCTATAAACATCAAACCGTCTTTGGAAATTTATTGAAACGCAGTAAAGCTTCTCGTATTTGGCCACGTATATTTCAACAGATTTCAACTTATTTTGTAACTTCTTTTGAATTCTTCTAAGCGGCGTTTTGGATTTTTTTAATATCATAGGGAAACAAGGGACCACCAATGTACTTGTCCACGTTTTTTTCCCCGTGAGGGGATTTTTGCGATTATTATAATATTTTCATAAAATTGAGAAAATCGTAGAAAATCGTCCATGAACGTGTGAAAAAGCAAACCTTTGGGTCTTCTGTACATCGAGACAAATAACAATAGAGAGTTAGTAATGGTACGAATCTCGAGAATAATATATTCAGGGGCGTTCGAGAATTGGCAAGGTGATGAAGCGAGAATTTTTACTTTCAGAGATTCATGTACATAACATGCAACACCACCACCTGCTTTACCCTCCCTGTCATTGCGAATAAGTACATAACCCTCTAACCTGACCAAATCATCAGAGAGTTGAGAATGTAGCCAAGTCTCACAAATGGAGATGATATGAGAAAAATTGAGTGAAAAATAAGCTCTAATTTGATCAATATGGCCAAGTAGAGAATTAGCATTAAACGAAGAGATGGTTAACGAATTATCGCAAAGTACAATCTTCTTATGGTGAGTTGAAGAGATATCGGACGTTGGTGGTGAGCAAGGAGATTCCGGTGGTAGTCAGGTGATCTTCGAGAAGTCTGCTTCAGAACTTATAGAGATTATCTCAGACCCGTCTGTTTTGCGCACAAATACTCCACGCGAAGTAGCCCAAGCATGTTTCCATCCACGTTCCTTGCTGATTGACCGAACTCGGCCAAGAAATTGGTGTATTTGAGGTGGAAGAAACTCTTTTATAATTATATTGCCATTCGTATTTGCCGAGAAAACCTCGTTAATGGAAAGTATTTTCTTCCTTCGTTTCTTCAATAAGACTTCATTGCACACTGATGCTGATTTGAATCGAACTAGGAAAGATTTCGAGAGCACTTGAGACGGAGTCATCTGTTGATCACCAATGGCACCGTGAGACTTTTTTTCTAGGCTGCGTACATCCATAATATCAGATGATAATTCTGATGCCCCAAGAGTTGTCAAGATTTTATCTACAAGTATTCTCGGTGAGTCGTTTAGAGACGCTGGTAGGTTACGAATCACTATCCCAGGTGACGTGAGCTGAGCACTCAAATTTACGACATTAGCGACAATACCCTCCATCTGCGATTTCAACTCTACATTCTCTGCAGCAATGTTTGCAGTTCGGTCACTGAGAGTTGTTACTTCCGTACGTACCTCAGAAATGACTCCACCCATGTTTTCTTGAGTAGTCGCAAGGTTTGAGACATCAGTGCGTAGAAGCGAAATATCTTGAACGACTCCATTAATAGTTTCAGAAAGAGACTCAAACCTCGACGTCATCTGATGTTGCATGGAAGCTAAATTTGCATTGATCGTCGTAGTATTTAATTGAATTTGACGCATTACATCTTCCAAGGTAATAGGTGAAGATGAACCGGCAGCTGGAGAGACTTGCGAATTCGAAGGTTTGGACCATAGACACGGGCCGCAGTAAAAACTTTTGATTTGTTCGTCGTTTTGTAGGTCCGATTCAAATTTAGTTGACGCACACTCAATATGAAAAGTTTCTTTACACGAACCTTTGCAAACAACAGTGTCATGTTTGGCCAAGCGTTTACATATAGAACAATAACGTTTCGTCATTTTGAAAAACACCACAGACTGTACAGGTGGAAATCAGCAATTTCAAATTTTGAATTTTGCAAAAGTCGCGCCGGATAAAGATCTAATTGATCAATGGTAAAGTAGATCACTTTAAATGAATCGAGTGATCGAGGTCGATAAGATAGTGACTAATGGAAATCAGAATTTAAATCAGTTAACTTCAGAGAGTACGTAACTGTCAGTGTCTAATCTGATGTGATGTGCCTCGATCACAGGTCGATGATAACTGGTATAACTGTGTTGGACAGTATCAATGACAGATGGGGTTATGTAATTAACCGGTGCGCGATATTTACGTTAGACGAAAAACAGCAAAATTTATATGAAGTGAATGAAAGAACCCACTCAAAAAGAACGATAATGTTTATCACTCATTTATAAACGATATTGTTAATCACTCGTTATACAGTGGATAACAAAACAGTCAAATTAATCTCAGAGGTGATCACCACTAACACATTTACGTGGATTTTCATATGGCTGTAACTGTCAGATCTCGGTGGAGATCACCGCTGGAATAAAATTACGATATTTAGGAAAATACACTGCCGCACAGATAAGTAGCAATTACACAAAGATTAAACACATTACTATTTATAACTTATGCACTGTAATAAATTAATTTGTTCGTTTTTTTGCAGAAAAAAATCACTTTATACTAAGCAAAATTTTACTCGACTTTCCCGCTCAAAGAGAGAGAGAGAAAGAGAGAGAGAGAGAGAGGGGAAGCAGGAAAGATCGGCGAGGATAAAGGAGATGAACCAACAAATATATGCGGACCGAAAGATGAACTATTTCGGATAAATGTACTTACCATCTGTTGTATCACTCAGCAATTTGCGGTCTTTGGCACTGAGACGCTGTCTCATAACCGTTACGATTTTTTCACGGCGTGCTGGCCAATTGTTGAGGAAGGCCAACTCTTTCTCTTCGTAGCGATGTTTAAAATCGATCGCGATCTGAAATAAAAATAAAAAAATATAAACAAATCAGAATTATTATTCATCATAAACTTATTATTTATCGTCAAAGAAAGTTCGATATGAAACTCACCAAAGTATATCCCAATGGCGCCTTGTATAATGGCCACTCTTTGAATATTTTACTGACGCCATTTCTCGTGTCGTCTTTGAGCTGTTGGAGCCTGTTTGGTGCCGTTTGATGCCAGAGGGCGAGAACTTTGGTCCACGGTTCAGAAAAATGAAGCAGCCAAGTTCTTTTTTCGATCAACTCCGTTTCAGAGAGCACTATAATGTGGACAAATTACTTATTAAATTATGCCAAAAAATATTAAAAATTATACTAAAAATACTTAATAATATGTATTACTTACGGTTTTCGGAATCACTTGGGCTCAATGAACGTTTCTTTTCCGCTTTCTTAATTTCAATCGAGCCATTTTTTTTCCAGCTGTTCGCATATTTTGATGCTTGTATGGCAGTTTGCCTTTTAAAATTTTTTGATTTTTTCCTTCCACGTATGGAGTATGGTACATACATAATAAATCTCCTGAAATAAAAAAAAATACAAATTAACAAAAAATTTATGAAATCGGAATATCAGTGAGTTATTATCGTTAATAAATAAAAGGTTTGAGGTGTATACCGGTGATTCTTGGGGAAACAATTGGGGGATAAGGTTTGCGAACGCTTCGTAGTGGGAATTATTAACGCCTGGTCCGTAATTTGCGACGAGTTTACAGTAAATCGCCGACGTTAATTTGTTACGCGCTTGACGGTTTAGCTTGCCCAGATTTTCAAAAATATTGAGCACCGTCTGACCATCTTCAAAAGTTTTCAAAAAAATCTTGAAATCCTGTAGAATTTTATATAAAATTAAAATCTGTTAAGGGGGGAAGCTGGTCTAGAGCGTAAAAAAATGGGCATAACTTATGAATTTTTTATGACTCAACAAAAAGATCAATCGAAAATCTGTGAAAGAGGTTTTATAATTTAGGTTTTAATATACAAATACAAATTTTTTCGTGTCAATTAAATTCAAAATGGCGGTGTCCGGCATTTCTTCGGAGGCGCCTCGATTTTTAGACGGGTCCATGGCCGAAGATGTAACCTCCTTAATTTTGGTCCGGGAATAAAATCCCGAGAATTTTTAGTTTCTATATAACAACAGCAAGAGACGTACGTAGCATTTTTTCGATATTTTGTTTTTTCGCGAAATGGTGCACGTTTGAACAAAACATTAAAATTTTCACTATAAAAAAACGACAAAATTGTTGACTAAAAAAAAAACTATGCAATATAAAAAAAAAAATCCTACGTACGTCTCCGGAGAAAGGTATTTCGAATGTACTGTCAAAATTTCGTATAGATCGGTGAAGATTTGCTCGAGTTATGTCTTCGGCCAGTTCAAAAAAAGTCATTTCGAGAAAAACGCGTTTAAAGTTTTACGTACTATAAAATCATATTAAATGCGTATATACTTTTAATCTGCGATGCCTGCGCCGTACAATTGCCCTTCTGTATCAATATCTTCGGCTTCTTTTTCCTTTCGGAAAATGATCTTTATCCCCCCGGAAAGGGAATCTTTATGATCCCGGCGCACGCTGTAATGCGTGCGCCAGGATCATAAAGGGCGCTCGGGGCATACCTGAGAGGCGCTGCCGCAGAATGGAAAGTTTGGGCATTTAGACATTTTTGCCGACATCCATCCTTTGGTATGTTATTTTTAAGACCCTAAAGTACCTTTTAAGACAAAAAAAAAATTTCGGTTTCTTCAAAATTCTAGACCAGCTTCCCCCCTTAATTATGACCAATATACAAGAAAGCGAGAAAATAGAGAAATAAAGATTGGAGAAAAACATAAATTTTATTACGAAAAATATGAGGAGAAAAACAGAAAAAAGAGTAAGAAAACAAGAAGAAGATAAAGGGAATGCAGCGAGAAAAAATGAAGCGAGAGACTAGAGTAAAAACCATTGTTCATTTCAAGTTATTTGTAAAATTACAACGGAATGTCAGCTGAGGAAAAAGAAAATAAATATTGAGGAAAGGAGAAAGGAGACAGATGAAAGAGCAAGAAAGATAGGCGACAATAGAGGGGTAGAGCCGAGGAGATAGAAGAAGAGAGCATCAGAAAAAAAACATTATAAAATTCGAATGGTTGATAAAATAACGCCGGAATATATAGATAGAGGGAATAATTTTTTTAATTGAAGAGAAGAAAGAGAACAAAAAAAAAAGAAATATAGGCGACGATAAAGGGGTTGAAGCGAGGAAATAGAGAAAGGGAGATGAGCGAAAAAACATTGATATTTTGAATTATGGTTGTAGAATTACAATAGAGGGAGAAAAAGTCGAAATTTAACAAAAGGGAAAGACAAAAAATATAGATCAAGAAAGTTAGGAGACGGTAGAGGGATTGAACCGCTAGATAGACGGAATAATTTTCAAAATTGAAGACAAGAAGAGAAACAAAAAAGTAAGAAATATAGGTATTAAAGATGCAGGTTGTACCAGAGAGAGAATTAGGGTAAAATTATATGAAATCAGGTAACAGAACAATTATTGCTTTTCTTTATTATTTATTCACGGAGACAGGTGGGTTAATCAGCGGTTCCTTATGGACTGATTAGCCGTTACGCGCTCGTCTGTCTGGATCGCTCTCTCTCTCTCACACACACATTCACGCAACTCGCTCTTTACAGTATGCCCCTACTCCGGTCTTTGCCGAGGACAATCGAGCATTGTCGAACTACGCGACAATAAGGCGAGTTGCTTCCTCACACACACACAGTAACGCGCATCAAACATATTCAACAATAGGCAACGATGAGAGGGTCGAATCGAGGAAAAGGGAACAAATTTTAAGAATTAAGGTAGAACGCTACCATATCTAAAAAAGAAGGATTTTTATGCAAATTGGTAGATACGTTCGAAATTGACTAAACTATTTGCTCGAAAAATTTCAACGGGTTTCATCGTACCGTTTCTGAGAAAATTGAATTAGTTTTTTACATTGGTTCTTATGGAAAAGGGTTAAAAACTGCAAAAAACATTGAAGAACTACCGTTGAAAAAGACACTTTTTGATAAAATTAAAACACGTACATGAATAAACTGTCAAGATCACTCTCGTTAAATTCGCAGCCATTTCACCGTACCGATTATCTGCAATCTACAAAAGAAAATTAATAAACGCAGTTTGTCTCTCTCTTTCTGGTGGACACAGCTACAAGCGCGGCAATGTCGCATCGACCGACGCGCTCGCGACGCGAAGTTGGTAACACGAGAGGCTTCCCATGTTTAAGCATAGGAGTACCCCTCTCACCACCTGCCCCGCAAAAGACGTAGCGTTCTACCTTAAAGAGCAGGAGAGAAACAGCAAAAAAGAGTAAGAAAGATAAACAACCATAACGAGTTCGACTTGAGGGAATAGAGACTAAGAGACTATAGAAAAAAATTATTGTGTATTTTAGTACGGGAAAGAGAAAGAAAGAGACACAAAAAAAGAGCAAGAAAGATTGGCGAGGATAGAGGAGTTGAACCGAGGAAATAGAGAATGAAAGACTATATAGAGACAAAAACTCAGTTAATTTGAAATTTTTCGTCAAATTACAACGAGCAAAAATAGATGAAGAGAAACGAAAATAAAAATCGAGGAACGAAGAGGGCGAGATACAAAAAAATAGCACGAAAGATAGGTGAGGATAAAGGGGCCAGCGCAAGCACATAGAGAAAAAAATTTGTTGATTTAATGGAAGAATCGAGAAGAAGAGAAAAAATTTATAAACCCTCACGGGGAAAAAACGTGGACAAGTAGTCCCTTGTTTTCCTATGATATTAAAAAAAATCCAAAACGCCGCTTAGAAGAATACAAAAAAAGTTACAAAATAAGTTAAGATCTGTTGAAATATACGTGGCCAAATACGGGAAGCTTTACTGCGTTTCAATAAATTTTCAAATACGGTTTGATGTTGATAGAAAAAATAATAAAGTTCGGAAATTCAATTATGTCACCAACCAAATTCCAAACGTAAAAAAATTAGATTGTAAAAAAATTCTGAACGAAGTACTTGGCGAGGATTTTTCCATGAAATTAGCGTAGTGTATAGATCATGATCACGAACTCGCCAAGTACTTCGTTCAGAATTTTTTTACAATCTAATTTTTTTACGTTTGGAATTTGGTTGGTGACATAGTTGAATTTCCGAACTTTATTATTTTTTCTATCAACATCAAACCGTATTTGAAAATTTATTGAAACGCAGTAAAGCTTCCCGTATTTGGCCACGTATATTTCAACAGATCTTAACTTATTTTGTAACTTTTTTTGTATTCTTCTAAGCGGCGTTTTGGATTTTTATTAATATCATAGGGAAACAAGGGACCACCAATGTACTTGTCCACGTTTTTTTCCCCGTGAAGGGATTTTTGCGATTATTGTTATATCGACGACGTTATCGTAGCATCAGCCGACACGTTTCTACATGAAGTACATTTACGCGAAATTTTCACGAGATTTCGAAAGTTCGGTCTATCCATTAATTTGTCCAAGTGCGTTTTTGGTGCAAGTGACGTGAATTATCTCGGTTCAAACATTTCAAAGAACGGTACGAAACCGTTGGAAGAACGCGTCGCCGCGATACGAGACTTTCCTAAACCGAAAGACATTTCCGAACTACGACGTTTTCTCGGAGTCATAAACTTTTACCGACGATTTCTTCGTAGTGCGGCCGCGATACAAGCTCCCTTGTGCGATCTCCTCAAAGGTGCCAAAAAAAAAGACAAACGCCCCGTCAAGTGGACGCTAGAGACAAACGAAGCGTTTGAAAAGTGTAAACAACAAATTGTTGAAGCATCTCTTCTCTCGCATCCTTTACTAAATGCGCCATTACGTTTACTCACCGACGCGTCAGACACGGCAATCGGGGCAGTGCTAGAACAATTTTCTGACGATCGTTGGGCGCCGCTCGGTTTTTTTTCGCGGAAATTGACGGACCCTCAAACGAGATATTCCACGTACGACCGGGAACTTCAAGCAATTTATTCCAGTTTAAAATTTTTTCGTTTTATTATCGAAGGTCGCCCGCTGACAATTATCACCGATCACAAGCCGTTGATTTTTGCATTTTTCCAGAAATCTAGTCAAGCTTCTCCTAGGCAACAGCGACAGCTAGATTTCATCGGACAGTTTACCACCGATTTGCAACACATCTCAGGCGACAACAACGTGGTTGCAGATGCACTCTCACGTTTGGAATCGATCGACATGCCCGTCATTATCAGCACTGAAGAGCTAGCGGAACATCAAGCGTGTGACGAAGAGCTGAAAATACTTATCGAGCCCGATTCATCGTCGTCGCTTAAACTACGTAAGTTGAGGTTGGATAACACCGAAACCGTTGTTTATTGTGACATTACAGGTACCGACGTTCGACCATACATACCAGTTACATTACGAAAACGAGTCTTCGACGCCACACATAATCTCTCTCATCCTAGCGGACGCGCTACTAGAAAGATGATTAGTCAACGTTTCGTGTGGCCTCGAATGAACCACGACATCACAGAATGGGCGCGTACGTGTTTACCATGCCAAAGAAGCAAAATCCACAGGCACAATAAGAACGTGCCACAACACATCGATATACCAAATTCTCGTTTTCGCCAAGTTCATCTGGACATCGTCGGACCTCTGACACCATCAAAAGGGTACAGATATCTTCTCACCATGATCGACCGTTTCACGCGTTGGCCTGAGGTCGTACCAATCCACGAAATATCAGCCGACACCATCGTTCGAGCATTCTTCACAGGTTGGATTTCGAGATTTGGCGCTCCAGCTGTCGTCACGACAGACAGAGGCGCTCAGTTCGAATCGCAACTTTTCAACGCATTGACTAACTTAATCGGTTGTCAGCGCACGAGAACCACTGCATACCACCCCGCTTCTAACGGTATGATCGAACGATGGCATCGTTCTTTAAAAACGGCGTTACGGTGCCAACCATCGTTAGACTGGATCGATACGCTTCCCGTCGTACTTCTCGGCCTACGAACGTGCTACAAAGACGATCTCAAAGCAACAGCAGCCGAAATGTTGTACGGAACGACGCTGAGGCTGCCAGGCGAATTTTTCATCGACGAGGAACCTTCGGTCGACCCGCAAATATTCGTAGAACGTTTCAGAGAGGTTATGAGAAACGTTCGGTCAGCACCTTCAGCTCATCATAATAAAACGAGAGTTTTTTCTCACAAAACTCTATATACGTGTACTCACGTTTTCATTCGTGTCGACGCCGTTAAAAAACCTTTAGAGCAGCCGTACGAGGGACCGTACGAGGTATTGGAGAGGATTTCGGACTACGTCTTTCGGGTGAACGTAAAGGGTTCGCCGATGACCGTCAATACCGAGAGGCTAAAACCAGCGTTCATCGAGGTACCTCCACCGCAACTCGCTTTATCGCCTTCGCAGCAACCCCCCACTTCCGGAGATCCCTCTGGAACAGTTCCGTCGGTTAATCCACCATCCGGACAATTACGAACGTACGCTCGTAAAAAAAAGATTAATTTCGTCCTTTAACCTTCGGCTAAACTACTGGGAGGGGAGTACTGTGGCGGTTTCCGATACATCAGGAGTCCTCCTTATCGACGGAACATTTTCTCTTCAAACCATCAAATTCACTCAGAGAGTTTCCACTCTCTATAAATTTTGCTCACGCTACGCTTAACGTAGCGTCGGTTACTTCACTTCCGTTTTCCGTCCCGGCTAGACAAGACGCGTGAATCTATAAACGGAGACGTTCGACTTTAATCGAATTCAATAAAATAAAAGTTTCTATCGATCTATAAAATAATGGTCATCGTGTGTTATTATTCATTTCCCTGACCACGATCCCTACAGAGACAGTAAAGAGTGTCGTGTCGCGGGAGTCGGTACAGTAGAGATCGAGAAATTCGTAGACGACGGATGGGTATCGTCTCGTATCGAAAACGTGTTACACGTCCCGGATATGACGAAAAATTTATTTTCGGTCGGTGTCTGTGCGGAAAAAGGCCACGGAGTGTTTTTTCGGGGAAATGGCGTGCGTATTGACAATAACGGGTTCGCGATTGGTTACGGCGTGAAACTGGAGAATAAAATCTACCGAATGATTTTTAAAACCAAAAGTGCGAAGTGCGGCAGTGAAGCCAACTTTGTGAAAACGAGTTTTCGAGTTTGGCATGAGAGACTTGGACATGTGAACGCACAGACGGTGCGAAGCCTAGTCAAAGAAAACCTAGTAAAAGGCGTCGAGTTTTCAGAAAACTCAGAAAATTTTTGTGGTTCGTGTCAGGAAGGGAAATCCCACAGAAAAGTGTTCAAGAAAACGCGAGTTCGTGCACAGACAATACCGGGAGAAGTGATCCACACGGATGTGTGCGGACCGATGTCCGAAGCATCTCTCGGTGGTGCGCGATTTTTGTTGACATTTAAAGACGATGCGACGAGTTTTCGTCATATATATTTCCTTAGACACAAGAGTGACGTCCTTGAAAAGTTTAAAAAGTTCGACAAACTCATCGAAAACAAATTTGGCAGGCCGATGCGGGTTCTTCGGTCGGACAACGGTACGGAGTTTAAAAACAAGGAAATGGAGAGCTACACGGATTCAAGAGGAATTCAACGCGAGTTCACAGCCCCGTACACGCCACAGCAGAACGGTAAATCGGAAAGAGACAATCGAACGTTGATTGAGAGTGCGCGGACCATGATACTGGCGAAAAATCTCCCCAAATATCTTTGGGCGGAAGCGTGCAGTACGGCCGTGTATTTGATGAACCGAGCTGGAGCGTCGAGCGTAAAGAAAGGAAAAACTCCGTACGAAGAATGGATCGGTGTGAAGCCGGACCTGACGCATCTGAAAATATTTGGCTCAGAGGCGTATGTCAACGTACCGAGACAACAACTCAGAAAATTGGATGCGCGCGCGAAGAAAATGACTCTCGTCGGTTACGAGAGTAATTCCTCGAATTACAGACTATACGACTCGAAAAATAAAAAAGTGATAGTGTCGCGAGATGTGACATTTCATGAAGTCGTCGGACCGTCAGTTCTATCCGAGAAAGGCAAATCGAGTGAGCTGATTTTGCCGAAGAATGAAGAGCGTGAAGTGAACGAAGGAATCGTTCCAGCTCCGGCGGAAGAAGACGAAGAAGACGACGACAACGAGGTGTTCGAGTTAGCTCATGAAGAAGTGGAACAGCCGGAAGCTGCCGAAGGTGTAAGACGACAATTAAGAGATCGGAGTCTCATTCGAAAGCCGTCGAGATTCGAAACAAACGTCGCTGAGTGTTCAATAACGGTAACCTACGGAGAAGCCCTTCGCAGCAGAGAGTCGGAAAAATGGCGGGAAGCCGTTGACTCAGAACTCGAATCACACCGGGAAAACGGAACCTGGACGCTGGTGAACAGGCGACCAGGAATGAAAACAATCGATTCAAGATGGGTTTTCAAGGTCTTAAAAGGCGAAAAAGGAGAAATTCGTCGATACAAGGCTCGTCTCGTAGCAAGAGGGTTCATGCAGAGAGAAGGCGTGGACTTTACCGAGACGTTCGCTCCAGTCGTGAGATACGACTCGCTGCGGGTTCTTTTGGCTGTGATTGCAGCAAAAGATTTGGAGCTTTCTCAATTTGACGTACAAACAGCATTTTTGTACGGAACACTCGACGAAGAAATTTTTATGGAATTGCCCGATGGACTGTCGGTAGATGAGGGATCGCGAGAGAACAAGGTGTGTCTCCTCGACAAGTCGCTGTATGGATTAAAACAATCCCCTCGTTGCTGGAATCGGGAATTCAGCTCGTTCCTCCGAAAATTTAAATTCAAAGAAACGAGCGCAGACAAATGCATTTTTGTCGGTCGAGTGGGAGAAAGCGTCGTGTACCTGGCCCTTTTCGTTGACGATGGCCTGGTAGCAGCGAAGAACAGAGGAGCGATCGACGGCGTTCTCAAACATCTGAAGGGAGCGTTCAAAATCACCATCGGAGACGCAAGCTTATTCGTGGGAATGCAGATCGAACGAGACAGATCAACGAGGACGGTGTTTGTGCAGCATCAGAGCACATACGCGAGAAAAATTCTTGAGAGATTCGAGATGGTCGATGCGAAGTCGACAAGTGTACCGACAGTACCGTGCGAAGCGGGATCGAAACTTCTACCGTTATCCGAAGGTGAAGAGGGCGAAGAAGTTCCGTATCGAGAGGCCGTGGGGTCTCTGATGTTCCTGTCGATTGTGTCTCGCCCAGACATATCTTTCGCAGTAAATTTGGTAAGCAAATTTCTCAATCGACACAGCAAGGAACATTGGCGCGCAGTGAAGCGCATTATTTCGTACGTCGCCGGGACGGTGAATTACGGAATGAAATATCAAGGCGAGGATGACGGATTAAGTCTGAGAGGATACTCGGACGCCGACTTCGCAGGGGATGTGGAAACGAGAAAATCCACAACCGGGTACGTTTTTGAGCTGGCTGGTGGTCCGGTGACCTGGGCAAGTCAACGTCAAAAACTCGTCACGCTCAGTACAACTGAGGCAGAGTACGTGGCAGCATCGATAACATCGCGGGAAGCGGTGTGGCTGAGACGACTGTTATTCGACATCGAGCAGCCTTGTGAAGAGGCAACGGTCATCCACGTAGACAACCAGAGTGCAATTCGACTCGCAAGAAACCCGGAGTTTCATAAAAGGACGAAACACATCGACGTGCGATTCTATTTCGTGCGAGAGAAAGTTCAAGCTGGTGAACTAAGAGTCGAATATCTTCGGACCGAAGACCAAAAGGCCGACATCCTTACAAAGGCTCTAACGAAAAATCGCTTTTGTAAACTGAGGGACGATATCGGGGTTAAGGAACTCTGACTCTACTCAAACGGCGGAAGTGTTGGCTTGGTTCGAGCAGAGTCCAACAATACCGGTACCTCGACACTCGAGCTACCGGCAAACGACGCGAGAGGCGTAGTACCAAAGTACAGAGAGAGAAAGCATTCGTGTTCTTTCTCAGTTCGTCTTCAGCTCTACGGTGGTTCGGAATCCACCTTAAAAATCGTAGGTCCAGTTCGACGCAAGCAAAAATAAAACTATATGTACATGGCCGTATGGTCAACACGCTGCAGAGCGTAGACCGGAGCCAGCCCCAATCATAAAAAAGAAAGAAGAAGAAGTCTTCAGCTCTGAGAAGGAGCAGTTACAGACTAAGTCATTCCGAGCTTAACCTGTTAACTAATTTCCGTTAAACATTCTAATAAAAATAGTCATAGTAATTATTATCGTAATTCTTGAGTGTACCCATTTTTATTGCAACCCTTTCTACCAATCATCCAATTATCCCTTCTCTTTGAACTCGTTGGGCTTTTTCTTTTCTATTCAATGTGAAGAAAACTCAATATTTTTACATGGCTTAACCAATAACAAAAAAAAACGTTCAACGGACGCAGGATAACGGCAAAAATTCGTTGTAAAAGTTTGTTTGTCATCGGTCGAACCTTGTAAAAAAATGAGGTTCATATCAGATATACTTACACCGCAACCCAAAAAGTTATGAAGCGCTGTCGCTTTGTAACCTGTGATATAATTATTTGTGCATGCGCTGTGCCACCAAAAGTCACAAAGTTCTGTCGCTTCATGTTTTCAATGTTTTTTCTAATCGATGATCTTTATTGCTAATTGGTATCTTTAATAGAAATTAAAAAAATTTTGATATCGCTTTGTAACTCTTGGTGTTGCTATGTGAGCACTGATATTCATATCAAAAGTGCTTTCTCAGCGACATCAAAAGCTACAAAGCTTTGTCGTTGTGCAACCTTTTATGAACATGAAGACTGTCTCATTTCAAATTTTTTTAGAATACAAGCTGCGAAGCTTGTCGTTGTGCAAGCTTTCATAAACATGCGCACTGTCTGATTTCAAATGTTTCAAAATTTACTTTGACGATGTTAATTAGCAATCATGGTTTCACGTGTAGACAGTGCTCATGATTATGAGAATTACATTTATTTACATTTTTAGTTACATAGCGACAGAACTTTGTAACTTTGAGGGTTACCGCGAAAGCACTTCTGATATGAATATATCAGTAGTGACTGTTGCTAGTGACACAGTGACAGAAGAATTGTGGTGGGCAAAGAATTAAGTCGTGATAGAAATTTTTTTGTACTTACATAGTTGATCGAATTCTATGAATATACTTTTCTTTGATCCATTGTCCAATCCCATTGATGATAGGCCCTCGGCAACATGTCATGTTCAACAGAACACAGCGACAGCGCTGGCAGCCAAAACGGTAACTCACACACATTGCTGATTGAGGTCATATGAAACCTGTAACTTTAATTTTATCACCAAAAAACTTCTTACGTGATGGACGGTACAGTGCTATAAAAAATGTTACCTCATCTCTAACCTCATGGTGACGTTAGAGATTGAGGTTACATTTGCAACACGAAGCCATCGAACTTTACTGAAATATAACTTATATTATTAACCTATATTCTAAAGCTTATTTAGGTAGTACATTTTTTACCAGTCTTATTTTTCAATTATGATCATTGGAATAATCAGCTAACTTTTGGTTCGATGATGGCGGTACTGAAGATTAATTGAAGACACGTATGCTGTCTTCATTATTTTTCACACAATAGTGTTTGTGTTTACTCACCAGTTACATGTAAAAAATATCGGGCAGTATTTTTTATTGAATTCTCCAACACCGGTAAGTGATGAATTGAATTAGTTTCATCTATAATATGAATTGTTTATTCACTTTTATTTCACTACACGAACTTCGGATCCTCATGTGTCCCGCAAGCTCGACCCCTACGAACATCGTCAGTGCCGAAAACTGTTGAAGAAATCTATGTCCAATACAGATAGCTGAATTGTTTATATTTTTATTGCTAAATGAAAATTAAAATTCAGACAAACTGACAACCACTCGGCAATTTTTGTACGACCTGGTGAAAATTTAGAAAGTCAAAATTCATCCAGAGAAGTGCGATGTCATCGAAGCTACATACCGACTGTGTACCCATTACTGTCGGTAATGCAAATTATTGAAATAACATTATAGTAGATATTGTAATCATTTTGTGCTGGCGTAAATTTTTCATTTTAATTATTGCAAATTCATCCGTTTAGCAGTTTAACAGTTAAATTAATTAATCGAAACAATAATTATATTAACATCGGTGCTGACTGCAGGGTACATTTTTGGATTGTAGTGCGTGATTTTTTCGTTGCGTGATTGGCTCCCGCATACTATTTGGCGCCTGGGTTTCTCTTTCCTCTGTGTGCCTGTCTTTACACAAGTTTTCGCAAAACCATATTCGTCAGTAGTTCTTCGAACGCAATTACAATGGAAAGAGGTAAGCATTGTTCGCCACCTGAATTTTACTAAAAACAGTTCTGATATCGTGCTTTGAGTTATTTTGTGACAAAAGTGTTGAGTGATTATTTGTGCAATGTTAGAATAACCTATTGAGGTGAATAATTTTCAATTTTGCAGGAAATAAAAGGAAATCGACAGGACGAGGAGGTCGCCCATCGAAATATTCCGTTAGTCTATTGCCCTTATATACTTCTTTTGTGCCTATTCGTTCACACAATAACTTGTACGTAAATTCTCGTAGGTGTGGGAGGCATCTTGATATCTTGAAAAAAGAAGGGGGATTTTTAAAAGTTGAAATACATTATCTCTCCTCGGCATAAGAAAAGATAAATATTGATTCCATGTATAACAAAAGTGAAAAAAAAAACGAAGTGACTTTTTTTCGAAAAGTTAGAGAAGACCCAATATAGCCGATATATTTATTCGATTTTTTACTGTGTGCACGTATATCTGCACGCACCTACATATTCATATATATTTACGTGGACATGTGGACAAAAGTAAACCTGTAATGAAAACAAAGTGCGTAGCAAATCATGTCTAATGTAACTACAATGTTTTAAAATATTTTATGTTTCCGTCCGAACATTTTGAAAGCTCATATTGCCCTTTCTGTCTTGTTCGCTTTTCTTTTCTTCTTGTGTCATAAAGAAAGTGCAAGGAGAGTAGCAAAAGTTTCACTGAAAGGAAGGTAAACGATAAGGGCAGAGAGAGAGAGAGAGAGAGAGAGAGAGAGAGAGACAGATAGAGAAAGAGAAAGAGAGTCAGACGGATGACAGAAAAAGATTATGCATGCAATACACCTCATTGTATACGTTTTTGGAATTTCTCACTATGGCAACTTTTTTTTCTCCAAACATCTTTGACAAACACACGTCTTAGTTGTCTACATGCTCTATTTCGCTCATTTTTTCGTCACTTATTTCCGCTCATCTTCCTCCTCTCTATCTCCCTCTTACGCGCGCCCTCTTTCCAAAAAACCTCAAGAGGGTTAAAAATTCGTTCGTTTAGACTGAATTCATAATAAATTTTTCGGGATTTTTCCTCAAATATTTCTTTTCCGACTGAAGTTAGTCAAAATTCTGGAAAGTTGATCGCTGTTACTCGTTAACCATGGGGTTTTCGATAAAATTTCAAGATAGCAAAAAGTTTTGTTTTTCAATTCTGCCAGATCAAAAAAATCGCAAAAAAATTATTTAAACGAAACAAATTGAAGCTGAATGTGTCGTCTACAAAACGCCGTTTGTCTAATTGCATTATCTTTATTGATGATCGAGCTATCTAACTTTTAGTGCGGCAAGAAAAATCGTCTATCCAAACTTTTGATCGGGAGTGTGCTTTATCGTATTACCGTTTTTCAGTTTTTTTTTTCGGTACCAAAAAAAGTTAACGATCAATGTTAACCCATTAACGCCTGACTTAACCAAAATTCTTCGCTAGTTTTGGCCTAATATTTTGCATCGAAAAAAAATTCTAAAAATTATTGCATCCATCTTTCCTAATGTTTTCAGATCCGCTCTAACCGAATCCGCGATCAGATTGACATAAAAAACAGTTTAAACAATAGTTTTTTAATGTTTTTCAACAAAAAACGTGAATTTTGCTGGTCTATTTTTTTTTCGAAACGTCAATTTCACTTCGATAAAACTGTAAAATAATGCTTTAAACTATCCTATCGTGGTCATCGATAGTTGCTCTTGAGACATACGTGGTTGAAAATTTTTTTCCGGTCTCAATAAATAAATATGGCGGTTGTTTATATGCGACGTCATTCGCGTAACGCGTTACATGTATTTACTCGTCAAGAATGCATCACAGGAAAAAAATCATAAGTACAAAAGTTGTTTTATTTGTTGAGATCTTTTCAATGATGGTCCCAAAAATGGAGTCCGATAAAATTTTGGGTCCGGTGAGGCCCAAATCACGATTTTTCATAAAAAATACTCAGATTTCATGAAAAGTAAGTTTCACATTCCCCGGAGCTCCCCTGTTGGTGGTCCCAAAATTGGGCCTGATATGAATATTGGGGCCTGTAGGGCCCAAATAATGTTTTATATGCAAATTTTATTCCTATTATCGTAGAACTTGACTTTTCGCATGATTTTTTGTTCTACAACTATGAAATACGAAAAAATAGTCCATACTTCTCCTAATTCAAAATTTTTGAATGCTCTTAGCCGTTGCTGAATGTAACGTTGCCCGGTTTTCACCACGTGGAGGTGAGCATTCGTTGAAAACCTTCGTTTTTTTTGTTTTTTTGTTTTTTTTGTTTTTTTTTTTGTTTTTTTTTCCTATTTTTGGATTTTAGCTTATCATTTTCCGACTTTTTCCTTGAAGAAAAGAACCATTAGTGTTTTTTTTTAAACATGGTTCGCAAAAATATTTATCGTTGCATTTCTCGCAAGATCTCGAACTTCTTACTTTGCATTCCGAGCAGTATGATCGTTTAGTTCCTTTCGCCAGTTCATGCGTTATCAACGAAACTCTCTGTAAATAATGCTTGCTTATTTCTATCGCGAATTCTTTTATCCCTTATTTTTTATCCGGTTGAACAGTGTTCCACAAAACAGTTGCATTTGTAATGGATGTCTGGATTATTCGTATCAGAATGTTCCACGTCCATTTTTTCGATCGAAAAATGGGTAAAACTTTATTGCAGTACTGATCGTGGAGGTCAACTCCGCCCATGAATTGGTTGTAATTTTTAAAAGCATTCGGAAATGCGATTTCTTTTTTCTGCTTATCAGTTTTACTGTATCTTTTTACAGCGCCAAGGGGACTGACACCTGCTGCAGTGGACAGAATCGAAACAGGCTTCGAATCTTGTACAGTGATAAAATTTATTCCACTACTTTGATCATGTTGTACAACATAAGTCCCTTTAGGAGCTTTCTTGTCCACGACATTTTTTGTGTTCACCCGATTATCTCTAACTGTCCCTGTGGCTTGAAGCCCAACTTTCTTCAGATGAACCAGCAAATCTGGATTACAGAAAAGATTGTCGAAATAAATATGATTCAGGCCCAGTTGACGAGGAGATGAAGATTTCAACATATGTTCCAGCATTTGCATAACTACTCTGCTACCCAAAGCACAATTTGCTAGTCTTTCAATTGTTTCATTTTTTCCGCAGTAAATGTCAAAATGAAAAAGGTAACCAAAACTGCTACATAGAGCCCAAAGCTTTATACCAAATCGAATTGGCTTTCCCCTTATAAACTGTTTTAGAGCACATCTACCAAAGTACTTTACCATCATTTCATCGATGGAAAATGCTGTGCAAAAATAGCCAAACATCTTGAAATTTTTGTTGAATATTTCTGTTATTGCTCGAATACGCCAAACTCTGTCCGACTCATTTTTGTCTTCCAACTGCAAACATTTCAAAGAACTTTTTATTTTTTCAAATTTGTCTCGACTCATGGAGTTGCAAACTACATCACTCTTCAAAAATGGGTCTGTTGACCAATAGTCTCGTTGAGCTGGTCTCTTATTATATGTTGAGAAAATGATTATACCTAGAAAAGTATCCAAATCCGTTAGAGACAACTCATATCCATTCTCTTTCGTAGCCTCTATGAGGTCATTTTTCAATTCTGGAGAGAAAAAGAACTCAAATATCTCTGCAGGAGAGCTGTTGGAAATTTTTCTCTTGTCTGGTTCGGAAAAGAAAATCTCATTCTGAAGAGAATGATTGTACACCTTCTCTCCTTCTTTCCAAACGTACTCATGCGCTTCTTCCAATTTTTTTTGGGTATTATTTGTAATAACGAAAACTCGAGAATTTCCCCCACTCGAGATGATTGTCTCATTCGGCTTGTGTCGGGAGAGGGGTGAGAGTTCGATTCCCCAAAAATGTATCGCCAGTCGGTCTCCAGTCGCCTAAGAACTAATAGGCGGCGTCAGCCTTATATTCTTCTCCGATTATATGAAGTTATTTATATATGTATATCAACGTACGACAAGATCGCTCATTCGTTTCTCATATATATATAAAAACCCAAAAGTTCCTCTAGGGGAAAAAAGGTCAGGACAAGTACATTGACGGTTGCTTCTTTCCTGATGATATCGAAACAAGTGTGGAAAAAAAATTTTCCATAAAATAAGAATTGTGAAAAAAAATTCCATAAAAAAAAATCATGAACCTTGCTGAAAATTATTTCACCACAATTGAAAAAAAATTTACGAATTAGTAGAAAACGTATTTAAAATAAAAAAATAAATTTGTAATTATTTTGTAAAGTAGAAAAAAATTGAAATAGAATGTGAAAAAATGTTGAATAAACCACTCGAAATAATTGCGAACAAAAATAACTGAAAAATGTCGCTAGGATACATTTTTAAAACCGATGACCCATTTTTCTCATCTTATTCTAAAGGAGGATCGACTAAATGAGTTTAAAAAGTTTCCATCGAAGTTACGTGCAGCATTAAAATTTATGATATCATTTCGAGGACAAGTATTTTATTTTATCAGTAATTTGCAATTTTGCCATTATGAAACTATGTTTCCATAAGGGTTGAGAATACGTCCAGCTCAGGACGTCTGATCGAAATTACTAAAAATGAACAACCATAAAAAATCCCAAAATCTTGCTTTCCGACAACTAGAACCATACCAACCCATTTTTTAAAAACATATTTCGGTCCAAGGAACAGTGAAGTCATGAGTTACTTTGTGACAGCAGAAACGTATAAGAAATCTTTCTGCCCATGACTTTTTGGTAAAATGGCTGATTCAAAAAAATCACATCGAAGGGGAAGTCATTTGTTACTTTATGGTGGTAGAGACTTATAAGAAAATCGATTCGTCCCGTACTTTAAGAATCCCCTGATATCATTCACAACATTTGACGTCAATTGGATCGGTACAAATTCTGTTTAAATACGTGTTAAAAGTACTTGTCCGGCCCATCACTTTTTATTCAAATTGCTCACCAAAGTTGAAAAAATTGAAGCAATTCAAATTGCTTCAAATCAGGAAATTGAGAAAAATACCTCCAGGTATTTTAACTTAATTGTATCAATTGTAAAAAAAATGTAATGGAACTTTTCTGTAATAGACAAGGGATATTATTGGTCGTCCATCAAAAAATGCTCTTAGGACAATGAAAATTTCTAACTATCTAGGATAACCCCTCAAATTATATTGCAATGGAGGCATTTTTTACTTCTAATTTCTTTCAGCGGATAAATTCTATTCGGTATAAGAACCAACCTATACTATATTGCTGAGAACATTAAACTGATAATAAGTCGCATACAAGGAAGTTATCGAGTTTATTCACGTACACAATTTGATTCGGTAGCCCTTTAGATTATATTGCAATGACGGCATTTTTTACTCTTCGATTCTTCTAGCGGGAAAATTCTATTCGACATAAGAAACAACTTATATTATTGCTGAGAACATTATACTGAAAATACGTCGCATTTCAAGAAATTTTCGAGTTCATTCGCGGACACAATTTGATCCGGTTAAAATCATTAAACGTTGAGTATGACATCAGCGTTTCCTGGAATTCAAAGTAAATTTTTTTTCTTATATTAAGAGACGTGGTAGCGGCTGGTTTACTGTTCAATAATTTCAACTTTTTCTTTGATTTTCATTTGAATGAGCAATTTGAATAAAAAGTGATGGGCCGGACAAGTACTTTTAACACGTATTTAAACAGAATTTGTACCGATCCAATTGACGTCAAATGTTGTGAATGATATCAGGGGATTCTTAAAGTACGGGACGAATCGATTTTCTTATAAGTCTCTACCACCATAAAGTAACAAATGACTTCCCCTTCGATGTGATTTTTTTGAATCAGCCATTTTACCAAAAAGTCATGGGCAGAAAGATTTCTTATACGTTTCTGCTGTCACAAAGTAACTCATGACTTCACTGTTCCTTGGACCGAAATATGTTTTTAAAAAATGGGTTGGTATGGTTCTAGTTGTCGGAAAGCAAGATTTTGGGATTTTTTATGGTTGTTCATTTTTAGTAATTTCGATCAGACGTCCTGAGCTGGACGTATTCTCAACCCTTATGGAAACATAGTTTCATAATGGCAAAATTGCAAATTACTGATAAAATAAAATACTTGTCCTCGAAATGATATCATAAATTTTAATGCTGCACGTAACTTCGATGGAAACTTTTTAAACTCATTTAGTCGATCCTCCTTTAGAATAAGATGAGAAAAATGGGTCATCGGTTTTAAAAATGTATCCTAGCGACATTTTTCAGTTATTTTTGTTCGCAATTATTTCGAGTGGTTTATTCAACATTTTTTCACATTCTATTTCAATTTTTTTCTACTTTACAAAATAATTACAAATTTATTTTTTTATTTTAAATACGTTTTCTACTAATTCGTAAATTTTTTTTCAATTGTGGTGAAATAATTTTCAGCAAGGTTCATGATTTTTTTTTATGGAATTTTTTTTCACAATTCTTATTTTATGGAAAATTTTTTTTCCACACTTGTTTCGATATCATCAGGAAAGAAGCAACCGTCAATGTACTTGTCCTGACCTTTTTTCCCCTAGAGGAACTTTTGGGTTTTATATCACGTCTTTTTTCTCAAAACTTCCTCAATCTTGTTTTGATAGCAAAAGGACTGGTTTAAATTTCTAAAGGACTGGTTTAAATTTCTATAAGATACTTTGTTAGTACATTTTTAAAGATTCTATGCTGATAGTACAAACATGTCTAACGTTAACATTCTATATTGAAAACTTGTATTGTCAGTAATCAAATATATCACACTATCGAAAGCTACTATTTATTAGTAAAATATTCAAATTACCAGTGGTAAATGTTTAAAAGATCAATGTACGCCACGGATAGAGCATTGAAGTTGAATCTAAAGTTTTCACATAATTCAAGCTTCATACAACGCCATCTTGGTTGGTTCATTTTATTTCGAGTCCTTCAGGGCTAGCGATGAAGATATTGTTGAGAAAAGGGCGATTGAAGTCGTCATCAACAATGAAAACGTACAATGAGAGGATTAAAAGGTAAAAATTACCATTACCGTAATAGAAACTGGAGACGACCTTGAATGTTCGGTAAATTTTACCTTGCCCACTTTATATTTGGATGAAATTAAAATACAATCCCATATCTATTACAAGGAAATCTATTTCGTTCTATATAAATATACACTATGCTCTATAGAATTTCGCAACCATTCAAGGTCGTCCACGGTATCTATATGGTAACGGTAACTTTTACTTTTTGATTTGCTCAATGTACATACTTGTGATATTTGAGTTTTGACAGAGACCCTAGATTTTTATTTGAATTAGCAATTTGATTAAAAAGTGATGGGCTGGACAAGTACTCCTGAAACGTATTAAAACATAATTCATTCCGATTGAATCGACGTCGAATATCGTGTATGATACCAGGGTATTCTGAAATTCGGAGAAGAATATTTTCTTACAAGTTTCTGCTGCTTAAAAGTAAAGCATGACTTCACCTTTAATTTGATTTCCATTTGAATTGCAATTTTAATATTAAAAGTTAATAATTTTGTTAAGTATTTTTAGTATACGTCGATGTTAATATCTTCTCAATCATCAAAAAATACTTGTCTTCGTATTGATATCATAATTGTTACAGCTGCACGCAACTGGGATGGTGACCTTTTTATTAATTTTTCAGTGAAGTAATTCTCCTAAGACAGCAATCATAAGAGGTTTTTTGCTCATCTCGATACGGCTGAGTTTTTAATCTCTTAATTCCTGTTTTGTTTCGTAGAAATAAATTTTCTGAATTACCAACAAATACTTGGGCTAGTATTGATATCATAAATTTTTCATGCAGCATGTAACTTAGATGGCGACCTTTTTCATTCATTTTTTGACTATTAATTCTTGTAAGGGACCAATTATACGTGGGTTATCGTCTAGATAACCTAACGTTTAAATGTTTTTTTTAGATTCCCAAGATGTATCGAAAAAATCTTTTTTTTTCGAATTCCACAAACAAATTTTTCCATATTATGCCAAAAGATGTAGCTAGCCAAAAGGAAAACTTGAAATAAATTTTTCGCGCCGGCGCACTGTGTGCTTCGATTGTCCATAAGAATGACACTTGAAAAAAAAACTCCGTTAGATATTGGTTTACATCGCGCGAAAAGAAATTTTCACAGATGTTCCGCTGATGTATTTTTGTATATAATAACAATCCCTACAAGAAAAAAGTTTCTGGAGCGAAATAGTTCAGATCAACCGTTTATTAGTTATAACCGTTTAAAAATTAGGATGTATCGAAAATCCTTTTTTTCCGAGCTCCACTAGCACTTTATTCATATTATGGCAAAAGATAATTTTCGAACTTTTTTTGTAGGGAATTTTATTCTATACAAAAATACGCGGCATATCTGTGAAAATGTTTTTTTAGGGCGATTCGAAACAACATCTAACATAACATAGTTTTTTTTCAAGTTATTCTTACGGGAAATCGAAGCACGTGATGCGTCGGCCCGAAAAATTTTATTTCAAGTTCTCCTTTTGGCTAACTTGGTCTTTTGGCATGATAGGGAAAAAATTGCTTGTGGAGCTCGGAAAAAAGAGATTTTTTCGATACACCCTAATCTTTGAACGTGTGGAGATTTGATTTGCGGAAGGGGAAATAACTTTCCAAAGCGATTGTGTAAATTATTAATCGTATTTTTTATTTATCACAGCGTTTTTTTAAGGTTTTTCTCACGGTTAAGCAGTCGCTTAACCGCTAGCTCTGTAGACTCTTTTTTCACTACTCAAAGGCATTTCGTGGGATTAGTTGTTGCTTCCGTCGATGGCGCTGCACGCTGGCTCTTGCTTGCGGGTTTGCCTCTGCCGGTAATGTCGCTGGCGGTGATGGTAACGAGTCCGCCACAAACGGTTTTAACTATTGAACGGTTGATCAAAGCTATTTGCCTCTAGAAACTTTTTTGGTAGTTTGTAATCCACAAAAATACGTTGGCGGCATATCTGTGGGATTGTTTTTCGGTCGATGTGAAACAATATCTAACGGAGTTTTTTTTTACGCCTTATTATTATGAAAAATCGAAGCACGTGGTGCGCCGGCCCGATGAATTTATTTCAAGCTTCTTTTCTCAAAATTTTCTTAAAAGTAATCAGAATTCCGTAAAATTGACCTAGCAACTTTGGATTCTCAAATTTTTATCAAATAGGCTCGCTAGGTTGTCATGTGGTGGTTAATGGTAGCGTTATTAAAATGATTAGTAATTTGTCATTATTAATAAATGATTAATTACTAGCTCTATCATAAAGTTAACCAGCCAAAGTTAATTTTATGTAAAATGACTCTGATGACATGTTTTATCAATGTAGAGTTGCTTGGTGGTTATAAATTGACAAGTTACAACTTTTGTTATCACTAGTCATGAAATATTTTTTTTTATAAATTCAACATTCAGGAGTTTCGGTACAGGCGATACAATGTTGCCATGCTAAACCATGTTAAAAACACAAAAAAATGTCAAAAAGTTAAGAATTTTATAAAATTTGGTGAACATATTCTTTAGTGCCAAATTTGACAATACAAATTTTTTCAGATTTTTCTTCTACACAGTTATCGAGTAATTGAAGACTAAAGTTCACGTGTATAAGCATAGCGTTTCCATGTATATAGGTATACATTCCGGGCATAAGAAAACTACTTCAATGCATAATTACTCGATAACTAAGTAGAAGAAAATTTTGAAAAAATTTGTCTTTTCGTACTTGATGTTGAAGAACATTATCACCAACTTTCATTAATTTCTTAACATTTTGCCTTTTGTACCGAAACTCCTTCAGTCAGCTGATAAAATAAACCCAGTCAGCCAAATATTTTTTTTTTCAACTAATTTTATTTCGCTGACCGTTATTCAATAGAAAATCGCTTGGTGCTGCTTGGTTGGTGATAAGTTTTACCATCATCTAATTAATCATTCAATAACATTTGAAAAAATTCAATGTTCAGTCAGCTGATAGAATAAACCCAGTAGGTCAAATGTTTTTTCTTCAACTAATTTTATTCCACCGACCGTTATTCTATAGGAAATCGCTTTGCGTTGCTTGTTTGGTAATAAGTTTTGCTACCATACTGATTTAACATATATTAACTCCAAGGCAAGCGATGAAAACGCTCTGATTGGTCGATTGAACGGAATTTTTTTTAACTTTTCGGCGTAAGACATAAAACGAGATCACATCGTACGATCACAGATACACAGATTTTTAAAGACTCAATTTCTCGTGAAATCGAAAGTAACAATTTGAGGATTTCGGATTTGACGGAATTGGCAGAAGATCGCATTTCAAAGCTCAAGAATAAGATTGTCTTTTTTGAGGAATTGATTACATAGAAACGTGTTTATTACTGAGCCTATAATAATGTATCATCGTTATCACGATAAAAGTCATTTTGGCAATGGTTTTTTTTACAACATTATTAAACAAACAAACTCAACGTAAAACGTAAAATCAAGTATTTACGTAAAGTATAGCAAAAGTGAAGTAAAAAAGAATCATCACATGAAAGTGAAAAATGACGTTGTAAAGTTAAAGTAAAGTGCAGTAAACGAAAAATCAATTAACCAAATACAAGAGGAAATACATGATAGCGTGAAAACGGGGAAATCCTGCCGCGTCCCATCATGTACTATGACCACTTGTTATCGACCGATGGTAATTTCCTCGAAATTATATTTTTTCTTATTATAATCACATTGATGAATGATACTCGATCTAGCTTTAGCTGACCCTGGGAACATTACTGATAATCAGATCATTATTTCTAGAAGTGCTGCGAGTGCTATATAAAATTGACCTCTCCATCTTGACTTTTGTCTGTCTTTAAATTTATAATGATTTTTGACGATAGAGCTTGTAAATGTTTGATCACTCAAAACATTTGTTCGATAATTTTCTTTGAATTAAGAAAAACCCCCTCGGGTTTGGTTACATACAGTATAGTATATACTAATCAAATACAGGGGGTTTCTTTCCCCTCACATCCTCCGGCCCGCTATATAATCGTATATATACTATTCAAATACTACATGTAACCAAACCCGAGGGGTGTTTTTTCGATAAATCCACCTATTGCTCCGCGCCGGGAAAATCAAACGTGGAGACTATTGAATTTTTTGGAAAAATAATGATCAAACAAACGTTCCAACAATATTATTTGTTTCAAACGAATGATTGCCAATCGATTGGCGTTTGCAAAAATCAAATTGAACTAATATTTAAAAAGTTGCGGCTAACTCAACGCCATCTTTTGTTTTGTTTGTTTGTTAAAAAGTAATGACAAATGTTTAAATTGATCTAACATTCACAAACTATCGACAGACAATCATTATGAAAAAAGGCAAAAGCCATGATCGAGAGACCGATATTACATACCTACTTGCACGCATGTCTGTTAACTTGGCCAGATAACTGGAATTTCCTAATGTTCTAGTCAATCATATGTCAAGTGGTTATCAGTACGGCAATCAAATCGTTTAGTAGTCTCTAGTTAATTTACAATTGACCAAATTAAATTCCGGTGCAAGTTGACCAGAGATTTTTTTCATATTTTCATGCAATAGATAAAAGAAAGACTATTCTGAAATGTCGCTCTTTCAATGATTGGAAAATCAAAAAATCCGGTCTACATAATTTAAGAGAAAGCACATAGATTATATTGTGAAAAAAGCTAGGCATTTTTTATATAATATATAATATTAAAAAAGTCAATACCATGAGAATAAGAATTGATAGTTATTTTCGTGGAATTCAAGAAGTACAAACAGTACGTTACGGGTGTTTCGAAACAATATTTTGAACGAAGCAGAAAAATTAAAACTAAGATCCTGTCCAAGACATTAGAATAAGTTATTAAGAGAATAGAATGAAGATAGTCTTGTCCGTTGCATTAGCTTCACGCAAGTTTCAATGCTTTCGGACCAACAAAGACTACAGAAGGTATCTCATTGAATAAAAATGTTTCAATTTATTATCGTAAATACGGGCCCAATTTCGAAAATACTCAGCACACATCTCGCTTCACAAAATTAAAAAATTTCCCAGGCATCCACTGCATTTCAATAATAGATATTTCGAAACTATCAAATAAATAGAACCTGCAGATTTTCTGAATGAAACAAACTTTTTTTTATTCATTTTGCCAAAACTTGAGCAGGGAAGTGAAAAAACAGAACGTACTTTGGTCCAACAAACTTGAAATTTTTTGGATATATTGATTGCGTTCTAAAGCCCGAAATTTTTATTCCATTCAAAAATGTGCATCCGATGACTTTTTATAATAATCTTTCAATCTCTTATTACCACAATCAAATCTGAAAAGTTGAAATACGAGAAAATGGATTTTACTAATAATGGAATAATAGCAGCGAAAATCTATTTGAAATGTCTTTTGAAATTCATAATGCTAGAACTAAAGAGAGAAAGCAAAATAAGCACAGCGAACTTTAAGTCTGACAGAATTCAAAACTTTTCCATGTCTCGGTGGGGTTTCAAAGATAGCAATTGCTATCGCAGCTATTCAGAAACCGCTGAAGACTTTTGTAACAAGTTTTTCAATTCATATATGCCACAGTCGGAGTTGAAGAGTGGAAATACTTGGTACCCATGCCGCTCCACAGATGTTTCACAGTTTGCAGGTACCGCTGTATACGGATGACACAAATTTTGATATTATCAGAAAAACAGCACCCGACGACTTCCTCTTTTTCTTTTTTCTTTTTCAAGTTTATTATGATACATCGGAACAAAAGAAATGAAAGAACATATCGCATATCGGGTCTAACAAAATTGAGAAATTTTGCATGTTTTCATGGCCATTCCCAGACAAAAATTTTGATTGCATTGAAAAATAATCAACCGAAGGCTATTTGTAATGAATATTTCAATTGATAGTGCCACATTCACACACAACACATGGAAATACTCAACGTACACGTCACTTCATAAAGTTGTCAAACTTTGTAGGTGACCGCTGCATCTTAGCGACACAAATTTTTATACCCATTAGAAAAAAAGCATCGGTAGTCTTTTTAAAATAACTTTTTGAATTCTTGTCCAATAAACGAAGCAGGAAGTGAATAACTTAAGATTCTAGGATAAATTCTGGATGTATCCATTACATCACAATGACAGACATTTTTATCCCATCTATCAATGAGCATCGCTAAAGACTTTTTGTTTTGAATCTTTCAATTCATGTTGCCGCAATGGAAGTGAAGAAGTAGAAATGTGCAGCGCACATATTTTCCAATCAATTGATGAAACTTGGTACTGATAGAGTGCGTGCCCATGAGAAAGAAAATAGACCAAAGGGCACGACCGAACTGAATGAAGAAAAATATGACAAGTAATTGAAATAATGATAACATAATAATCTCAATTAGCACGCATTTATTTGATCCAAGTTTTCGATGGTTTATTTGGATTGATGAACATATGTAGAAAAATATGACAACTTAATTATCAGACAATGATGACACGAGAACTAATGAGCACACATTTATTTCGTTTTTTTATTTGAATTCATCAGAATGTATACAATAACTCCATGTTTTTCAAATGAAATTTCTGATTCCAAGTCATAGGTTAACGAACCTATACATTTCTCGCAGCTATATAGGTATAATCAAAACACTTTAAAAATATTTTCGACAGACGTATAATTAGGTTAGCACACATTTTTATTTCGATAATTTCAAACGACGAATTGAAGACGAATAAATTAAATGCTTAACACATATTTCATACACTGAGCTTCGAAATAATTTCCAACTCGCAGATCCCGCACTGTTTTTGAAACTCCGATCAAACTTTTATAAAATATTACCGAACGATATATATCACACATACATTGCAGGTTATATTTTACTTCGTTTGTACGCGACAGAAATGCGTGCAATATTGATCGCCCTTCGGTGTGAAGAGTTGTTAGGAATTAATATTATTAATTAACTCAAAGGAAACCTGAAGAGTTTCGTTCACAACGTCGACTTTTCACATCGAAATCATTAACTCGAATAATAAGACGTTTATAATTATTTTTACACAGTTTAAATTGATATCACACTTCACACACTGATTCACTGGTCGCGAACGAACGCACACGAAGCATCGAGAACACAAAAATAACTGTAATTTTACAATTATCGTAAAATTGAAACCGCGGCACACGCGAAAACACACGCACAACAACCCGGGCGCAGCCATATTGTCTAGCTGTCATCGCCGATCCCTTCGATCAGCCTGATGAAAGTACATCACGCAAGCTAGTTCGTAGCTCCAACATAATTGGTCGAGGAGTTTTCTCAACGCTCATTGGTTGGAACGAGAATTCTCTCACCGAGGATTGGTGATCATGGAGGACACGGAGCCTTTGTCTGTAGCGGTCAGTACGCGTATACAGATACGTCAAAATCCTGAATGTGCTGGTAACTTTTGCATAATCTTTAGCCCGTGCAAAGTTTTTTCTCAGCAATTACGGCACGAATCAAGCTAATTTTGGGCTCATTCGAATAAGAATTTCTTAATGAATCTCTAGTTCAATTTTCAAGGCCTCAAACGACTCGTGAGCTTCGAAAACGAATAAAATGATGTGCCAATTTTACCCCCACCACCGCGAAAAGTTTTGTTTCGAGAAAGTATAGTCTCGGCGAGCCTCGGGCCAGCAGACGACAGGGCTGTCAATGTACTTGTCCCGAGACTCTACCGAGTCTCTTGATATATGTTTTATAGATGTATGTGATATTTATCCTCCGTAAAAACGAGGCTGTGGAGGCGCGACTATAAATATATGTATGTGTTCCAGTATCTATTTTAATAAGGTTAATAATTTTTCTTTTAATTTTTGTATCTCGCTAATCGAACATCTTGAACAATAACAATATAACAATTGCTCTACCATGACATATTGAATAAAATTAAAGCAAATAAAAATAAAACATTACATATTGTAATCATCATATACTCCAGAGTATGAACGAGAAGGATATTGAACAGTGGAGTCATTTACAACATTTTCATCGAGTTCATCTTCGTCACCGGATCCATCATTATCTGACTCTCCCGAATCATCCAAACCAGGAATGAATAGGCATTCATCATGATTTTCGTTCTCAGTTATTTCATATTGACTTCCTCTGTTCTTCGACATTTTGAGGTCGTTTGCAGATATATGTATATCAGGAGCGTGAGTGTAAATATTCAGAATATACGTATGACGATCACGAGTGTGAAATTGAATGTATTACAGATATAAGCAGAAATGAATTGACATATACCTTTCTATGAATTTCTCGGAATATAACAGAGATTTATTGAGAAAGAATACAAGACAAAAAACAAAATTTTTCAATTAGGGAAGAAACATAAATTTTGGATGTTCAAAATTTTCATGTTCGAAAGTTAGGCAAGGATAATGATAAGTAATAGAGCTGGTCAAATTTTACGATAATAGGAATAAAATTTGCATATAAAACATGGCCCATATAAAAAATAAGGCTCAATTCATACCAGGCCCAATTTTGGGACCACCAACAGGGGAGCTCCGGGTAATGTGAAACTTACTTTTCATGAAATCTGAGTATTTTTTATGGAAAATCGTGATTTGGGCCTCACCGGACCCAAAATTTTATCGGGCCCCGTTTTTGGAACCATCATTGAAAAGATCTCAACAAATAAAACAACTTTTGTACTTATGATTTTTTTCCTGTGATGCATTCTTGACGAGTAAATACATGTAACGCGTTACGCGAATGACATCGCATATAAACAACCGCCATATTTATTTATTGAGACCGGAAAAAAATTTTCAACCACGTATGTCTCAAGAGCAGCTATCGATGACCACGATAGGATAGTTTAAAGCATTATTTTACAGTTTTATCGAAGTGAAATTGACGTTTCGAAAAAAAATAGACCAGCAAAATTCACGTTTTTTGTTGAAAAACATTAAAAAACTATTGTTTAAACTGTTTTTCATGTCAATCGGATCGCGGATTCGGTTAGAGCGGATCTGAAAACATTAGGAAAGATGGATACAATAATTTTTAGAATTTTTTTTCGATGCAAAATATTAGGCCAAACCAAGCGAAGAATTTTGGTCAAGTCAGGCGTTAATGGGTTAAAGAAAAATTGAAGAAAAGAAAAAAGGAAAAAGAATTTAAGAAAAAATTAAATCGCAAAAATCCCCTCACGGGGAAAAAAACGTGGACAAGTACATTGGTGGTCCCTTGTTTCCCTATGATATTAAAAAAATCCAAAACGCCGCTTAGAAGAATTCAAAAAAAGTTACAAAATAAGTTGAGATCTGTTGAAATATACGTGGCCAAATACGGGAAGCTTTACTGCGTTTCAATAAATTTCCAAAGACGGTTTGATGTTTATAGAAAAAATAATCAAGTTTGGAAATTCAACTATGTCACCAACCAAATTGCAAACGTAAAAAAATAAGATCGTAAAAAAATTGTGAACGAAGTACTTGGCGAATTCTTGATCATGATCTATACACTACGCTTATTTCATGGAAAAATCCTCGCCAAGTACTTCGTTCACAATTTTTTTACGATCTTATTTTTTTACGTTTGCAATTTGGTTGGTGACATAGTTGAATTTCCAAACTTGATTATTTTTTCTATAAACATCAAACCGTCTTTGGAAATTTATTGAAACGCAGTAAAGCTTCCCGTATTTGGCCACGTATATTTCAACAGATCTCAACTTATTTTGTAACTTTTTTTGAATTCTTCTAAGCGGCGTTTTGGATTTTTTTAATATCATAGGGAAACAAGGGACCACCAATGTACTTGTCCACGTTTTTTTCCCCGTGAGGGGATTTTTGCGATTATATCACTTCTTTTTTCTAAAATTCTTAAATATTTTGGTTCATGTAAACTCCTATGGAGACTGTATATAATTACAATCCGCACTTTTAGCTTGTGAATATAACCCATAACTGTTGATTTTATTTTGCATTTTTATATTTTGTAGATGAATATGTTCACTGCGAGATTTGAATACACAGGATCACAAAAAAAAAATGCTTACCAGTCTATTCAAAAGTTTATACTGAGATCATTATTTTTCACAATTTATCCAATTTACTCGCTAATCTCGCACTTTATCATTACAGAACTTCACTCAGAATCTCCGTTGAATATTTTTATTAAATCCATTAATCGAAATTTTTTGGACGTCCTGCACTTGATTATGTCAAAACTCCGTTAATAACCGTTGTAGATGTCATACACTACGCTTACACGGCACTCTTATTCCGATTTGGTTATAATGGGGTGTATATACATATATATCGGGCATAATAAACCCGATTAATTAATCCGGAATAAGAGTTCCGTGTGAACGTAGTAGTCATTGCTCTCTCTCTCTCTCTCTCTCTCTCTCTCTCCAGCTGTCACTGGAGACTGACTTTGATGAAAATGTGTCTTGAGGCGTGCGATGAGGCCTATCATGGTGTTGTATACAGACACGTCAAATTCTTGAATGTGTTGGTAACTTTTGCATAATCTTGAGCCCGTGCAAAGTTTTTTCTCAGCAATTACGCGACCGATCATGCTGATTTTGGGCGCAATCGAAAGAGAATTTCTTAATTAGCTAAAAGTTCAATTTTTGAGTTCCTCAATTGCTTCTGTGCTTCGTAATTCAATAAAATGACATGCCAATTTTACCCCCACCACCGCGAAAAGTTTTGTTTCGAGAAAGTATAGTCTCGGCGAGCCTCGGGCCAGCAGACGACAGGGCTGTCAATGTACTTGTCCCGAGACTCTACCGAGTCTCTTGAAAAGAATTAGAAGATTGAATTAAAGGAAAATCAAAGAAAACAAAAGGGAAAAAGAATTAATAAAAAAATTAAAGGAATATTAGTAAATAATTAGGGGTCAGTGGAGAAAAGGATTCAGGTGGGAGATACAGGACGCGGTGAAAAGTAAGGGCAGAGGCAGAGCAAGGGGAGGAATGGCAATGGGAGTGAAGGAGGGGCTGGAAACCGGGCGGGTGGAAAAAGGGGAGGAAGGATGGATGGAGAGGAAAGTGAAGTTGGGGAGTGATTGGTGGAGGGTGATAGGAGTATACGTGAATGGGGATCTGGAGAAGAAAATGGATATGATGGCGAAGTGGATGGATGAGGAGGGCGGAGAGGAGAGGGTAGTTATTGGAGGGGACTTTAACGTGAGAACGGGTACGGCGGGAGGGGGGTGGCAGTGGGGTGGGAGGGGGAAGAGAGAGAAGAAGGGAGGAGAAGGTCAAAGGACGGGGTGGTGACGAAGGAAGGAAAAAGGTGGTGCAGATTTTTAACTAAAAGGGGTTGGGAGATTCTGAACGGGGCTGTCAAGGGGGACCAGGTAGGGGAGTGGACATATGTAGGGGAAAGGGGAGATCAGTGATTGACTACGTCGTGGTGGAGGGGGAGACACGAAACAAGGTGGAGAGGCTGGTGGTGGAAGGCAAAGTGGACTCCGACCACATGCCGGTGGTGTTATGGGTGAAGGCGGGAGGGGTCGGATGGCAAGGGAGGAAAGAAGGAGGGGGGGGGTGGACGGAGAGGCAGAAGAGTGTGGACGGAGAAAGGGGTACAGAAGTTCAAAGAGGAGTTCGGTGACTGGAGGTGGGAAATGGAGGATGTGGAGGCAGGATGGAAAGAGATGGAGAGGCGGATAAGAAAAGCGGTGGTGAAAACGGAGGAGGAGAAAGTGCGGGGGCAGAGCAAGGAGTGGTGGGACAAAGAATGTAGGGAGGGGAAGGACAAGCTCAAAAAGGAACTAATGGCGTGGAGGAATGACGAAAAGCAGGAGGGTAGGTACAAGGAAGAGAGGAGATGTTACAGACGGTTGTGCGAAGAGAAGAAGAAGGCGGAAGCCAGGAGGTGGGAGGAGGAGATAAGCAGGATAAGGACGGAGGGGCAAGCGTGGGTGGTGATAAACAGGGGGAGAAAGAAGAGGAAGGGGGTAAGTAAAGACATTACGATGGGGGAATGGGACGAGTACTTCAGAGGGGTGTTGGGTGGGAGTGCAGAGAGGTGGAGAGGGAATTCGAGGAGACAGGTGGGAGATGACGAAGAGGAGATGCTGTCGAGACAAGAAGTGCGTAGTGTGGTTCGGGAACTAAAAGATAAGAAAGCGATGGGGGAGGATGGAGTGCCAAGTGAGGTGTGGAGATACGGAGGGGAAAATGTGGAGGTGAGTTTATGGAGGATGTGTTGGAAGGTGTGGAGAGGAGAAGGGTGGCCTCGGGGATGGAGGAGGGGGATAGTAGTGCCGATAGTGAAAAAAGGGGACGGAGAGGCGGTGGAGGATTATAGGGGGGTCACGCTCACGCAGACCGCATACAAAGTGTATGCGGGGGTGCTGAGGAACAGGCTGAAGGAGGAGGTAAAGGGAAAGAGGATGCTTCCACCGAGTCAGGCCGGGTTCAGAGAAGGGATGGGAACGATGGACAAAGTATACGTGCTGAATTATATAGTGAACAGGGAGCTGAGAAGGGGTAGTAAGTTAGTGCTCATGTTCGTGGATCTGAAGGCGGCTTTTGACTCGGTGGACAGGGAAAAGCTGATGGACAGTTTGAGAGGCAGAGGCGTGTGGGAGGGGCTGGTGGCGAGGTGTGAAGAGGTTTTGAAGGAGACGGAAGTTAGGGTGAGAGTAGGTGAGGAGGAAGGAGAGAGTTTTTGGACGAGGAAGGGAGTAAGACAAGGCTGCCTGTTGAGCCCGCTGCTGTTCGTCTTGCTGCTAGCAGACTTGGACGAAGAACTGGCGAAAGGGTGTTGGGGAGGGATAGAGTTGGACGGGGGAGGGAAGGTGTACTCCTTGGCGTATGCAGATGATTTGGTGTTGATGGCGAAGGGAGAGGAGGAAATGAAAGGAATGATCGGGAAGTTTGAAAAATACATAGTGAGGAAAGGGCTGGAGGTCAATACGGGGAAGACGAAAGTGATGAGATGCAGAGCAGGGGGAGGATGGAAGAAGAAAACGAAGTGGTGGTGGATGGGGAAGGAGATAGGGGAGGTGTCGAGGTATAAATACTTGGGATACGTGGTGAGGGCGGATGGGGGGCAGAGTGATCAGGTGGAGGATAGAGTGGGAAGGGCGGCGAAAGCTATGGGACAGGTGTGGGGAATCGGAAAAAGGATGTTTGGGAATGACTGGGGCAGAAGGCTGTGGCTCTTCGACAAGCTGGTGTGGCCGGTTTTGAGCTATGGGGTGGAGATATGGGGTTGGAGAGAGAGAGAGGCGGTGGAGAAGCTGCACGAAAGGTTTATGAGATGGGTGCTGGGGGTCTCGAGGAGGGTGCCGGGTTACCAGCTAAGGGAGGAACTGCAGAGGGACGCGCTAAGGGGAAGGGCAGGGATGAGGGCATGGGGTTTTGAGAAGAAGCTGGAAGAGGGAGGGGGGGGGGGAGAGTTAGCCAGAAGGTGCAGGGCGGAGATTGGGAAACGGGTGAGGGCGGGAAGGATGGGAGGAGGAGAGGAGGAATTTCTACGAGGAGAAGGGGTGGAGAGAAGAGGAGGTGGAGAGAATGTGGGTGGGAGGGGAAATGAGGGGGGAGGAGTTAGTGAACAGAGAAAGGAGAATGCAGGAAGTCGAAAAATGGAAAAGAGTGGTGGCGACGAGGGGGAACAAAGAGTACAAATACGTGAAAGGTAGGGGGGTGCCGGGGTATCTAAAGAGGGGATGGGAGGAAGGGAGATGGCAAAGAATGGCAAGGTTCAGGTTAGGGGAGGAGATGAGGGGGACATTGTACTGGGAGGAGGAGGAAAGAAGGAGGTGCAGGAAATGTGGAGTGGCGGAAGAGACGTGGGAGCATGTATGGGAGGAGTGCACGGGATGGGGCAGGGAGCGGGGCTGGCAGGAGATGAGGGAAAAGGTGTTGGGTGATGACGGGGAGGGGGAGGGGTGGCTAGAGAAGCTGGTGGAATGGAGAGGAAGTTAAAGGGAGGGTTGGAAAAGGGGAGAAGAAGTAATAGGCATGTGCAGCGGAAACGGAGGTCTGGATACGAGTGAGGATGGATGAGTGGCAGGATGAATGGTGCGATAGGTTGAACAAGCGAAACGATGCTCTCTCTCTCTTTCATGGTTGTGTGCAATAGTGTGTAAGAGGTAAAAGATAAGTAGTGTAAGATAAAAGATAAGTGGAGAAAATGTATAGCGGAGCGGGAGTCCGCAATGTACTCCGCAAGCGGAATAAACACACATATATATATATATATATATAGTAAATAATAAAAAGAATATTAATAAATTAATAAATAAAGGAAATTATCGAATATCGAATATTTGAGAAAATTTTAAGAATATGAAAATTTAATGAAAATCATAAATGTAAATTAGAAAAAAGGAGCAGGGGAAGGAGAAAATAAATAATTCAATTACACCCGAAACATTCTTTAAAAAGACAATTGTAATTTATTTGAACAATATAAAATTTGAAAAAAAAAAATGGAAAAATTTTTGGGCATATACTATGAAGAAATAGGATCACTATATTTGGTGAAAGGGACATGGAAACTAGCGATTCACATGGATCTACATTTTTAACTCCCTACTGCCCGCAGGGCAAAAAGACGGGAGTTATGCGTTTCACTGCGATCAGCTGATTGGGGCTATTTCTCTGTCACCACTTTTCTCCGAAACAGTGACAACTATCTTGACCAATTTTTGCATATACTTTCCATGTGTGACAGACAGTGTTCTTAGACATAGTTCGTTCAATTCTATTGCAAACTCGCTGAAATAATTAGGAATCACTAATATTCACATTCAAACGCATTTTGCCATATCGAAAGGGGACCTTATAAGGTCATGCTCGACTATCGCCAACTTCACACTGTTGTGCGCTGCTAATTTCAATCCGAACCGACGCGCGTCTGTCGCGTCTGTCTTTAAAAAGTGTGAAATAAAAAAATGTTTTGAAAAAACATAAAAACGCCCGACTGAAAAACTCCTTCACTTAAAGAAAACAGTATTAAACTTCAAAAAGTCTGAAATAAAAAAATAGATGTCGGGATTTTCGTCGGGAGTTGTCTACTTCTTATTCAGTGATTCGATTAGAGACATCTCCCGACGAAAATCCCGACATCTATTTTTTTATTTCAGACTTTTTAAAGTTTAATACTGTTTTCTTTAAGTGAAAGAGTTTTTCAGTCGGGAGTTTTTATGTTTTTTCAAAACACTTTTATGGAAAGAAGAGAAGAAGTTATACTATTAGCGTTGAATAGATTAAAAGATATCTGCAAGAAAACAAGCAATGACATATTATGTCCTACGGTCTCTAACACTTTAGAACCGATAGTGGAAAAAATACATTCATCGATTATCGCTATCTATCATTTTGTCGGCACAGGTGAAGGGAGATCAAGAAGAGGATTAATTAATGGTTTAGGAACTGTTATAAAAGCGATAACGGGAAATTTGGACAATGATGATGCAGAAAAAATTGACGGAAAAATAGACGAGGTAATTAACAGACAAAAAGCAAGTGAAGATATGCTAAAAGAAAATTTGCAAATTATAAGCTCTACATTAAATCTCTATAACCAAACAACAACAAAAATAATCGATAATATGGAGATATTGAAAGTTGCAATAGAATCAATACAAAAAACGGTAGGAAATCAATTTGTAACACTCTCAGAAAAACAAATCGTCGATGAAAACATTAATACTATTACAACAGTAATCGAATCGTTTAACCAAGATATAAACCAAATAGCTAATTTCCTAACAGAATTATATAAAGGAACCGTAAATCCAACGGTGATAACCCCTCAGCAACTCAGTAATTATTTAGCAAAAGCAATACCATATATTCCGAAAGGGTTAAACTTCCCGACAAGTCTGAGAAGCAATGAAATGACAAACTTACTGAAAACAGCGGAAATTACTACTTACACCGCTAAACTACGATTCGTTCTTGTTATTAAATTTCCATTGATAGAAAATACTATTCTAAAGGTCAACAAAGTACCCTTACCGTCAAGAACAAACGCAAACCAATTCCAATTTATAGAAACCTCAACGAAATTTATAATTGTGAATGGTTACAAAAGAATGTACTTAACATTAACAGAAGAAGAATTGAACAAAATTAAGAAAGTAGATTCAACATACTATTATGAGCCAAAACAAGCTTTGCAACTAATCCAAAATCACACCCCATGCGAAGTAGCAATTTACCTAGGAAGTACTCCTGAAGAATTATCATGTAGGCAACGAATAGTGAAATTGGAAAAAAAATCAATAATCACGCTAGAACAAGAACGCAGATGGTTATTTGTAGCACCTAAGACAGAAAACATTAGAATTGATTGTAAAAACGAAACTACGAAATACGTCACTATTTATGACACTGGATTACTGGCTTTGGATGGAGAATGTTCCGTCACATCTACGAATTATCAATTGTTAACGATAAAAGAAATCGACCAAAATGAATTCATAACTTTTGTGCCACTGTATAATCTAACTAATACCATAAAAGATATAAGTCCTAATCATCCAATTTTTAATTATACATTACCGCCAAAAATAATAATAAACCCATTGGAAACCAACGCCCTAGGCGCGCGAATAGAAACGATAAGAGCCAGATTAAACGAACAGTCAAATTTTTGGTCGCATCCTTATCATATTATTGGAAATTACTCATTTAACGCCACAGCAATTGTGCTTATTTTAATAATTGCAATCATATTAATTATCTTCAAGATAAGACACTGTCAAAAAGTACAATTAGTTGAAAGAACTAATGATATCGAACTGGCACGAGCCTACTCATCCAAATCAACACCAGAAATAACTATTCCGACAAATAGAAAACTTGTTATACGACCAGTACCACAAAGCACATTAAATCGAAACGGTTCAATATAATAATCTCTAGGAAAAAGAAATATTGTAATGCCAAGAGACCAAATCAACAAACTTATCTATCTATATTAGACTGATTCGAAAAAAAATTTAATTTTTTTTTTCTTGCGCATTCACGTGCGATAGTTAGACAGCAATAAAAGAGAATTTCTGGTAAAATCTGAGCACGATAGCTCAATTTTTAGAGGTCGCTATCCTGTCTTTTGTATATTTTTAATTTTTTTTAAGAAATTATTAAGAAACAACTTAAATACAGCATCATGTGAAATAACAATTATGTTAAGATAACATTCAACAGCTTTTCCGTAGCAAAAATAGACTTCAGCAATGCGAAAAAGGTTGTAATATTCACATATTGAATCCTGGTAAATAAGGAATCTCATGTATACTATCACTATTCGTATCTCCTGATTGATACGCACTTCATTCTTTCAACTTTTTTTCAGAAACCTCACTTCGATAATAGTTTGCATGTCAAATCTTTAAAAATGCAGCATTAAGTTTTATAAAAAATTGAATTGTTTTTTTTTCAAACTTGTTTTGATTTTTTCTCAGTCCGTGCGTATTACATTGCGCATATTAGCTGAGCATGCTAATGCGCATATTACTGCTCACATCACCTTGTAGATCAATACAATTTTTATAGATATTTTTTGTGCTTTCGTTTTTTTTTAATCCAAAATTTATTTGCTCCAGAAATCTCAGTTCATTTTTTGTTCATTGGATTTGAATTTCATTTCATTGAAAAAAATGTTTCAGTGGCGCTACGCTTCGGGTTGTTCGGGTACGTTCGAGTTGCACGATTTCAGCGTTGTGAGCGCTCAAAATGCGTTCGCTTTGGACGCTGTAAATGCTCACGATATAGTAATACTACGCACGGTATAGTGTGCAAGTCGAACTAACCCGTTGAGCGCTGTCAGCGCTGACAGTGCGACAGTGTTGAACACATGAAACATTTTTTTCAATGAAATCAAATTTAAATCTAATGAAAAAAAAATGAACTGAGATTTCCGAAGGAAATAAATTTTGGATTAAAAAAAGAAAGCACAAAAAATATCTATAAAAATTGTTTTGATCTACAAGGTGACGTGAGCAGTAATATGCGCATTAGCATGCTCAGCTAATATGCGCAATGTAATACGCACGGACTGAGAAAAAATCAAAACAAGTTTGAAAAAAAACAAGTTAATTTTTTATAAAACTTAATGCTGCATTTTGAAAGATTTGACACATGCCATATAGCAAACTATTATCGAAGTGAGGTTTCTGGAAAAAAATTGAAAGAATGAAGTGCGTATCAATCAGGAGATACGAATAGTGATAGTATACATGAGATTCCTTATTTACCAGGATTCAATATGTGAATATTACAACCTTTTTCGCATTGCTGAAGTCTATTTTTGTTACGGAACAGCTGTTGAATGTTATCTTAACATAATTGTTATTTCACATGATGCTGTATTTAAGTTGTTTCTTAATAATTTCTTTAAAAAAATTAAAAATATACAAAAGACAGGATAGCGACCTCTAAAAATTGAGCTATCGTGCTCAGATTTTAACAGAAATTCTCTTTTATTGCTGTCTAACTATCGCACGTGAATGCGCAAGAAAAAAAAATTAAATTTTTTTTCGAATCAGTCGAATCTATATATGGGGCATTCCATATCAAATTGACCTATCAAATGAGTTTGCATCTGCGATTTCGCTACAATTGGAATATGTTTTAGTGCTTATTGAAAGACATGTCTGTGATTTTTTTCGATTTTTTTCGGCCAATAGCTTCGGAGATATCGATTTTTTGAAAATTTGACGATTTTTTTTTCAAATGCCCATAACTTTTTGAAAAATTCATCAATTTTGGTTTTTTTTTTTTAAATTATTCGTTTTCAAATGTAGTTTATAGAAAAGAAACGAATCAATTTCTTCGCTCCAGTCATCGACAGTTTTTTTTCAATTTTGTGTTGAAATCGCGTTTTTGAAGATGTGTGGGTCCTTCGATTTTATTTTTTTAATTCTCAAAAAAACTTGACAGAATTTGAAAATTTTTAAGCCTAGTCCCATCGTGGGCCAAGTATTTTTACTATATTTTTTCGATTTTTGAAATTTTTTTTTTTTCATTGAAAACAATGAAAAAAAAAATTCACACACATAATTACTTGTTAGGTAATATTTTGATTGTGAATATTTATTCACTCTTTCTGTCGTTTAAACAATTTAGCTACTTTTCCTTGATCGAATGAAATCGCGTTTTTGAGAATGTGTGGCTCCTTCGATTTTTTTTTCATTCTCAAAAAAACCTGACAGAATTTGAAAATTTTTAAGCCTAGTCCCATCGTGGGCCAAGTATTTTTACTATTTTTGAATTTTTTCGTTATATGTCGCATGACAAAAAATTACACTTCGTTCATCAACCAATATTTAAAAATACAGTATTTTTCATTTTTGTTATCATTCTTATAATAAATATTTGGTATTTTGATTTTTAATGCTAACGAACGAATTTTACAGTCGTACTCTTGCTACCTTGCATCTTGCATCACAACAGTGCCGTCAGGCGGCGTGGCAATCGCCTTTTTCGCTACTGGTAAAACCTAACTTTACCTAAAAAAAATTGCTGTGTTTTTCACAACATTATCAACTGTTCTTCGCGCTTTTCGTCTAGCCCGCACGGGTGGCAAAAATATTTATTATTAATTTTGTTGTAGGCAAAATTTTTGTACCATGGAAACTTCGAGAAAATACTTTTCTTGTTGTAATCCATTTCAATTGAAAAATCACAATATCACGAAAGGATTGAGGTTAGCCACAGAAAACATGCAGAAAAAACACAGTTTCCTCCGTTCCGACTATTTGTGTTCGAACTGTAGAAAGCAATTCAATCTTATACATGCAAAAGATTCGACTGACAATGATGCTGGTGATGGTATGGACGTCGACGATGATGATGAGAATCAAGCTATTTCCGAATCTCCTATAAGAGGTAATCCATGAGGTTTTTTTTTGTTTTTTTTTTTTAATCTTTAAATTGTCAACAAATACCTTATACGGTTTTTTATCATCCGAATTTTCACGTTTCCTCTGTCTTAGAATCACAGCCGATGTCTAGTGAAGAAATTGAATCCCAACCTAGTAGTTCGTCACAAATAAGTTTGGCTTCGCAACTACCCGTTATTAACGATGCGTTGAAAATGTTGAACCAATCGCCAATATTGTCTTACAAAATAGACAATGAAACATACTTAAAAACAAAAATCACCGATACTGCTAGCAGCTTGTCAATCACATTAGGATTGGGGCAAGGTTTTGAAAGCCAATCGGACTCAGACGATTATTTGACAATGATTGAGGCTTTGAAATTGAAGTTTCATGACAAGGATACTAACAAATCTCAAAAAATTCAAATCCTCACTGTGTTACCCCCAAACTGGACCATTTATAAAATGTGTAAAGTAATGGGTTCGACAAAATATTTAGCTAAAGCTGCTAAAAGCCTGAGGGAAAAAAATGGAATATTGTCATTGCGCGATCCAAAGCTAGGTAAAAATAAAAGTTTACTCTTTTTTAATATTATTTTATTATTTGTAATTTTACTCATTCTACAACCCTTTTAATTAGGCTGTCGTTTATCTGAAGATATTAAATTGAAGGTATCAGAGTTTTATGTTGATGATGAAATGAGCATGATGATGCCTGGTATGAAAGATTTCGTTTCCGTACGAAATGAAAATGGCGAACGTGAGCACATTCAAAAAAGGCTTATTCTTTCAAATCTCAAAGAATTATATCAGCTTTTCAAACTGCGTTATCCGGATTATAAAATTGGCTTTTCAACATTTGCTTCGATGGGTCCAAAGCAATGTGTTCTTGCTGGGCCTGTCGGTACGCATACCGTGTGTGTTTGTTCAATGCACCAGAACATTAAGCTAATGATTATAGGTAAGCATAGAAAAATTGGACTTTAATTGTTTATCTTTTTTTTCTTTTTTTTTCTTTACAAATGTTACTATTATTGTTTTTAATCGATTTCAGGTTGTAACTTGGGCAAATTATCGAAAAACCTCGCGAAACCGTTAGTAGATTATCATGACTGTTTCGAAATCGTTATATGCGAAAATCCTTCGACAAACTGCTATTATGGTGAATGTGCAAATTGTCCGGGAATTGATAAACTCGAAGATGTATTAGTGAATCTGCTTGACAACAACTATGTTGATGATATAACCTACAAGCACTGGGTTGCTCATCCTAGAACGAGTCTTGAAACTTTTACAAAAAGTTCATTTGACTTTGTAGAAGATTTTTGTTCTCAGATGATTAATCTTTTGCCTCATGCTTTCATTGCTAAAGAACAAGCGAAATTTCTAAGATACAAAAAAGAATCATTAGAAGTCGATGATTTTATTGTGATATGTGATTTTGCCGAAAATTACGCATTTGTAATTCAAGATGCAGCGCCTGGATTCCATTGGAACAATAAACAGGCGACTATATTTCCAGTGGTGATACATTTCAAGACAGATGACGAATTATGTCACAGAAGTATAGTAATAATATCTGACTGCACTTCTCATGATGCTGATGCAGTTCACGTATTCATTAAAATTGTTATCGAATACATTAAAACTATATCGAAAAGTGCAAAGAAAATTTGCTACTTTTCAGATGGCGCGCCACAACAATTCAAGAACATTAAAAATTTTGTGAATCTTTATTACCACGAAAAAGATTTTGGTGTAGATGCTGAATGGCACTTTTTTGCCACAGCACATGGAAAAGGTCCTTGCGATGGCGTTGGCGGCACAATTAAAAGATTAGCATCACGAGCAAGCTTACAATTACCATATGATCGACAGATCACGACACCTCAAGAGCTGTATGAATGGGCTGCACATCCTAACAATTTACCGTCTATTGAAATAAGATATTCATCAAATATTGATTATGAAAAAAACAAAAATACTCTGCAATCTCGATATATTCGAGCAAAACCAGTGACGGGTACTCAAAAATTGCATTGTGTAGTTCCAAATAAAGATGAATCAATTACAGTTAAGCAATTTTCCTTATCCGATCAAGGAAAAGTAGTTAAATTGTTTAAACGACAGAAAGAGTGAATCACAATAAACACAGAATACACAATAAAATTATTACCTAACAAATACTTATGTGTGTAAATTTTTTTTTTTCATTGTTTTCAATGAAAAATTTATTATAGAACTTATGTTTCTTAGAATAGTTGTTAAAGTCCTTTCGGAATGATATTTCTAGAATTTTCAAAAATCTTTCGAGAAAAAAAAAAAAAAATTCAAAAATCGAAAAAAAATAGTAATAATACTTGGCCCACGATGGGACTAGGCTTAAAAATTTTCAAATTCTGTCAAGTTTTTTTGAGAATTAAAAAAAAAAATCGAAGGACCCACACATCTTCAAAAACGCAATTTCAACACAAAATTGAAAAAAAACTGTAGATGACTGAAGCGAAGAAATTAATTCGTTTCTTTTCTATAAACTACGTTTGAAAACGAATAATTTAAAAAAAAAAAACCAAAATTGATGAATTTTTCAAAAAGTTATGGGCATTTGAAAAAAAAATCGTCAAATTTTCAAAAAATCGATATCTCCGAAGCTATTGGCTGAAAAAAATCGAAAAAAATCACAGAAATGTCTTTCAATATGTACTAAAACATATCCCAATTGTAGCGAAATCGCAGATGCAAACTCATTTGATAGGTCAATTTGGTATAGAATGCCCCATATATTAGGGTGGTTCAAAAAAAATCGATGTTTTTTTTTTTCACGGGCACCTACGGAATATGTTAGTACATTATGGAAAAAGATTTTTGCCTAAATTTGGCTGCTGTAAAAAATTTTTTAGATAGTGCTCAAGCGACTTTTACCTATTTTTTTTCTTTTTTCCGTTGAAAATTGCGATATAAAATTCTTTTATTTTACTCTAATACTAGAAAGTGTTAGTGCTTGATGGCAGCGTGATGTGTTCAAAATTTTAAGGCTCTAGAAAAATTAGAAAAGCTGCCTCAAGTAATTTTTATACATTTTTTTTCAATTTTTTGATGAAAATAATGAGATAATGAAAACTCCGTCTACGAAAATGAATTTCCAGCTTCCTATTATAACGAAAGTCGTAAATATTTTATGGAACTACTAATTTAGACTTTGTTACGCCAAAACATTTTTCAAGCTAACTTGTGCGGATGGTTTTTATTTTCTTGTACTTCCAGCTGAGAAGTATTTTAACAGCTGCCTCAAATAATTTAAAAAAATGTTTTTCTAAATTTTTGCTGAAAATCACGAAAAAATCGAATCTTGCACTACATACACTACCGACCAAAATTATGGGGACGCTAGTTGAAATTTCTCGACGCACTAAAAGTTGAATAGCTCAAACAAAAAAAAAGATATCCCATTTTTCCAAGTGGCGTTTTATTAAAAAGTACGGCGTAACGTCAAAACTATGAGATTTTGGCAAAATCCTTAAGAGAGTAAAAATATGTATTTGATTATTTTATAGTCGCTAGGATTTTTTTAAGTCCTAGTCCGAAGCTCAAAAAATCGTCGAAAAACTGCCCTGTTCAAAAGCGTGTGGAGACTATAAAAAAAATTGTAAAAAATTATCCAAAATAGGCACAGTGAAGCTAAAACTGTCCCCTTCAAAACGGCGCTTATTAAATCCTCTTACGACCTTTTTCCACTGAGATATGAAACTCATACCGAGGCTCAAAATTTCGATGGGTGAACCCATACTTTTGAGCGGGAGTGTATATGTTATATATATGTCATATATATATGTTATATATATATGGTATATGTCATATATATATGTTATATATATATGGTATATGTCATATATATATTAGGGTGGGTCAAATAAAATGTCTATTTTTTTTTGGCTTGATATAAGAGAAAATGTATTGTTTGGCATCTCAAAAAAGCCCTGTCCAAATATTAGCCCTTAATATTTGAATTAAGAGGTCCCTCATCGCGATTTTTCATTTCCCCTTTAAATAACATGGGAAATTTCTTTTTCCAACTTTGGAATTTTATCAGACTTCAACCTTTGAGGCTAAGGGAATTTTTTTAGCACATCTCTTTAGAACTTTTGATGCTCTACAAAAAAGCTCTCTTGTATCTAATCGATAAAAGTTACCGTACAAAAAATAATCGGTGATAATTGAGTACATAAATTTGAAATTTTTGAAAATTTCAGTTGTCCATAAAAATGAATTTATGTTACTTATTGTTTTCAATTAAAGTTGAAACATCTCTTTTTTATCTTTATTGTCATTTATCTTCATTATCTTTGTTATCGGCAAATAAATTATATTATTAAATTAATTTGCACAAACGAGTACCAAGATGTTTTTTCTTTAGCTTAAAGTATTTTTATTACAGTTAGGGAACTTTCATCGATGATTTCTCACAACTTGCAGTAAATATTGGAACGGCTTCTCATTTTCTGTCAGACATTGATTGTAACCGCTCACTAAAGACACTCCACTCTTTTTTCCCAATTTGTTTTTTTTTGAATGACAAATCTTTTGGTTTGGCGACTGGAGTCGTTGCAAGTTTTCATGGCTTGGACCATTTTTTCTTTTTCTTTCATACTTAACGAAACATTCAAGCCAGATCATGATTCAACTATCTTTTTTTGAGCAGCCCTATATATCGAGCCACTTGCGAAAAATAGGTATTTGAATCATGATTTGGCCGCTTTGTTTGCTGAAAATGTTTCGTTAAGTATGAAAATGGTTCAAGCCATGAAAACTTGCAACGACTCCAGTCACCAAACCAAAAGATTTGTCATTAAAAAAAAAAAAACAAATTGGGAAAAAAGAGTGGAGTGTCTTTAGTGATCGGTTACAATCAATGTCTGACAGAAAATGAGAAGCCGTTTCAATGCTTACTGCAAGTTGTGAGAAATCATCGATGAAAGTTCCCTAACTGTGATAAAAATACTTTAAGCTAAAGAAAAAACATCTTGGTACTCGTTTGTGCAAATTAATTTGATAATATAATTTATTTGTCGATAACAAAGATAATAAAGATAAATGACAATAAAGATAAAAAAGAGATGTTTCAACTTTAATTGAAAACAATAAGTAACATAAATTCATTTTTATGGACAACTGAAATTTTCAAAAATTTCAAATTTATGTACTCAATTATCACCGATTATTTTTTGTACGGTTACTTTTATCGATTAGATACAAGAGAGCTTTTTTGTAGAGCATCGAAAGTTCTAAAGAAATGTGCTAAAAAAATTCCCTTAACCTCGAAGGTTGAAGTCTGATAAAATTCCAAAGTTGGAAAAAGAAATTTCCCATGTTATTTAAAGGGGAAATGAAAAATCGCCATGAGGGACCTCTTAATTCAACTATTAAGGGCTAATATTTGGACAGGGTTTTTTTGAGATGTCAAACAATACATTTTTTCTTATATCAAGCCAAAAAAAAATAGTCATTTTATTTGACCCACCCTAATATATATATGTTATATATATATGCTATATATATGTTTTGCCGCTTTTCAATCGAAAATCACTGAACGGATTTCAATGAATCTTTCACGAGATTTAAGATCATGATTCAAACTGAGTTTGTGGTTTTACGAAATTTTGGTATCTTAATTTTTACGGGAATACGAAAAAAACAGTTTAGCAATTTCATTCAATCTTTAAATTTCAAAAGTCATCGGCAGTTGAATACTATCGACAAACGAAAAAATCGTTTTACCAATTTGGAAGACATTGGAAAACAAAAAAAAATGAGCGGTGACTCAATTCGGTATAGAAAAAAAGTTGCAGTATTTTTAATGAAATGATGAAAAATCAGGAAATCAAAAATTTTCTGTTTGATCACTTTAGTTAGAAAAAAATTAAATAATTACCCCTAAAATTGAAAAGGAAACGCAAAAAGATGGCCCATGTTACATCATAATACTTTTTTTTATATTGATTCAAAAACTATTTTTATTCCTCATTCTTCATATTTATATAAAACTGATGAAACTTTGAACGGAATAATTCATGTATCCAAATATTCTATAATGTGTGGTTTTCAGTGAGGATGAATCCCACACACCGGTGTGGTGCGGACGCTACCCTTTGTCTCATGTAAAATATTCCACAATCCGTTAAAAAAAAATATTTGAAATTGGAAAAATATTCAGCTAGAAATGGCTAGATGCGCCTGCCCTATGCAGCGGGCGAAGCCCGCGGGCACAGCTAGTTTATTATATAGATAATTATTTATTGCAAATTATTAAGTTACAGAAAAAATAGCCAAAACGAAGTTTTGTCTCCCAAAGGGGGTAGGGATGTTGTGCCCCGATTTGGCACCGATTACGAAATGAATACACTGATGAAATATAAAGAATTCGCAATTCCCAAGCGAACCAAAAACCTACTTAAAGTATTAAGAAATCGCCCCAATTAACTGGCTTTATGCCATCAAATATTCGAATAACGAAATAAGAATAAATCGGGGGCGAATATGTCGAATAGTGGGAGTAATCATGCGAAACATTAAAAAACAGACCAATACCCAAAATCGACAAATACGACAAAATCTCAATAAACTTATTGTTAACTTGTTTTATAAGTATTGGGTTGGAGTTTAACTCAATTTGGCCTTAATCCCAAAATGACTCGTCCTTGATAACTCGTCCCTACGAGACGGTTTTCGCGGACACAACACTAATATCGACAAATAAGGATGTTAGCGGAGTTTGCGTATCAGCTGTTGGTACGTTGTTATCGGAAAGTAAGAGACCGTGAGAAAAAAAGAGGGCCACACAAGCGTGTAGGCTAGGACGTAACACCCATAAAAATCTCTCATAAAAAAATTAGACCTTTCGAAAAAACCGCGGTGATTTACAAAAAATTGTTCAAGTATAAATTCTTGCCCTCAATAATTGCTTCAAATAAGCAACTCATTATAAAACGTTATGAAAACAATCTTAAATGAAATAGAAGAATAGAGTCGAACCTACAGAATCATGATAATTCAAGCCTCGCAATAGATTAACTATTAGAAAAATTGTTAAATGAACCATGAATAATTGGTATAGCGATGCTGTTTATTCATGGTTTGGTCACCGGCGCCCACGGGTGGGTCACCGACACTCACGGACACTGAAAATCAAAAGTGTCGCATGTGGTCAGGGCGAGACTGCAAAAATAGTTCAGACAGGAGTCCATTTTTTCTTCCAAAATAATAGTTCCGGGTGGTGAAAAAGTATGTTCTGGCTTCACGGAACTCATTGAATAAATGATACTTGAAAATTATAAATCGTCAATTGCATAAAAACTAATTAAGAAACCGCTTGATAATAGTTTTTGGTGATTGAAAACGTCTCCACGGAAAATCCCTTGAAAAAACAATAATCATATAATATCCTTCTGAAAATCTGTCATCACTAAAAACTCCAATCGAAAAACCTGATTCTTCCAATGATTCGCGATGATTACAAAAAGTTGTTAAATAATCACGAAAAACAGCACAAATGCTGTACAAAAAGTTGAGATAAGTACATTTACTCCCCCCCCCCCCCCCAAAGTTGTCTCCCGTAAAAGAAGCCTTCTCTGCAAATAATTAGAACCTTGTAATAAAACTTCTTTGGAAGAATTCCTCCCTACAAAAAACACCAATCAAGAAACCAGTTCTTCCCGAAAATCCACGATTAGAATTGGAAAAAAATCACAGAGATGCAATATGATTTTCAGAATAACACATGTTTTATTTTGTTAATTTAATCTTGAAATTTGGCTAACGCTTCAAGCTCTTTGAGCTCATTTTTTGCCAACGAACTTTATTTTTGCTTGAAGCTATGTAAAATACCAACCGAGCTGCCATGAGTGCCAAAGATAGAGCAGTTTTCACGTTTTCAATTTGACTTTTAAAGAACATGTATTCAGAAAAAATATAAAATACGACAGAGAATTTGCCATTCGGAAATTCCGTAAACTATTCGGTCGGTAAAAACAATTATATCACAATGAATTTATTGGACTCCCGAACTATCATACTACCTAAATATGAAATGTAATGTGATCAGGCGGAATCATCATTGCTATGCTATTAAAAGTTACTATAACCGAAAGTCGATTCAAATTGACAGTGATCTTAATAATTTACTATAACCGAAAGTCGATTCAAATTGACAGTGATCTTAATAATCTCAGGAGGCTAGCTATCAATAACGCACACGATCGATCGAATATGACTAGAGTTTTGCCACCATCATCACTATCACTATGACCGATGGAGGAATTAATCTTTTCAATACGCTTCAAGACGCGATGTTCTCATAAGTCGGAATCAAAAGAGAGAAAAAATGAAACAAAAAATACCTAAACCTGAATCATCCTCCAAAATACTGTAATTCAAAAAATATCAAAGAAATTATTTCCGAAAACAGGTAAATTTACAGTATTTCCGGTGAAAATATCTTGTAGGAACTCGTTTATAATTGAAATGTAGTGTAAGTGACATTAAGTAAGGGAAATCATAGTTTTAGGAGTAGCGTTATTTATACGAGGCCTGCTGGTATTATCAATAATTTTGGTTCGATATATTTAGAACCAGCATATATATGCATAAAACGTGTTGGAACAGAAGCAGGAGTATATGGTCGTCAGTTGTCCGCAGGCGTTCGAGGGCTTCGTGCGTGCGATCGTGTTTCTCCCGGTTTGGTCAGCAACTCTAAGGAACTTGATCCAAAGAGAGGGTGATCATCGAACACTGTATATTCGAGGTTGTTGAAAATGGTCGTGACAGAAAGATCGTCTCTCATACGACCCAGCGATCCACCAACTTATGTAAAATTTTCTGGGATTTTAATGAATCGGAAAACCAAAATACGTCAATTTCAATGCTGTATTTGCGCATCCCTCTTGTAAGTTATATTGATTTCATTAAAGAATGCAGAAATATGCCTAGATGGTTTACTGAATGTGTTTCGTTCCAACTATTTATAGAACGTAAAAGAGAGCCTCAAAAAATTTTGATTGAAATATAAATTGAATAGAAAGGAAGATTATTGAGTTTTTACTAACGAGAAAATTGTTATTTTAAGACATTTGCGAAATCTTTTTCTTCCAGTTTGAGGATATTTATGAATAATGTGCATATTGCCCAATTTTTGTCTGACCATAATGCTATAAAGAATCAGTTACTCGAACAATTTTCATATCGGTTTACTAGCGCTATTACAAAATCAGGAAGGCGAGCGCGGGCATGCGAAAATTTGACTTTCAATCTGAACGCGTTTCCATTTTCATTATCCTTGAATGAAAAATCTCGAAAACTAGAAATGCATTCTTCTCACGTTTCATACATTCTTTACTGTCCAATGAAATAAGCATTCTTTCCCAAATATTACTCATGCTCATTAAGCTGATGCAAAAAAAGAAGAAATTTTTTTACCGGCCTCTGTTTTCTTTACGTATTGGTAAAACAAAATGTTAAAAAATGAGCTCGATTGCTCAATTTTCAGAGGTGACTATCTCGACTTTTGTACATTTTAAACGCATTTTTCGATTTTCTACGCAATTTTTCATATACTGATGAATGATATTTGTTATATTCACATTTAATTATTAAAGACATTATTCTGAAACATCATTCGACCACACATCACGCACTAAAATTATTATCTGAACAATGGCACCCAAATTATTAAATACAAAAGTATGGAATTACCGGGCAAAAATTCAATTCGCACTAAAAGTTTGATAGCTCTTTGAAAAATGAAGACATTTCGATTCGGCAAACGGCATTTTGAAGAGGACACACCTACATTCATATCCCTATTTCCAAACATTTTTTACGATTATTTTTCGATGTGGAATGGCTGTTTTCCGGCTTTTTTGGGCTGCGTAAAATTGGACCCATGGCCCGGCTTGTGGATATTTTTTCCGCAAATTCCTTTCATAACAACCTTGAAAAGGGGAGTGTTTCGTTTTTAAAAAAGTTTTATGCGTTTTTTTTACAGGATTATTCTATTTTTGCTTGAGGAATACCACTTTTGGAGAATGCAGATCAACTCAGAAACTTTGAGACTTTAATGAAATTGTCAGGAAGGATAAAAATTGCATAAGATCGTTCTGAATCGATTCGGTTTTTTTCAGAATGTTTTCCAATACGTTTTTTTTTTGTCATTTCCCGTCGAAATGATGAAACGATGACTGGAGTGGCTTAACTTGAAAACCACGAAGCTTGTTTTCAATCCCCTAGCTCGGGCCAAAGTGTCGAATATTTCCTTTCTAGGAAACTTGAATGATTTTATTTCTAGGAAATCTTTTAAGTTTTCAATCCATGAGAATTTTGCCAGAATCTTTCGTTGAAGTGTTTTTTCGTAAAAACTCGGAAATGGATAGCTAAATAAATCATAAGATGTATCTCTAGAAGTATCGAGTTTCGAATGAAGTAGCGAGAGAAGAAGTTGTAGCAGGTATGAACTTTGAGTAGACTGAAGTCGTTTTCTATTTTTTTGAACATAATTTTTTTATTCCAAATGCTTCATCACAAGTCACGCCAATTTGAAAAAAAAAATTTATGGTCAAAACAATTTGGAAAAAATGTTTTTGAAAACATAAAAAAAACTCCCGATTGATGAAATCGTATAGCTTGATAAAAATTGTTTTGGATAAACAAAAAATATCCTGATTTTGAAATGACATATTTGAAAAAAGGAATCTCCTGATAATCTCATTCAAGTCTTGAAGTTTTCGAGTATAGCCGTATTTTCTAAAAATGGTCGTTTTTAGGCTATTCTGTGAACAAAGATTGCATGAAACTTTTTGCAAAACGGAATTGAAGCTATTGTCTAAATTCGGCTCATGGCTTGTGGATAAAAAAAATTGGTGAATAAATGAACCTTTTTTCCGCCAATTTTTTACGAACTTGAACCCTTTTCAAGGTCAAGGTAAAAAATTAGAGGAAAAAATGTCCACAAGCCATGGATCCGATGTTATGCAGCCAGGAAAAGTCAGACAACAGGCATTTTCAAAAGTGCTTACCACATTGAAAAAAATCACAAATGATATTTAGAAGAATGGATATAAACATAAATTTATCCTCTCCAAAACGCCGTTTGCCAAATCGAAATATTTTCATTTTTCAAAGAGGTGCCAAACTTTTAGTGCAAATCGAATCTTTGTCCGGTGATTCCACACTTTTTGTCAGTAGTGTAATCGTTCAGGTAATAATTATGGTGCGTAATATATGGTCGAATGATGTTTCAGAATAATGTCTTCGATAATTTCATGTGAATATAATAAATATCATTCATCAGTATACGGAAAATTGCGTAGAAAATCGAAAAATGCATTTGAAATGTACAAAAGTCGAGATAGTCACCTCTAAAAATTGAGCAATCGAGCTCACTTTTTGAACAGGATTTTTTTTCACCAATACCTAAAGAAAAAAGGGTAAGAACCGGTAAAAAAGAGAAACATTTCTCATGAGTCTAATGCTCATAAAATTAAATTTACTAGGCTTATGCCTGGTCAAATTTTAAAAAAATTAGTAAAAAAGCATACATTTTATTTTATGACATTTCAAATAAAAACTACAAGTTTATGTAGTGGAATATACTACTGCCACAAGTGACGTATTTACATGCCTACTGACATGAATTTCTTTAGGCAGGATTCTACTTTGAACGCTCGAAAAAAGCTTGGTTTGTGATTTTTTTATGAGAACATTAATAGACATATTGATGTAGGGTTCGTTACGCTCAATAAATAAAATCTCGAAATACATTAAAAAAAAAAAAATTCATTCATTTTATGCATCTTTCATACACAAAAACTTAACTTACGCTTGATCGACGATGCCTGCACCATACAAAGCGTCTTCTGACTGTTGCAGAAGATCATTTTCTTCCAAATTGATTTTTTTTTAACTTCCAAAATAGAATCCTGCCCTAACAAAAAATGTTCTCCTAAAATTTTGATTCGATCCACCCTGTCTAGGTATCAATATCATGACGTTCAGCTAAAAATTTACAAACAAAAGTTCTGAAAGTGTTGCTTATGCTATTTCGCTGGTATTCGACAACAACCAATTTAATGAACGGTATTTCGAAGGGGAGGAACTCAGTTTCATTTCGTTTTTTTTTTTTTTTTCAATTCGTTACAATTTTTTTCACAGCCAATACTCTATTTTGAGAACGACGATTTTTCGTTCTTTTTCATTTCCAGGTAGACCAAATTTCCAGAGAAATTGTTCTTTAATCCATGTCTTCGGCCGGAATCATAAGGGGGGGAGGGAGCTTCTCAGGAAATGCCTTTGAAAAAAACTCGTACAGTTTTTGTTTTTTAATTTAGTCCGGTTTTCGTGGAAAACAAGAAAGTTTAGGCAATATAATGTATCACGAAGACGTCATGTTTTCATGATATTTCGATGATGATGATGATGATGATGAAAATTGAATGGGAGACATTAAGATGACGAAAAAGTGGATCGATTTTGGTTGAGTTCACGAGAATTTCTAGTTGTTTCCCGAAATTCTTTTTTTCTTCATTTGTGGTTGGAACTCTGACAATAATAAAATTTCAAGGGGAGAATTTATTTTTGTTTTTTTGCTTTTTTATATTTTCAATGCATTGGAATTGTTATAAAACTTCAATTCCCGTCACTTGAAAATTATGAGAAACTGATAAATGTTCAGGGGGATTTTAGAATATTTTCTCATTTTCAACACATTGAAATTTTTTTAGATTTCTTTCGAAGTTTTCTTATCTAATTTTTCTGGTTCAAATTGTATCTTTTTCGATCATTAAATTATTCATTTGTGTGAATGTTACTCGACTATATAAACTGATATCACGTTCCGATTACCCTTGGTAGACTGTGTTAGCCCTTCAGTCATCTTCTTAGTTTCATTTATGTTCACATTATTATTAGCGAGTCTTCACATTGGAATTGACGAGAGGCCTCCTGATACGTTTTATTTCTTATCGGAACATGCTGCCCTGAAAGTTATATGCCGTTTCTGACCATAGTGTTTTACAGCCCAGCATAACATAACATACTGTTAAACTTTTGTTGCCGATCACAGTGATTGGGTGCACGCCGTTGCACCGTACGAAGTAAATCAACGACCGATTTTCATTTATGTACTTTTGGTAAAAGTAAAATTACTAAATATATAGAATTCGTAAGAATTACCTCAGTTTCAACTGAGGACAAGAAAAGTTTGGAATATTGAAAAATTATTGCTATTTTCATGTATTACAGTGTACAATACCGATGACATTTTCTTGTAACTCAACATTAATCTCTCATTGTTTTTTGAGCTATGATAAGTTAACGCAAAGAACTGCATAAATGTTGTAAATTAAAACGAAACAAGTGCATTAATTTCCCCTAAATAGAAGTTCTGGTAAAATAAATCACCTGCTCAACACAAAATCACCGATAAATATTATTGAAGAGCCTCACGAACACTGACCAATAAAACATAATCTCATGAAAGATGTCAATTAAACCTAACCACAAATTATATCCAAATTTCTTATAAAAACCTAAATAAAAACTGAATTAAATCTAAACGCCTAATAAAAAAATCTTCAAAACTAGTTGTTATTGTGATTTTGTGCTCAGGGTAAATATAGACATACTTCGTGAACTTAACCAGTCATAAAGAACAGCTTTGATTCACGCTGTGGTATAATTGTCATTAACCGGCTATCTGCGACGAAAGATGCAAGACTCCCACCAACATAACTTATATAAGCAGAACTCTTACAACACCATAACGCTGTGGAAACTGCCCGCACTACAGTACAGATTGTCTCAACTGAAATAGGTTTCAGTGTGAAAAAATATTCCTGTGGAATACGAAATGTCTACTGAGAAAACTCCGTTAACATCAAGTAACCCAAATTGTTTACATTATGGAAATGATTACGATATTGGATTATTTTATACACGACAAAGAAAAGAAAAACAGCTACAATGTCTTACCCAGCTTATTGTGACGTAAGTAACTTTATATAATCGAAAGTGAATTTCGCTGTGCATTCACTGGATTTACTTGATGATTAAAAAAAAAACGTAATTTACGTTAATTAAAGTTGCTATGATATCGATTCGTAGTATTTCGTGATTCGGGCTTTCAGTCATTGATGAAATTCTTAAATCCATTGTGAATGCGGTGCCTTCCTACCGCACAATGAAATAATTTGTCAAGTTGAAGTGTGAAGTAATCAAGACTCATTTAAGACATATAAGCATGATTAATCACATTTAATGAACAATTTGAAAAAGATTTTTTTGTTGATTTTACCACAATCTTCTTAATATACAAATGTGACAGGACGTGGTAGTTTGACATTGAACTCTTCCATAGTAGTGATGCCTTTCTATATGTACTTCTCGCATATATTTACCCATGTAAAAAAGACCGTTGCGATGTCAGATTAAAAATGATAGAACCGGTTTTGTTACGCAGCGACCGCACAGCTATGGAAATAGAACAATAATAAAATCGATTCACCATCAAGCGAAAAAATTGTGAACAATTTCCAAAACTAATTCCGTCTTTGAAAAACAGCAACTAAAAATAAATATTGAATAACCCAACGCGAAAAAACCGTATAAAAGTCATTTTCAATATCAGATCGGGATCAGTCAGGATACAGTAGCTCAAACTACGATCGCGCATTCTTACAAAATGTTCATTACGCAACTGAACACAGAGGAAAAATTAAAACAGCAGAAAATTTCTATAACTTTTTCCGTGGTTTTTGAAGGTTGTTACTCCATGAGAACGATCAAATGGAGAAATCAAGAAATGGCATTTTCAACGATTGAATATTCGAGTTTTAACATTTTTTGATGAGTTTTGTGCGTTCAACGCACAGGCTGAATCAAAAGTCACGGGACGAAAATTTTTCGAATTTTTTTTTTTTTTCAAGTTTATTAATGGACTTGTAAAAAAAATCCCGAACCGACCATGATTAAGAGTCATTGAGCATTAGTCGTTCAGCTTTCATTTAGTTTTTTGGTGGACTCGACGACGATTCCACACTGAGATATCGGCTATTGAATGAAAACTCGCTTTTTCGTATTTGATCTTCCATATTTTATAATCAAATGATCGCACACAGTAACTAGAAGGAAGGTGTTGGTAACTTGGATTGATTCTTTGGAAATGTGTAATTTATTTTTTCACGGAAAAAATTGTTTTACCCTCGTTATCAATTTGGAAAAAAAAAAGTACCAAAATGACTTTTCATAGTAAGAAAAAAGTTCAATCCAAGTAAAAAAAAATGAGTTTAACAAAAGTATCACCTTGCAAATAGTGTGAAGAGTACCAATGATAATGGATTCTTTTTCAGCTTAAAAAAATTCATCAAAGGATCTCAGAAGCCGAAACTTTGAGCTTCAAAATCTTTCATTCTTCTTTTCCCATACAATGACTTTTCACGAAGTTGCAGACTTTCGAAAAAATATAAAAATTTGAAACATTTATTTGCTCCTTAAACTTTTTGCTGAGTGCATTTTTTGAAAAAATCACTTATTGATCACGACCGCTCACGTATGTACGCATTACCTGAGGTCATACACAACGTTGATATTTTTAGTTAACAAGCTATGGATTTCATATACAAAGTCGGTAAATCCCACGAGATATCCACCATAAAGATAATTAGAAAAAAGTTAAGACAAGGTTCAGACGAGTTCCCCCCAAATGAAAGTTTTGGTGAAAAATTCTCTTTTGAACACAAAACCACGAAAAAATGTTATAAGAGCCTCACACAAAGAGCATAGGCAAATAAGCATACTAAAATTGCCCCCGACGAGATCTGGAGTCGCGGTAGTGACTCTGTGACAAGTACATTTATATAATATGACGAGTCGCTGCCAGAGAGTCTTTACCGGAGCGATAACGTTTCCAATTGTTTCCGAAAATTTTCAAAATTTGTTTCATTAATAATTAATGAATTACAGTAGTTCAGAGAATACTGTAAGTTGACGTATTATTTATTTTTTTTTTTCTTTCGATTGCGACCTCTTCGAACTCTGTAGCTCAACGCATTGAAGAGATATTAATTTTTTATTTTTTAATTGCATCAAAAAATGGGACGGGTTTTCGCACACATTTTTGATATTTATTTGTTTTTTTTTTTTTTTATAGAGACAAATCTGGTGCCATAATGCATTTTATATATCTATACCTATATCTATACCTATACCTATATATATATGTCGGAGAATGATCGATATTCAAACACGAATTCTTCATTTGGCGTGTGGGACGCGTAACCAATCGTTTTATTTGATAATTAGCTTTATAAACAGGACTTATTAAGAAATGTATATTCGATTTGGAACAACACGTCAATTCCCTTCTTCGTTCTCTCGTTGACTCTTCTATCGTTCTTCCTCTATTTTTATAAATCGATCTTTTAAACAAAAGAATATAGTATGGACCACTACGATCTTTATATCTCCGACATATATATATTCCCGAGAATGATATTGACGTATCATATGGTGTGTTGTTTACGAAATGCTACTGAGGTTATAAAGATCGCGAATGTGACAGTTCATCGATACTGTTTTTTTTTTTTCCCGGCTCTGTGATTTAGTTATCGACGGGGTCGATAATTGTTTCAATAAGTATTGGAGCCGTTTCTGAGCATCTTCTTCGTTTTTTCGGCATTTTCGTCCTGCACGCTTCCATCGTGGTGGTTTGACCTGCTCATCTAAAAAATAATATTTAACTATATAATATAAAATTGTATATAATACTTACTAAAAACACATGGACTAAAAATACATTTTCCATTTTTTGAGAATAATATTTTGAAATTAATTTTCGAATTCGAATATTCTACTGGAGGTTTGCATTTTTTATTAAAAAATTTTTTTTTTAAGGGAGAAAACTAATGAAAAATGAAAAAATCGAGTTTCTTTTTCAATTCATATCGTCGCCATTTTTGAAGTTACAATGGTGATTCTTTGCAGAATAGTAGACAACAATAACTCATGATCCACTTTATAGAAAAACTGGTCACGTTATCATTGAAAAGAATCCCGTAAAACACTCCTCCTTCAAAATATAACTGTCTGTAATAAAGTATCGTTGCATTAATTTCTTTCAAGAGAAGAACGTCGCCTGATGAAATCAAATCATGCTAGGAATGCTCGATTCAAAAATTGATAAAATAACTCAAACATGCTAAATTACGGAAGTGCATTTAAAAAAAAGTTCAATTCGCAGGACGTACATTAATATGTTGTCATAAATTACAAACAAAACAATATTACAAGAGAATTGACAAAAATTACGAACATTTTATTTATTTATTTATTTATTTATTTATAAATTTGACGGGCAAACACCCAGTTACAAGCCTGGAGGACAAGTCCTATCCAGGAGATTAGCGAAAAGTGTAGACGATGAATAAAGAGAAAAAATATAATACAATATTACCATCATAAAAAAATTACAACACAAATAATTGCAACAGAATAAAACTGACAATACTTTGTTATTAGAAGTTACAATCAAGAGCTTCGATCGCTCATTTAGCAGCGAGGCTGAATGTTTCAAAGGTCGTCTGATTTCAATTTACCAAGTTGATGTTGATAAAAAAAAAAAATTTCTAATGTGAAATTTGAGCATAAAACTATCCAGTTATTAAATATACATTGAATATATTTCAAGTTTTTGTATAACCTTATTTATTGTCTATTTTGACTATGGCGAGGTCGATTTTTGGTCACCATTCTGTGATGAATCTTGTTTCTGTTTTTGGTCACCATTCTATGATGGATTTTGTTTCTGGGCATCTGAAATAAAATAAGATTTTTCTTTTCATGTTCATTCACCCGCTATATATAGAAAGAAGAGATGCTATTACTTTCAAACAATGGTTCAAAATATAGTATACTCACCTATTTTACAGAGAAGTTGCGTATTGTTATTTGTTAAGAGCAAACTATAGTTTTTATTAACTATATAATATATATATATATTTTTAATATAATATATTTTTTAAACTTCATTTTTTTTTATTCAAATTTTATCGTGTCAAACGCATGAAATTTTAAATTAAGCAGAAACGTATCCGTCGTAGCCTAGTAACACCGCGCTCATCAGTTGCCGGTACGGCAATGAGTATTGCACAGTGGAATACGTTATATAATTTTCATAGTAATCATTATCAATGGTAAATCTTAGAGGTGATAAATAAAGTCCATCGGTTTTCTAAATTCAGGTTCACTACATCCCAAAAAAACAGCATTAAAACTGTGGGAAAAATGGAAACAATTACATTCATGTCACCTAGACAGTAGTCTCCGTGAAACCCTATGAGTTACTCATGTAGTAGAGATCTCTGCAATATTGTCCTCGTCAAATATTGATCCAACATGATGTATGAATAATTGTCCTGAAAAAAATGAATCGTTTGAAAACTATCCAAAAAACAAATGAAAGATCATTTATAAGAAGAAGTAGTTCGATCTTCTCTCGGGACTTGCTTCAAATGAGCAATTCATTACGAAAAGTTATTTAAAAAAACCATTTGAACCTGCTAAATCATGATAATGCATGAAAAACGTTTGGTTCAAAGAAACAAAACGTTGTCAAATAAATGCAAAAGTGACGAGTACATCGGATGACGAATGAAAAAAATTAGAAACATAATGGTATTATAAAAAAATGGAGAGCAAAGAAATTACCAATGGAAGAATATAAATAGCAAAACATTATTAACAAAACAATAATACAGAAGCATTCAAAACATTACGAGCATAAACAAATTACCAATCGAAAAGAAATTACAAGAGACACAATTGGAACGGTTGACAAATCGTCCTAGTCTTACTTAACATTAACAAGCAAAGTTTTCAGAGTGAATATCTCCTAAAATTAGAATCACAAAAATATACAAAGAAAAAATCACAAACGAAAAAAAATAGGAGAAAAAAATTACCAACGAAAAAAAATATAAATAAGAATAATTACAAACAAAAAAAATTGAAAAAAAAATACAAACAAAAAAATTGAAACGAATAAAAAATTTAGCTGTACTTGGCGAAGTAATTTCGTTGTTAACTTCACGTAATACACTTACATCTCATGTTCACGAACTCGCCAAGTACGGCTAAATTATTTATTCGTTTCAATTTTTTTGTTTGTATTTTTTTTTTTTTTTTCAATTTTTTTTTGTTTGTAATTATTCTTATTTATATTTTTTTTCGTTAGTAATTTTTTCCTCCTATTTTTTTTCGTTTGTGATTTTTTCTTTGTATATTATTGTGATTCTAATTTTAGGAGATATTCACTCTGACAACTTTGCGTGTTAATTTTAAGTAAGACTAGGACGATTTGTCAACCGTTGCAATTGTGTCTCTTGTAATTTCTTTTCGATTGGTAATTTATTTATGCTCGTAATTTTTTGAATGCTCCTGTATTATTTTTTTGTTAATAATATTTTGCTATTTATATTCTTCCATTGGTAATTTCTTTCTTCTCCATTTTTTTATAAAACCATTATGTTTCTAATTTTTTTCATTCGTCATCCGATGTACTCGTCACTTTCGCATTTATTTGACAACGTTTTGTTTCTTTGAACCAAACGTTTTTCATGCATTACCATGATTTAGCAGATTCATTTTATTTTATCATTACGTTTGAAATGGTTTTTTTTAATAACCTTCAGTAATGAAGTGCTCATTTGAGGCAAGTTTCGAGAGAATAGATCGAACTACTTCTTCTTATAAATCATCGTGCATTTGTTTTTTGGACTCCACGGGTAACACGTAGGGTTTCACTGAGACTCCTGTCCAGGTGACATAAAACATAAATGTACTTGTCTCCAATTTTTTTACAGCATTCATGCTGTCTTTTGAGATTTTTCTTTATAACACTTCGGGGATAGTACTTGAACTAAACAAAGAACACTCGCTGGAAATTTCAGACTACTAGCCTGATTAATTTTCGAAAAACCTGTGATTCGTAGTTTTTATTTTTTTTCACACTCATATTCATAATAGGATCTAATCAATTATTTTTCCATACTGACACATAAGACGCAAGTAATTTGATTGTTTAACAAACTTCGAAGTAATAATCGATGAAAAAAAAAAACACAAATAAAAGTTCGCAATTTCGACGTGTTCTTCAAAATCTACAATTATTCAATTCACACATAAAATCGTATAGTTTGATGAAAATAGTTTAAAAAAAAAGACGAAAAATCTCCTCACTTTCAAATGTCATATTAAAAAAAGGAAAACATTAGAAAAAAAAAACAAGAAAATAATCATAAAAAAACTCCCTCAGGATTTCGTTTTTCTGATCTGAAAATATTTATCAATGAATAATTGAACGATAATTATGGCAACTGATATGGAATTGGGAGGATGTTGGGAGACGTTTCCTAGAGTATGCACCAGAAATGCAGCAAACGTCTCACAACATCCCCTCAATTCCATATCAGTTGCCATAATTATCGTTCAATTATTCATTGATAAATATTTTCAGATCAGAAAAACGAAATCCCCAGGAAGTTATTTTTTTATGATTATTTTCTTGTTTTTATTTCCAATTTTTTCTTTTTTTAATATGACATTTTAAAGTGAGGAGATTTTTCGTTTTTTATTTAACAATTTTCATCAAGCTATACGATTTTATCAGTCGGGAGTTTTTTTATGTTTTTTAAAACATTTTTTTTATCACACTTTTCAACGTTTATGACTATTATTTTTTAATGCAAAAGCATTTTTTGTTTTTTTTTATATTCACTCCCAGTTCTCCGATATTCACTGCCAGTGCTGCTAGTAGTACATGGTATAAATACGAAACAATACATATTTTTTGTCACATTTGATGAAAACGATAACCCAAAAAAAAAAATATGTATACGAACTACGAACTGTGTAAAAAGACGCGCGCCAGTTCGGACTGAAATTAGCAGCGCACAATGGTATGAAGTAGTCGATGATCGAAGACTGCCATATATGGTCATATTGCGGTATATTCAAACAATGTATAACGTTAAAGTTAAATAAGCAAAAAAGTTCGTCATGAATTTTGACATACTACAAATAAGAACACTGTCCGGCACATTAGGGTGGTCCTTATTTGGGGTTGAAATTTTTTTCTTCGAATTCCCCCCCACCCCCCCAGTTCGACTCCAATTCAATAAAAAAGACACCACGAAAAAGCTGGGGTCAGTGGGATGATGGGAAGTGGTGCCGGCAAGCCCGATCATCGTTTTTATTTTAAATAAATTTGTTTTTGCTTTATTTTGGGTTACTATTGTTTTCCAATCTTAAAAGCACGTCGAGCTTTTCAACTGTAGTCGAAACCCTTGTCAATCATCATTAAGAACAATCATTCAAGAATTTATTTAACAAATAGTCATTAGAAATTGAAATTGCGTCAAAAGTATTGGCAAATTCTTAGAAGTAAGTAAGTCGTGCGCCTACCTCCAATTTTTTTAATTGGCTGTCTTGGCCGGTGGTACATTGTTTTTCCGTACGTGGCGCATCGGTCACAGCTCAATCTGTTCTCGATCGCTCGTGTGATTCTGTCGCATAACCTAAAAAACTACTCCGCGTTTTCCTACGGTTTTTGAAAAATTATTTGATGTTCGCTACATGTCGACTTCAACAAATTTGTGCCATCGATTAAGATAGAAGTGATTAATGATCGGTGACAATATAATGTCATCGACACGACCTACGTTACGTCAAAACATTTTTTTAATCCGTGATATCACCACGCAAATTATCGGAAACAAACTGCCGAGTATTCTCCAAGTTTTGGAGGTTTTATTTTACAATATTTGGGAAATTAAACTTATCTTATTATATTATTAAAGAAATTAAACTATCTTTACGAGAAAGTGCGCGATTGGTGATAAAAGTAGCGACTGTTTTTTGGGAAAAAGCTCGTTTACCCATTCGACAGGAAATTAAAAGTATTGAAAAGTTGGAAAAATTACATGGAGAATGGGTAAACAAGTTTTTTCCCAAAAAACAGTCACTTTTTTTATTACCAATCGCGCACTTTCTCGTAAAGATAGTTTAATTCCTCAAATATTGTAAAATGAAACCCTCAAAACTTGGAGAATACTCGGCAGTTTGTTTCCGATAATTTGCGTGGTGATATCACGAATTAAAAAAATGTTTTGACGTAACGTAGGTCGTGTCGATGACATTATATTGTCACCGATCATTGATCACTTCTATCTTAATCGATGGCACAAATTTTTTGGAGTATAGTACACGTAGCGAACATCAAATAATTTCCCAAAAACCGTAGAAAAACGCGGAGTAGTTTTTTAGGTTATGCGACAGAATCACACGAGCGATCGAAAACAGATTGAGCTATGACCGATGCGCCAAATACGGAAAAACAATATATCACCGACCAAGACAGTCAATTAAAAAAATTAGAGGTGGGCGCACGACTTGCTTACTTCTCAGAATTTGCCAATACTTTTAACTCAATTTCAATTTTCAATGACTATTTGTTAAATAAATACTTAAATGATTGTTCTTAATGACGATTGACAAGGGTTTCGACTACAGTTAAAGAGCTCGACGTGCTTTTCAAATCGGAAAAAAATAGTAACCAAAATAAAGCAAAAACAAATTTATTTAAAATAAAAACGATGATCGGCTTGCCGGCACCACTTCCCATCATCCCACTGACCCCGGCTTTTTCGTGGTGTCTTTTTTTATTGATTTGGAGTCGAACTGGGGGGGGGGGGGGGGAATTCGAAGAAAAAAATTTCAATTCCAAATAAGGACCACCCTACGGCACATATAGAAAGTGATGTAAAAAATTGGTCAAGACAATTGTCACCGTTTCCGAGAAAACTGGCGACAAAGGAATATCCGCCCACCCACTGATCGCAGTGAAACGCATAACTCCCGTCTTTTTGCCCTACAGGCAGTCGGGAGTTAAAAATACTCTTCAACTTTTTCTTCTCAACTTTTTTTCAAATTTTTCCATTCGGTGCAACATTAAGAAAAAAATCGTTTTTTTATTTTTTATTTTTTGTTCTGTTTCCATCGTTATTATATGTATTCTACCTCAATAATAACTATAAATCAACCAATTTCTAACATACACTGGCGAATAAAATGAAAAGATCACTTAAATTTTGACAAAATATGAGTGAAAAATAGTCATACTATGGTTTCCCAAAAAGCATTTTTTGAGGTTTCTATTTTTCAAATTCATGTTGTTAAATTTTTGGATTTGCGATAGTGGTAGTTTTTTTCCACCGTTATGAATCAAAAACGAAATTACATTTTTTTATAAATTTTTGCAATGTGCACGGGGTCAGCATAATTTTTTCAGAAAAACTTGTTCCAAGCTGTTTGTTCACAATATCTTTAACTTCAAATTTTTTTTAGAAACCTCTTTAGATCTATTATTCATGATACGTAATGCAAGCGACAAATGTAATTTCGCTTCGACAGTCTGCGTATATAAACTCAGTATATAAAAAAAAACCTATAAAGTTGAATAATCGCAAAAATCCCCTCACGGGGAAAAAAACGTGGACAAGTACATTGGTGGTCCCTTGTTTCCCTATGATATTAAAAAAAATCCAAAACGCCGCTTAGAAGAATACAAAAAAAGTTACAAAATAAGTTAAGATCTGTTGAAATATACGTGGCCAAATACGGGAAGCTTTACTGCGTTTCAATAAATTTTCAAATACGGTTTGATGTTGATAGAAAAAATAATAAAGTTCGGAAATTCAACTATGTCACCAACCAAATTGCAAACGTAAAAAAATTAGATTGTAAAAAAATTCTGAACGAAGTACTTGGCGACTTCGTGATCACGATCTATACACTACGCTAATTTCATGGAAAAATCCTCGCCAAGTACTTCATTCACAATTGTTTTACAATCTAATTTTTTTACGTTCGCAATTTGGTTGGTGACATAGTTGAATTTCCGAACTTTATTATTTTTTCTATCAACATCAAACCGTATTTGAAAATTTATTGAAACGCAGTAAAGCTTCCCGTATTTGGCCACGTATATTTCAACTAATCTTAACTTATTTTGTAATTTTTATTGTATTCTTCTAAACGGCGTTTTGGATTTTTTTTAATATCATAGGGAAACAAGGGACCACCAATGTACTTGTTCACGTTTTTTTCCCCGTGAGGGGATTTTTTCTATCGACATCAAACCGTATTTGAAAATTCATTGAAAAGCAGTAAAGCTTCCCGTATTTGGCCACGTATATTTCAACAAATCTTAACTTATTTAGTAACTTTTTGTGTATTCTTCTAAGCGGCGTTTTGGATTTTTTTAAATATCATAGTGAAACGAGGGACCACCAATGTACTTGTCCACGTTTTTTCCCCGTTTAGCTCTAACCGATTGAAATATTTATAGGGTCAGTGCTTTTTGCGTCTTCGCTTAATATTTACTCTCATCTCATTGTTACCTGTCAAACTATACATCGACGACCAATCGGCCATGTATTTTTGCAATTCGTTTCAAAATGTCGCATTTTTACAATAACTTGATAGCCTATCTACAGATCCTTCTTGAAAGATTATCATCGTTTGGAGAATAAATGATAATGTTTCACAAGAAAAACTTATTGACCGTTCCATGTCAGAGTTATAGCGCCAGAAGGCTTTTCATCTCTACTCAGTTGAATAAGTTAACATTTTCAATAATCTGATGTTTTTTTAATTGTCGCCACAAATTCATTTTCAATCTCACTGACTTCTAACATGGCTCATTTTTTTCGTTTTCTTATACTCTTCATGCAAGTGCCCTTGAAAATTTCATGTGTGCAAAGGAAAACAGAGATAATTCATTCCAAAGTTGCTCATTTTTTTTATTTTACGCAAAATTGAATGACGTCCCTTAAAGTGTTTTCTTGGTCCGAAATTCCATCATTCTCTACAGCCTGCTGAACATCACAGTAATTCTGATTACTTTTTATTCAAAAAATTAATTTATTCAATAAAATTAATGATGTTCGTTACTTTTTCTTTAATATTATTTCACGCTCATTTCAAAACAGTCAAATGAAAATTCCACTGACAGTGCGTGAAGAGCTGTAGAGAAATTTTCAACATAATTATCACGTTATAAATGGCATATTTGAGTCAAAGGTTTTTTTGTGTATTCCCGATGAAATACAAATAACTTTTCAGTTCTTTTTTCATCAAAATACACCATTTCTGTCAATTATCATAGACTAGCTCTTAGTTTTAACGAATGTCATTGTTTGAATTCGTTCAGAAACTAATGAGTCAAAAAAAATTTCCACATTTTTTCGTGATGTTTGACAGACTGTATTGAGGTGACAAATGGTCGCATTGGGAATTACAAAAAAGACATTTTGAAGCTCCAAGGATCTAGTTTTCAGATGGAAACTGCAGCAAACTGGAAACTGGGACATTCAGAAAATTCACAGCTCACTAACCAGCGAAAACCCATTCTACAAATTTTCAGTGTTGTTTAGGGCTAGAATGAAGTATATTCCCTGAAAGTATCAAGCAATTTCATTGAGGTAGAAAAAAGTTACAGTTGTCTGAAGACAGTGATTTTTCAGAAATCACTGGAACGTGGTAGTATATAAAAAATCGTATATGATATTAAAAAAAATCCAAAACGCCGCTTAGAAGAATACACAAAAAGTTACAAAATAAGTTGAGATCTGTTGAAATATACGTTGCCAAATACGGGAAGCTTTACTGCGTTTCAACAAATTTTCAAATACGGTTTGATGTTGATAGAAAAAATAATAAAGTCCGGAATTTCAACTATGCCACCAACCAAATTGCAAACGTAAAAAAATTAGATTGTAAAAAAATTGTGAACGAAGTACTTGGCGAGGATTTTTCCCATGAAATTAGCGTAATGTATAGATCATGATCACGAACTCGCCAAGTACTTCGTTCAGAATTTTTTTACAATCTAATTTTTTTACGTTTGCAATTTGGTTGGTGGCATAGTTGAATTTCCGGACTTTATTATTTTTTCTATCAACATCAAACCGTATTTGAAAATTTATTGAAACGCAGTAAAGCTTCCCGTATTTGGCCACGTATATTTCAACAGATCTTAACTTATTTTGTAACTTTTTGTGTATTCTTCTAAGCGGCGTTTTGGATTTTTTTTAATATCATAGGGAAACAAGGGACCACCAATGTACTTGTCCACGTTTTTTTCCCCGTAAGGGGATTTTTGCGATTTGATTTCACTTCTTTTTTCTAAAATTGTTAAATATTTTGGTTCAGATAAACTCCTATCGAGACTGTATATAATTACAATCCGCACTTTTAACTTGTGAATATAACACGTAACTGTTGATTTTATTTTACATTTTTATATTTTGTGGATGAATATGTTCACTGCGAGATTTGAATACTCAGGATCACGAAAAAAAAAATCCTTACCTGTCTGTTCAAAAGTTTATTCTGAAATCATTTTTTTTTTCACAATTTATCCAATTTACTCGCTAATCTCGCACTTTATCATTACAGAACTTCACTCAGAATCTCCGTTGAATATTTTTATTAAATCCATCAATCGAAATTTTTTGGACGTCCTGCACTTGACTATGTCAAAACTCCGTTAATAACCGTTTTACTGGGTAGACGTCATACACTACGCTTACACGGCACTCTCGTTCCGATTTGGTTATAATGGGGTGTATATATATATCGGGTATAATAAACCCGATTAATTAATCCGGAATAAGAGTTCCGTGTGAACGTAGTAGTCATTTCTCTCTCTGCAACTGTCACTGGAGACTGGCTTTCATGAAAATGGGTTATAACTGGCGTCAAGAGGCCTTTGATGGTGTTGTATACAGACACGTGAAATCTTTTATGTGTTGGTAACTTTTGCATAATCTTGAGCCCGTGCAAAGTTTTTTCTCAGCAATTACGCGACCGATCATGCTGATTTTGGGCGCAATCGAAAGAGAATTTCTTAATTAGCTTGAAGTTCAATTTTTAAGTTCCTCAATTGCTTCTGAGCTTCGTAATTAAATAAAATGACATGCCGATTTTAACCCCACCACCGCGAGTCGGTTTATTTAGAGAAAGTATAGTCTCGGCGAGCTCGGGCCAGTAGACGACAGGGCTGTCAATGTACTTGTCCCGAGACTCTACCGAGTCTCTTGATATGTAATGATAGAAGATGAAACATTTGAGCCGTATTAAAGTCGTCTACTAGAAAAATTATCGCTCCGGCAGCGTTTCAAAAATACGTGAAATTTTGTAAAAATACCAATTCAAGAAGAGTGCTAATTTAAACGGATTTTCGTTTGGAGTGGGAAATTATTTTTTTCTCTAAAGTGGAAGATTGGAGAAAAAAAATGCCGCTCCATAAGAGTCTTCAAGCGTCATAGAGTTCGAAGAAAAAAATCGTGAAAATGGCGAAAAAATAGACTGAATTTTGAAAAGAGACAAGAATTTCAGAAATTTCTACAGTCATCAAATTTTGTTGAATTGACTTCAAATTTGATGTCTATTATTATGACCTACTTTATGAGAAAAAATCGGCCGCCGAATCGCTGACCCAAGCGCGCAGGCTGCGGTCGAAAAGTAATGGACATGCTCATATAAATATCTTAATTAGGTTTGGAAGAAACATGATATATATATATATATATATATATATATATATATATATATATATATATATCATGTTTCTATATATATATATATATATATATACTAGCTGTGCGTACCGGCTTCGCCCGTTGCATAGAGCAGGCGCATCTAGCATATTCTAGCTGTGAATTTTTCCTATTTTAATTTTTTTAATTCAATTTTTTAGATACATGAATTATTTCGTTCAGAGTTGAATCAGTTTTATATAATACTAGCTGTGCGTGCGGGCTTCGCCCGCTGCATAGAGCAGGCGCATCTAGACTATTCTAGCTGTGAATTTTTCCTATTGTAACTTTTTTAATCAAGAGACTCGGTAGAGTCTCGGGACAAGTACATTTGACAGCGTCGTCTGCTTGCCCGAGACTCACCCGAGTATATTATCTCTGAATAAAGCGATTTCGACGGTGGGGGTAAACTCTTTCTTAAATTACGGAGCTCAAGGGTGATCTCATGATCTGAAATTTGGACTAAAGACTAATTAAGTTATCCTCCTTCGATTGAGCCATAAATCAACCCGATTAATGCCGTAATTGCTGAAAAAAAGCTTTGCACAGAAAAAAATATGCAATGATCGGAGTGTGCGTGCGCGTATGTATACGACACAGAGAAAGGCCTCGTGGCGCTGGCGTCTTTCTGATTGGTCGCGACTGACGACACAAAACAAACAGTGCAGACGAGCAGGTGACGTCAGCTGATCGCGATGAAAAAATCATCATCGATATTTCGACGGCCCATATGGACGCGAGTGTGAGAGAGATAGCTGAAATAGGTTCACATTTTTCTTTCACGCCGTTAACATTTTCGAGAAAATAATAGTTACAAACTTGTTCCTTGTCAAACAACAAACGTTGGCTAACCATTTATTTTCTCGAGAGTGCAGGGTTAAGGAAGAAAAACGTGAATACTGTGCTTACAGCTTTGACAGCTCGTCATAACCTCACAAATGCTAATTTGCAGCTGGCATTACCACCGACATGCTCCAGTGACGGGGGAATATGCTTCATGAATGAATATGCTTCACAACCTTTGCCCCATTTCTACACCCACAATTTTATTCATTTTTAGCATAACTATATAACATCGCCGCTGGCATTATATTAATTGCAAAGCGATGATAACTCTCAGGGACATAGAAATTTTGTCGCTGAGCAACATGAAAATCTTGTTGCTGCGACACATGAAAATCTTGTTGCTGCCAGTTATCCGGAAGCTCCAGATAATTCTCAATGACATAAAAATCTTGTCACTGAGCCACATGAAAATCTTGTCGCTGAGAGTTATCCGGAAGCTCTGGATAACTCTTATCGACAAGTTGTTGCTTCGGAAGGAACCAAATATTGTGGAGCGACAAGTTTTCTGGAATTGTTTACAGCGACAACATTTATACAGGGAAAATATTCATCACTTTCTGATAGCGATGCATGTTTTCCCTGTTTGTTAAATTAATCACAAAGCGACAATAACTCTCAGCGACATAAAAATCTTGTCGCTGAGCAGCATGAAAATCGTGTCGCTGAGAATTATGCTCCGGAAGGAACCAAATATTATAGAGCGACAAGTTCTCTGAAATCGTTTGCAGCAACAACATTTGTCTAAATGATTCTTACAGGGAAAACATTCATCGCTTTCTGATAGCGATGCATTTATTCCCTGCTAGTTGGATTAATCGCTAATAACAATAACTCTCAGCGACATGAAAATCTTGTCACTGAGCTACATAAAAATCGTGTTGGTGAGAGTTTTGCTCCGGAAGGAGCAAAATATTGTACAGCGACAAGTTTTCTGGAATTGTTTGCAGCGACAACATTTGTGTAAATGATTCTCACAGGTTGGCATGAATTTGGGCTCAAATTTAGCTCCACAGAATACATTTGCAGAAAAAGAATTAGCATAGTACTCCCATCGAGCCAACACGATAAAATCTTCGTTGCAAAATTGATGTGAAAACTTTGATTTTTCCAAGCTGATGGTCAAAAGTTGAAAATTGCCCTCTTGCGATAAATTGAGACGTTGGCACGTATTTGCTCTTCCTTTCAGCTTATCAAAACATGTTGACTGAAAAAAAAATCATTATTTTACTATTTTTACTCGGAGACGAGCGATTTTCGTTTGAAAATTTACGAAAAATCGTCATTTTCCAGCGATAATCGTGGTAAATGGGCCAAAAATCATATCTCGGCGAGAGATTGAGATATCGGCATGAATTTGGGCTTAAATTCAGCTCCACAGAGTACATTCGTTGCAAATTGATGTAATAACTTTGATTTTTCCAAGCCGATGGTTAAAAGTTGAAAATTGCCCTCTCGCGATAAATTGAGACGTTGGCACGTGCTTACCGTTCGTGTGAGCAAAACAAATTGTGTGGCTGGAAAAAAAAATCATAATTTTACCATATTTACTCGGAGACGAGCGATTTTCGTCTGAAAAATCACGAAAAACCGTAATTTTCCAGGGATAATCCTGGTAATGGGCACAAAATCATATCTCGGTGAGAAATTGAGATAGAAGCATTGATGAATTTTGAATGAGGATTTTGTTCCTTGTAAGTTTTTTCCTGTTTACTTATACTCCATATTACAAAGAATGAGTTAACGCCGTTATCTGATATTGCCATTTTTCATTTCATTTTTTCTTTAAAAATATCAGCTAACTCGCCTAAAAAACCTTGATAAAAAACATCTCGCCTCAAATACCTTGGCCAATAACAACTCAAAACACTTAAAATGAATACTAAATTCGGAGTCAGAAAAAATGAAGTGATATCCTAGCCAAAAATCCCCTCCTCGGGAAAAAAAGCCTGCATAAGTCCATTTGTTGGTGACCACCTTTTTCATTTGTTTTCACAGATAAATCTACTCGCTTAAAAAACCTTGGTATAAAAGACATCTCGCCTAAAAAAACCTTGGTATAAAAAACATCTCGCCTAAAAAACCTTGGTATTGAAACGTTTCATGATTTTTGAACATTGGTTAGTTGTTCAAAAATCGAAACTAAGGATTTTTGAGATCCTCTTCTCTCTCGTGGAGAGGTGTGCAGGTTCGTGCACTTACCGGCGAGGTCTTTCCCTGGCGGATCAGCAAGTCTCTGGAAAAAGTCCTGAAAAAAGTCCCAATTGGGACTCGGGATTTGGGACTTTAGTGGACTCGCTTGTGAGTTCCTATTGGGTTATGTCGGAAAGCAGGTTGTGAAATAAAGTTTGAGACTCAGTTTAAGCAGAGCAATTATATTATTTTATTATCAAAAGTCTTTACTGGATGAGAGCTGTCGAAGGACTGATCAACGAAAAGACCAAAAGTATAACTCGAGCTCATAGAACGAAAACGTCTCTATGCTTCGGTTTCTTATTACTTTTATCATTTGTATATTTAATATTTTATAAACACATCTATGGTACTTTTATTTATAAGACCTCACGCGTTCTCTTTCTCAATTCGTATAGTGTTTCTTATCAAACTTATTTCTACGTTGATTGATTATTTTTGCTCATATCAGACGTGGAATGATCAGCCATTGTATTCCCTGGCTGTTCGCGATACCATAGTATTTGGGTATCCGGTATCGGTATCATGTGGTACTTTTTTATCCGAAATTTTTCGGTATCAATCCCGATTCGGGACCCACGTTGCTTTGGTACCGATACCAAACATATTCGGTATATATCCCGATTTGGAACCCACGTTGCTTTGGTATCGATACCAAACATATTCGGTATACATCCCGATTTGGAACCCACGTTGCTTTGTTACCGATACCAAACATATTCGGTATATATCCCGATTTGGAACCCACGCAGCTTTGGTATCGATACGATAAATGATCGGTATCAATCCCGATTCGGACTACGCAGCTTTGGTATCGATACGAAAAAGAATCGGTATCAATTTCGATTCGGAACTCAACGCAGTTTCAATCAAACCCACGCAGGTAACGACACGATACAGAATGGATATAAATCTCGATTCGTAACCCACTCAAAGACCAGCGCCGCTGCATGTAGAAGCTGAAAAAACCACATCATCCGAGGGAGACTCGAACCCGGGACCCTCGGAGTTCGAGTCTCGTGCGCTATCCACTACGCTACCATCAAGAGACTCGGTAGAGTCTCGGGACAAGTACATTTGGCAGCTCTGTCGTCTGCTAGCCCGCGGCTCGCCCAGAGTATATATCTCGAAACAAAATGATTCGCCGTGGTGGGGGTAAAATATGAAATTTCTTTCCTTAATTACGGAGCCGGGGAGAAATATTATGATTTGAAAATTGAACTGGATACTTATTATGAAAAGAGCTTTCGATTAAGCCCTGGATCAGCACGATTGATGCCGTATTTGCTGAGAAAAAACTTTGCACAGGCTCAAGATTATGCTAAGATCGAAGTATTGGTGTGTATGTATACGACACACAATGAAAGGCCTTTTGATGCTATCAAGCTTCTTATTGGTCGCGACAGAGCTGCGTTCGAAAACTCGTTGCCCACACAGCTATATGTAATAACGTGGCCCTGTGTGGCCCTGTGGCTATATATTCTTCTGCACTGTGGCTATATATTCTTCTGAATAAGTACAAACAAAAAAAACAGTGCAGATGAGCGAGCGAAAAATGTCAGCTGATATTTCGAAGGGCCATATATATTGACGCGAGTGTGAGAGAGATAGCTGAAATAAGTTCATATTTTTCCTTTCCGCCCTTGACATTTTCGAGAAAATAACTGTTACAACTTGTTCTTTGTCGAACAACGAATGTTGGCTAACCATTTATTTGCCCGGGAATGCAAGGTTATGGGAGAAGAATGTGTTGCAGGTTTGTCGTTACCGAGTCTGAACGAATGCTGTGATACTGCTTTGACAGCTCGTCATAACCTCACAAATTCGAATTTTCAGCTGGCATATTACCGACATGCTCCAATGACGGGAGAATATGCTTCATGAATGAATATGCTTCACATGTTTTGACCTATTTATTCCTACACCCACCATTTTATTCATTTATAGCATGACTTACAATGCCACAGGCATCAGATTAATCGCTAAGCGATAATATCTCTCAGGAAAATAAACTCTTGTCGCTGAGCGACATAAAAATCTTGTCGCTGAGCGACATGAATATCTTGTCGCTGAGGCAAATGAAAATCTTGTCGCTGTGAGGGCTCAGTGACATGAAAATCTTGTCGCTGCGAGGGCTCAGTGACATGAAAATCTTGTCGCTGAACCACATGAAGATTCATCGCAAAGCGATAATATCTCTCAGTGACATAAAAATCTTGTCGCTGAGCGACATGAAAATCTTGTCGCTGCGAGTGCTCAGTGACATGAAAATCTTGTTGCTGAATCACATGAAGATTAATCGCTAAGCGATAATATTTTTCATTGTCAGTGACATAAAAATCTTGTCACTGAGGCACATGAATATCTTGTCGCTGAGGCAAATGAAAATCTTGTCACTGCGAGGGCTCAGTGACATGAAAATCTTGTCGCTGCGAGGGCTCAGTGACATGAAAATCTTGTCGCTGAACCATATAACGATTAATCGCTAAGCGATAATATTTCTCAGTGACATAAAAATCTTGTCGCTGAGGCAAATGAAAATCTTGTCGCTGCGAGGGCTCAGTGACATGAAAATCTTGTCGCTGAACCACATGAAGATTAATCGCTAAGCGATAATATCTCTCAGTGACATAAAAATCTTGTCGCTGAGCGACATGAAAATTTTGTCGCTGAAGCAAATGAAAATCTTGTCGCTGAGGCAAATGAAAATCTTGTCGCTGCGAGGGCTCAGTGACATAAAAATCATGTCGCTGAGCCACAAGAAAATTTTGTACATTCATCCCTTTTTGATAGTGATGCATTTTTTTCCTGCTAGAGGTAAAATTCAAAAAAAATTGTTCGAAAAAAAAAATTCTAAGAGAAATTCGAAGAAAAATCCAGGCGATTTAGTATGAAAATACGCAACTTCTTGTATCGGTAAAAATTTTCTATAAACCATATCATTCTTGGGTTATTTTGAAGTTTTCAAAACTTTCTGTTTTTGGCCAAAAACGAAATAACTTTCGGGAAAAAAAACACAACAAATTTTTCAAAAGAAGAAGTTGGAGCTTTTGCATTGCATTCCAAGTTTTACATAGTAAAAGAAAAAAAAATCTCTTATATTGTGTGCCGAATCCGCGATGGTCGAAAAAAGGCATAAAAACGGTCGGGAATCAAAGTCCGTACAAGGCCAAAAAAAAATCAATGGAAAAATATTTAAATAAGGCAAACTGGAGCCTGATCCATCCTTTTTGAAAAGCCACTTTGGAAATTCGAATATCTTTCTTTTTGGCAGAGTTATCTGGTGTATATAAACGTTTGAGCGGTAGTGTACGAGTGGATCGACGAAACTAAACCAATTTAAACCATGGGGAAAGATTCACGAAGTATGTGATCATGAAAAAATTTAGGTTTCGGAGGAGTCAGAAAAAAAGAAGTGATATCCTAGCCAAAAATCCCCTCGACGGGGAAAAAAGCCTGGACAAGTCCATTTGTTCGTGACCCCCGTTTCCATTTGTTTTCACAGAAAAATCTAACCCCGCTAAAAAAAAATTCAAACCTCCAATAAAATGAAAAAAACCCTAGAAAAAAATAGCTTCTAAAAAATTGGAGAAAAACCCTAAAAAAAATTCAAGACAATTTAAAAAAAATACAATAAACGTGAAAATGGTAAAAAAAAAGTTGACGATTTTCGCTCAGCACTAAAAATTCTTGATATCCATAAAAGGACAAGTATTCCATTGATGGCTGAAAATCAATTAACGAGGAAAAGGGAAAACTCCCAAAAAGACATAGCACAAAAAAAGAAACCCTTAAATACAAAATGGCGAATCGACAGAAAAACTTCATACAAAAAATAAAAAACTAAAGTTTGCCATCGCATGTTGAGCAGTTGAGCGGATACGCACAGAGAACTTGTCCAGCCCGAAAATTTTTGTATTAGCTTCCGCATATTCCCTATAAATAGCAGCGGCTGATACAAAAATTTTCGGGCCGGACAAGTACTCTGTGCGTATCCGCTCAACTGCTCAACATGCGATGGCAAACTTTAGTTTTTTATTTTTTGTATGAAGTTTTTCTGTCGATTCGCCATTTTGTATTTAAGGGTTTCTTTTTTTGTGCTATGTCTTTTTGGGAGTTTTCCCTTTTCCTCGTTAATTGATTTTCAGCCATCAATGGAATACTTGTCCTTTTATGGATATCAAGAATTTTTAGTGCTGAGCGAAAATCGTCAACTTTTTTTTTACCATTTTCACGTTTATTGTATTTTTTTTAAATTGTCTTGAATTTTTTTTAGGGTTTTTCTCCAATTTTTTAGAAGCTATTTTTTTCTAGGGTTTTTTTCATTTTATTGGAGGTTTGAATTTTTTTTTAGCGGGGTTAGATTTTTCTGTGAAAACAAATGGAAACGGGGGTCACGAACAAATGGACTTGTCCAGGCTTTTTTCCCCGTCGAGGGGATTTTTGGCTAGTTTAATTTTTTAGATACATGAATTATTTCGTTCAGAGTTGAATCAGTTTTATATAACATGAGGAATGAAGAATGAGAAATAAAAATTATTTGTGAATTGACATAAAAAAAAAAAATTAAAAAAAGTATTTTGATGTTACCTGGGCCATCTTTTTGTGTTTTCTTTTCAATTTCAGACATAATTCTTCAGTTTTCTTCTGGATAAAATAATCAAACGAAAGATTTTCGTATTTTTAATTTTTCATAATTTCATTACTAATGCTGTAACTTTTTTTCTATACCGAATTGAGCATTTATTCACCGCTTATTTTGTTCGTTTTCTAATTCCCTTCAAATTGGTTAATCGTTTTTTTTTATTTATCGTTAGTATTCAACTACCGTCGAGTTTTGAAAATTGGAGAATGAACGAAATCACTAAACTTTTTTTTTGCATTTCTAAAAAAATTGAGATAACGAAATTTTACAAAACCACAAACTCAGTTTGAATCGTGATCTTCAATCTCGTGAAAGATTCATTGTAATCGGTTCAGCCGTTTTCGATTGAAAAGCGGACAAACATTTTTTAGCGAACAGATTTATTTATCGACGCTGCTTACGAAAAGTAGCATGTTTCCTATCTCTAAAGCATGTAAACATGCTACTTTTCGTAAGCAGCGTCGATATATAGAGATAAGTTGAATGTATTTTTATTAACTCCCGACTGCCCGCAGGGAAAAAAGACGGGAGTCATGCGTTTCACTGCGATCAGCTGATTGGGGCTTTTTCTTTGTCACCACTTTTCTCCGAAACGGTGACAACTGTCTTGACCAATTTTTGCATATACTTTCCATGTGTGACAGACAGTGTTATTAGACATAGTTCGTTCAATTCTATTGCAAACTCGCTGAAATAATTAGCAATCATTAATATTCACATTCAAACGCATTTTGCTATATCGAAAGGGGACCTTATAAGGTCATGCTCGACTGTCGCGAACTTCATACCGTTGTGCGCTGCTAATTTCAATCCGAACCGACGCGCGTCTGTCCATGCAGTTCGTCTTTATACAAATACATGTATATATTATTATTTTTTGTGTTATAATTCTTACCTAACGTCATAATAAAAAAAATGAATAAAAAATGATTAACTTTAAAAAGTGTGAAATAAAAAAATGTTTCGAAAAAACATAAAAACTCCCGACTGAAAAACTCCTTCACTTAAAGAAAACAGTATTAAACTTTAAGAAGTCTGAAATAGAAAAATAGACGTCGGGATATTCGTCGGGAGATGTCTCTACTTCTTATTCAATGATTCGGTTAGAGATTTCAGTCGGGAGTGTTTATGTTTTCTCAATCGCCATAAATACAATCATAATACATATATTATTACATCTATGTGCATATTATTTCTATAGAAACCGAGATTAATTCACCAAACGACGAATTCATTCATCATTTCAGCACAGTTATCACTGATGATCATGATAGTATATCAAAAAATAAAAAACTGACAACTTCATATATGTCACACTTTTGTAAAACCGCTGGGTTCAGGGATTGCAAAAATGTATGCCCGACGAACAAGCTACTAGAGCTGCGAATGGCATTAACATGAATGAGATCTCCTCACTGCATCTAGCTACAGCTTTGATTTTTTTTTTTTAGATGGAAGAGAAATAAAATGTTAGATTTATATTTCTCCAAACATAAGATAAACGTAAATAACTGATTGAAAATTTTTTAAGTCGGGTTAAAACACGGTCCTTGCTGTGTAGAGATGTCATGTCTTTGTTTTTTTTTTCGAAAAACTTCGAAAATGTACTTGTCTCGATTCGCTACCGCGAATCTTCAATAATATTGATATCTCCAATATGCGTTAGGTTACAGAGTTCTAATTGGTCACGATCAAAAGAAAAAATAATAATAAAAAAATATGTGACCTCGAAGCATCTCTCAAAATCAATATAATTCTGACATAGTTTATTTCCATCAACAATCAGGATTATTGCAAATACTGACAGGCCTGACCGTCAGAGAGTGTCCCGAGACTCGGTAGAGTCTCGGGACAAGTACATTGACAGCCCTGTCGTCTGCTGGCCCGAGCTCGCCGAGACTATACTTTCTCTGAATAAACCGATTCGCGGTGGTGGGGGTAAAATCGGCATGTCATTTTATTGAATTACGAAGCTCAGAAGCAATTGAGGAACTTAAAAATTGAACTTCAAGCTAATTAAGAAATTCTCTTTCGATTGCGCCCAAAATCAGCATGATCGGTCGCGTAATTGCTGAGAAAAAACTTTGCACGGGCTTAAGATTATGCAAAAGTTACCAACACATTCAAGAATTTGACGTGTCTGTATACAACACCATGATAGGCCTCAACGCCCGCCTCAAGACCCATTTTCATCAAAGCCAGTCTCCAGTGACACCTGCAAAGAAAGCAATGACTACTACATTCACACGGAACTCTTATTCCGGATTAATTAATCGGGTTTATTATACTCGATATATATATACATCCCATTATAACCAAATCGGAATAAGAGTGCCGTATAAGCGTAGTGTATGACGTCTACCCAGTGAAACGGTTATTAACGGAGTTTTTACACAATCAAGTGCAGGACGTCCAAAAAATTTCGATTAATGGATTTAATAAAAACATTCAACGGAGATTCTGAGTGAAGTTCTGTAATGATAAAGTGCGAGATTAGCGAGTAAATTGGATAAATTGTGAAAAAAAAATGAAAAACAGCGCATATATAGTAATAGGAGCGCCTTCCCCGCGGCTGCTGTTCTACCCCCACCACTCGATCACTTCCGCGCGCACGGCCGTTTTTGCTCATGTTCGCGGCTCATTTTCACCTATTTTTCAATATTTGGACGAAAAACGAAGATTGACGTTTCGTAGCTGAACACTTCTACTTTCAAAATCGGCTTAATAAATTGAAATCCGACGACCTCCAGAGCATGCAGCCTTGCTAAAAAAAATGGCCCTCTTGACTTTTGAGTGCCATAACTGAAAAACTATTTATCCGACAGCACCTGGATTTTTCACAGAGGAAGTATCTATCGATACCTACAATCGTGCAACAAAAAAAGATCCAACTTCAAAAATGGCGACGATAAAAACTTTTGAAAAAACGTCTTTTTTTGATGTTTTTTTTAAATTTTCTCCGTTAATTATTAACCAATCGGGTCGTTTTAGGGCTCATTCTCTTCGCAATTCTATTCTCTACATTTCGTCTCTTAGTTGCTTTTTTATAGCTCCATTGGTTTTCGTTTTATAAGCGAAAAACTAAAAAAAGTGCGTTTTTTCCACTAATTTGTTAATAACAAAGAAGGTACTCGGAATCTCGTGTCCAAAACTATGCAGTTAACATCAGGGGACCTTTCCGCGTGTGATGGCACTCGCGGTTACCTGTTAGTATTTTTGTCAAAATCTGATGATTTTGTAGCTTCGTTTCCTGGCCTAATAAGAGTTTATATGAACCAAAATATTTAAAAATTTTAGAAAAAAAGAAGTGATATCAAATCGCAAAAATCCTCTCACGGGGAAAAAAACGTGGACAAGTACATTGGTGGTCCCTTGTTTCCCTATGATATTAAAAAAAATCCAAAACGCCGCTTAGAAGAATACACAAAAAGTTACAAAATAAGTTAAGATCAGTTGAAATATGCGTGGCCAAATACGGGAAGCTTTACTGCGTTTCAATAAATTTTCAAATACGGTTTGATGTTAATAAAAAAATAATAATAAAGTTCGGAAATTCAACTATGTCACCAACCAAATTGCAAACTTAAAAAAAAATGAGATTGTAAAAAAATTCTGAACGAAGTCCTTGGCGAGGATTTTTCCATGAAATTAGCGTAATGTATAGATCATGATCACGAACTCGCCAAGTACTTCGTTCAGAATTTTTTTACAATCTAATTTTTTTACGTTTGCAATTTGGTTGGTGACATAGTTGAATTTCCGAACTTTATTATTTTTTCTATCAACATCAAACCGTATTTGAAAATTTATTGAAACGCAGTAAAGCTTCCCGATATTTGGCCACGCATATTTCAACAGATCTTAACTTATTTTGTGACTTTTTGTGTATTCTTCTAAGCGGCGTTTTAGATTTTTTTTTAACTTTACTGAAGAAAGACAAGGTCACATTGATCAATGTTTTAGGTACTACGTAACATAACAATCGCGTTGGCCATGCGTACACGAGTCATTTGTATATGACCGAATTTGTACAAATACGACGGGCTAGCTCAGTAACAATTATGGAAGATGGCTGACCTCACTTTTTAACTGTCACTGGGATTGAAAATATGGCAAATAATTGCAAAATTGTCAAAATCGATCCACATGTCTAGTTTATTTTCGGATCACATACAACCTATGTAAGCACGGTTCATCAAAAGGAATATCTTGTAAACATTCATGTAACAATTGTACATATCTAATAGTCTATACTTATCCCCTTCAGCGTTCCGGCCACGATAAAACTTCGTAGGATCATTTGATAAATGACAATGATAATTTATTATTATGTTAAAATTAATTGCGTCCCGAATATTTTTTTTTTTTTATTAATCATGGCGAGGATGATCGGAAAAACGAGCGACGAGTCATTACAATAAACGGTAATTATTATTAGATCTCTATCCTTCTCGCGTTCGAGTTCGGTCAGTGGGTTTTCCCCATGATTTTTTAATAATTTCCCGTCAATATTCCTAGAATGCAAATTGTAAAAAGTGTTCGATTTCGTGTACGCAATTAATTGGGTCGCGGTGGCGTCTTCGCCTTTCACCTTATAGTTCACTTTTCGTTTCATAATTATTGCCGCGTGTTGTTAGTTTTCGCGAAGCAGCTTTCGATAATATTCCGGGCAATAGTAATTGTATCGTGGCTGAATCCGAAAATCTCCCGTATTTCGTTGTAATTGTTCGTTTCCCGTGTTATTTTCCGTATTATGACCGTGAAAATATTCGCGACCAAGTCTGAAATCAAAAACCAATAAATTTTAGTCAAAGTATCATCAAATCCTCCCCCCAACGTTCTTTGATTATTTTTTTTTGTTCAAAAGTTTTTGTTGGCGATCTAAAGTGTAAACTGCTATTTGGCACGAAAAATTCCGCCATTTTGTGGGTGGGAAACCTCCTTAATGTAAAAAAAAATTTTTAACTAACGTTGGGGAGAGAATTTGATGATACTTTGACTAAATTTTAATGGTTTTTGATTTCAGATAATTTCCGACCAAGATATAGTGAACACCGCGAATTGTTTTTTTTTTTTTTTTTCAAGACGTTCTGGGGCAAGCTCTGTCACCGGCTTGTTTTTCATTACTTCCACATGAAAAAATTACAGAATATTGTTAAAAGTATACTTTGATGTACAGAAAGTTTGAATAAATTTGCTGAATCCATACTTTTAAAAAAATTTCACAAAAAAAGTTTTTTTTTTACGCTGAAAGCTTTACGCCCTCCCCCCCCCCTCAACTGTCAAAAATTGGTAGAGAAATAATACAGTGACGAGATGAATACGATAATGAGGTCAAACCAATGAAGAGAAGAGTACCGTTTATTCCTCCAAAATCATTCTTTGAGAAGATTGCTGTGAAGTAAAAAAAAAAATTACCCGCGTTTAAAATCTGTTATGCTTTTTGGCATCTCAACTTGAATTTTTTTGTTACAATGTTCTAGAACTATTCAACATGAAAGCTCGTAATGTTTGCGATGCTAGAACTATTACCACGATTTCCATAATGATATACTTATACCGTAATTTTCAGTGTCGTCTTCGTCATGGCCCTGATGACAGCGGTCAGTTATTCACTTCATAAAACCGATTCTTTGGTGGAAAATTCAACAAATCCAGAAATTGTTCCGCCATCATCTCCATTGGAATTAACATGGATGCAAGAAGACCCTAATCTCAAAATTATGAACGAAATGGTTGAGCATTCTCTTACCACAAGCGAGTGGCAAGCTGCTGTGCAAGCCGGACAAGAAGCTATAACTTTGCGGATCGCAGTCGATACTGTAAGTGAGCCATTGCCAGCACCATCACCCGATTCTAGGCATCAGTATGCAGTAAAAACTAGTCTCAAAGCTGGAAAATTAGCTTTGGGTGGGATAGGAGAATTGGCTGCAACGCGATTGATTGAAAAATCTCGGCTAGAGCTCGGGGCACCATCCTCAGTTGGTTCTTATTTCAAAAACATTTGGGTACCTACTAATGCGTGCAAAGAATTTTTCATAATGGTTTGTCCACCTAGCAAATATCGAACTTTCGATGGTACTTGCAATCATCCTAGAAATTACGGTGCAGCCTTGACACCGTTTACTAGAAAAATCCCGGCAGATTACGCCGATGGGATCGACTTACCGAGGACAGGAAAGTTTAATAAACCATTACCGTCTGCGAGAGAAATCAGCCTGAAAGTTCATCCACCCGCACCTAGTACAAACCCTGATTTTACGGTGATGTTAGCAGTGTTTGGCCAATTTTTAGACCATGACATAACAGCAACGGCAATTAGCCAGGGTACAAACGGTACTTCTATATCCTGCTGTCCTGCAGAACTTCATAATCATCCTGAATGCTTCCCTGTGGAAGCTGGGCCCGGCGATCCAGTTTTCGATTCAGCCGGAAGAGATTGCATGGAATTTGTCAGGAGTGCACCTGCTCCGCAATGCAAAATAGGACCCCGTCAACAACTCAATCAAGTAGGTTTTCCATAATGTATAGGAGAAATTTCATACCAACTCGGCAGATGTTTGCCCTGACCCCAGCAAATTCATTTTTTAAATGATTGCATTGAGCTTGAAAGAAAAATCTGCTAAATCATGGTAATGCATGAAAAACGTTTGGTTCAAAGAAACAAAACGTTATCAAATAATGCAAAAGTGACGAGTACATCGGATGACGAATGAAAAAAATTAGAAATATAATGGTATTATAAAAAAAAGGAAAACAAAGAAATTACGAATGGAAGAATATAAATAGCAAAACATTATAAACAAAACAATAATATAGAAGCATTCAAAAAATTACGAGCATAAACAAATTACCAATCGAAAAAAAATTACAAGAGACACAATTGCAACGGTTTACAAATCGTCCTAGTCTTACTTAAAATTACCACGCAAAGTTGTCAGAGTGAATATCTCCTAAAATTAGAATCACAAAAATATACAAAGAGAAAATCACAAACGAAAAAAAATAGAAGAGAAAAAAATTACTAACGAAAAAAAATATAAATCAAGAGACTCGGTAGAGTCTCGGGACAAGTACATTGACAGCTCTGTCGTCTGCTGGCCCGAGGCTCGCCGAGACTATACTTTCTCTGAATAAAACGATTCGCGGTGGTGGGGGTAAATTTGGCATGTCATTTCGTTCAATTACGAAGCTCAGGAGTCATTTGATGCCTTGCAAATTGAACTGGAGAACAATTAGGAAATTCCCTTTCGATTGAGCCCGAAATCAGCATGATTCGTGGCGTATTTGCTGAGAAAAAACTTTGCACAGGGTCAACATTATGCAAAAACTACTAACACATTCAAGTTTTTGACGTGTCTGTATATAACACCATCAAAGGCCTCATGTCCTCGGGGCTAACTTCACGGCGGTGTCGCAGACTCACACCTCGCCGCTATAACCAAGAAAAGTGTGATCGGCTATATGTTAATTGTTTTGACAGTGCAAAGTTCGGGATGTGTGTACCGTGTGCTAGATATATTGAATCTCGTCGTGGTGAATTAGTTAATTTTGTCATTTTCTTTCGTGAAGTGTTTTTATTGAATATCTATATTTATATATTGAACAACCATCTGTCAGTTTTTGATGATATAAACAAACAGAGTTTCGACATATAACGAAGTGCCGGATAAATGAAAAAAACGTTTATCGTCTAATGAAGTGCATAATATCTATTTATTTTATTAAAATTGGTGGTGTGGTGTCATAATATTAAGAAAACCAGACGTACATAATAAACATCAAAAAAGTTATTCAAGTGCCATAAATATTTAAATGCGTTTTTATTACCCAGCTGCGATAAATCCAGGTTAACCTATAACTTGGAGTCAGAAATTTCATTTCGAGAACACGCAATTATTGTATATATGTATTGATTTATAGATGAATTCGAATAAAAAATCATAATATATGTGTGCTGATTAGATTTATTGTGTCTGTGAAAATGTGTTTGCTGTGCATTTATACTTCTTCGCTTCCACTGCGGCAACATAAGTTGAAAGATTTGTTACAAAAAGTCTTTAGTTGCTCGTTAATTGACAGGATAAAATTGTTTCTCATTTTGACCTAATGGATACACCCGAACTTTAAGAAATGTTTTGGGTTCAGTGTATGCCAAGTTATTCACTTTCCGCTCTGATTGTGTATAATGATATCTAAAAGTTGTTTTGAAAAGTCTTCGGGTGCTTTTTTTCTAAGAGTATCAAAATTGGTATCGGTGAGATGCAGCGAGCACCTACAAAGTTTCACAACTTTATGAAGCGACCAGTACTTTGAGTCTTCCCACTTTCCATCTCTTATTGTAGAATTATTGATTGATGAATTCATAACAAAAAGTCTTTGGCTGTTTACTTTTCGATGAGCTCAAAATTTTGTCTGCGAATAGCCACGGAAACGACAGAAATTATTGAATTTCGTTGGACTCAGTATGCACTATGTTCATTCACTTTCCTTTACTACATGTGTCATTAGGAATTTGAAAAAAATATTTCAGGGAGTCATCGCTGGGTACTTTTTTTTCAGTAGGATCAAATTTCTATCATCGGTATGCAGCGGATACCTATAAAGTTTAGAATTTCTGCGAAGCGACATGTGTACCAAGTATTTCCACTCTTTGGCTCCAACTGTGACATATGAATTGGGAAACTTGTTATGAAAGTCTTCAGCGGCTTGTTCTTGAACAGCTAGAATCGAAATTGCTGTCTTTGAAACCCCATCGTCGATGCCTGAAAAAGTTTTGAATTCTGTTGGACTTGAAGTACGCTGTGTTTTTTTGCTTTCCTTCTTCGGTACTGGCATGAAGAATTGGAAAAGTGGTTTCAAATTGTTTTCCGCTGTTTTTATTCTATTAGTATCAAAAACTAGATAAGTAGAATGCAGCGGACACTTGCAAACTTTGGAAATTTTTTGCAGCGACATGTGTGCTAAGTATTTCCGCTGTTCAAATTTGATTGTGGTAATGAGAGTTTGAAAAATTATTATGAAAAGTCATCGGAGGCACATTTTTGGATAGGATGGAAATTTCTGGCTTGAAAACGGAATGGACAGATAGAAAATTTTCCAATTTCGTTGGACTGAAGTGCGTTATGTCAAGAATATCTACAACTTTTGAAAACTTGTTGAAGCACTTTATGAATCATGGATGTTCTGTCGCCAAAATGCAATAAATACATCTCAATTTTCTGAATTTTGCTGGGGCTGAAGTGCACTATATTTGTTCTTCCATTTTTTCATTTTACTTGTGGTATAATAAATATGAAAAGTTGTTTCTGGACAAAAGTTGTCTTCGGATACATTTTTTCTGATGATATGAAAAATTCTGTCATCAGATCGCAACGAATACATACAACTTTTGAAAATTTCTTGAAGCAACATATGAACCATAGATTTTCACTTTTTCATTCTAGCTTTGGCATAATGGATTGAAAAATTTATTATAAAAAGTCTCCCGCTGCTCATTTTTGGATAAAATCAGAATTTTTGTCCTGAAAATCTTAAGAAAAATACATAAAAAACTTTGAAATTTTGTGGGGTCTAAAGTGCACTATGCTTTACTCTTTTTTACTTTACTTTTCTCATAATATATTTGAAAACGTTGTTTCAGATAGTCTTTGGATGCTCTGTTTCTGATGCTATCAAAATTTGATTCATTATTGGAATACAGCGGATACCTACAAACTTTGACATTTCTGTGAAGCGGCTTGTGTGCCAAGTATTTTTACTTTTTAGCTTCAACTATGGCATATGAATTAAAAAATTTGTTACAAATGTCATCGGTTACTCATTTTCGTTGCGCTTGGAGTGCGCTGTATTTTTTCGCTCCCCCTCTGTAGTTCTGGCATATTAAATTCGAAAAGTAGTTTTGAAAAGTTTTCCGCTGATTTTTTTCTGTAAGTATTAAAATGTAGATAATTGGAATGCCGCGGATACATGCAAACTTTAACATTTTTGTAAAGTGACATGTGTGCTATTAGTGAGTATTTCCACTTTTCATCATTGATTGTAGTACTATGGATTTCAAATATGATTACAAAAAATCATCGGATGCTCATTTTTTAATGGAATACAAATTTCTGGCTTCAGAACACGATGAATACATTGAGATGTTTCCAATTTTGTTAGATTCAGTGAACATTACGTTCTTCTACCCTTCGACTTCTATATTGACAAAATGAATAGAAAAATCTGTTTCAGCAATCATCGCTCTTTTTCCGGAAGTATCAAAATATGTATCATCGGAATGCAGCAGATTCTTGGCTTCTATTCGGCATAATAAATTGAAACATTTTTTATGTTTAATAAGTTCCTTTCATGGTCGCTATGCTTCTGGTTGCATTGAGATTTGTGCGAGACTAATGCAACTGATACAACTGTCCTCATTTGATAATTTTAATAACTTAATTTAATTTCTAAGGTAGGATTCTGGTTTAAATTTGTCCGCATTGCCTAATATGTTGTTTTGGAGTACCCATAAAATACTGCTATAACTCTTTGAAATTCAACGAGAATATGATAAAAACTGACACCTCTTATTCTCATGGTATTCCTTCAAAGGTAATGAAGAATATCAAGACTTTACCTCGTTGTTGACAAGATGTGGAATTATTTTTTTTTTTTAACCCTTTGAAGCATAGTGACATACTGGTATGTCACCTACTTTAACTCTGTTTTCCTTCAATTCAATGGATACCAGTATGTCACTATGCTTCAAAGGGTTAATAATTTCGTGAAAGAAAGAGTTTTTATCCTGAAATTGGATGTTAAATGTTAGAAGCCGAAATTAATATCTCGCCTAAAAATCAAGATTCTCCCATGCTTTTCCATCTCGAAGGGGCAACAGAAACTAAAGTTGCAGAAAACAAATTTCCTTTCTGGAGACAAGCCAAAGTAACGTAATTTCAGCTACAATTCCGTGAAAAAACGAGTTTTTATCCTGAAATTATATGTTACAAGCCGAAATTCATATCTCGCCTAAAAATCAAGAATCTCCCATGCTTTTCTGTATCAAAGGGGCAAAAAAAACTAAAGTTGCATGGATAAATCCCAATCGCCTTGGAGACAAGCTAAGGTAACGTTTTTTCAATAACAATATCGTGAAAAAACGAGTTTTTATACTGAAATTGGATGTTACTAGCCGAAATTCATATCTCGCCTAAAAATCAAGATTCTCCCATGCTTTTCCGTCGCAAAGAGGCAAAAGAAACTAAAGTTGCAGAGAAAAAATCCCAATCGCCTTGGAGACAAGCTGAGGTAACGTTTTTTCAATAACAATATCATGAAAAAACGAGTTTTTATCCTGAAATTGGATGTTACAAGCTGAAATTCATATCTCGGCTGAAAATCGAGATTCTCCCATGCTTTTCCGTCTCGAAGGGGCCAAATAACCTAAAGTTGCTGAAAAAATCTCCTCCATGCCCGGGTGAAAAAACAAGGCAATATTTTTTCACTTCCAATTTAGTGGAAAAACGAATTGTTATCCTGAAGTTGAATGTTACTAGCCGAAATTCATATCTATCACCTAAAAATCGAGAATCTTCTATGCTTTTTCATCTCAAAAGGGCAAAAGAAACTAAAGTTGCAGGAAAAAAATCACAATCACCCTAGAAACGAGCCAAGGTAACGTTTTTTCATCTACACTTTCGTGAAAAAACGAGTTTTTATCGTGGAATTTGATGTTACAAGCCGAAATCCATATCTCGCCTGAAAATCAAGATTCTCCCTTGCCTTTCCGTCTTAAAGAGGCAAAAAAAACTAAAGTTGCAGAAAAAAATCCCTATCGCCCTGGAGACAAGATAAGGTTACGTTTTTTTCATTTATCATTTTCATTTTTCAATGTAGCATGTTGACTTGAATCTTATCGATAACCTTAGTCGTTACTCGTATCAACTTGCAGAGACGGTCCATCTACGGATGAATTAGAAACGAATTTGCAAATGACGAGATGTGAATTGGGCCTTTTGGGAATACCATGTTAAAAAAAAAAAAACACGCCTGGAACTCTACCTCTGTGGTGGTGCGGATAAACTTCGCGATATACAATTTTTACGTTAGGCATGTCTGTACCATGAGCATAGCATCTTTAAAATGTACTAACATAATAACCCATAGAAATTTAAACCAAAATCTTATTATCATCAAAAAAGGTTGAGGAATTTTTGAGAAAAAAGCTGTGATATCAAACCCAAAAATTCCCCTAGGGAAAAAAAGGTCGGGACAAGTACATTGATGGTCCCTCGTTTACTGATGATATCAAAAGAGTGTAAAAAAAAATTCTATAAAAAAATCATGGACCTTACTGAAAGTGATTTCAACACAATTGAAAAAAAATTACAATTCAGCAAAAAACATTATTAAAAAAAAATAAAACTATAAATCTGTAATTATTTTGTGAAGTGAAAAAAATTGTAATAAACCGTGAGAAAATCTTAAATACACCACTCGAAAACATTGCTGCTGTAAATAACCAAAAAATTTTGCTTGAAAACATTTTAAAAACCGATACCCCACTCTTCTCATCTTATTAAAAAGGAGGAACGACTAAACGAATTGAAAAAGTTTCCATCTAAGTTACGTACAGCATTAAAATTTATGATACCATTTCGAGGCCAAGTATTTATTGGTAATTCGTAATATTCATTCCTATGGGATGCATGAAGAACTTGAAAGAGTTCTACTAATAAATCAAAAAAGTTACCAAGTTACGTGCAGTACCAAAATTTATGATATCAACTCGAGGCCAAGTATTTTTTAGCAATTTGGAGTATTCATTCCTATGGGACGCATCAGAAACTTGAAAAAGTTCTGAAGAATCAAAAAAGTTACTATCTAAGTTGAGTCCAGCACTAAAAATTATCATATCAATTCGAGGAGAAGTATTTTATTAATAATTCGCAATTTTAACATTATGAAATTATGTTCTCATAAGGGTTGAGAATACTCGTCTGGCTCAGAACGTTTTATCGAAATGACTAGAAAATCAACAACCATAAAAATCCCCAAAATCTTGCTTTCCGACAATTAGAACGATACCAACCCATTTTTTTTCAACATATTCTGGCCCAAAGAGCAGTGAAGTCATGAGTAACTTTTCGACAGCAGAAACTTATAAGGAATCTTCCTGCCCATGACTTTTTGATAAAATGGCTAATCCAAAAAAATCACATCGAAGGGGAAGTCATTTGTTACTTTATGGTGGTAGAGACTTATAAGAAAATCGATTCGTCTCCGACTTTAAGGATCCCCTGATGTTATTCACAACATTCGACGTCGATTGGATCGGTACAAATTATGTTTAAATACGTGTTAAAAGTACTTGTCCGGCCCATCACTTTTTATTCAAATTGCTCATTCAAATCAAGATCAAAGAAATTGATTCATGTGTTAATTTTATGGAATAGTAATACCAGCTGCTACCGCGTCTGTTAACATAAGAAAAAAATTTTCTCCGAATTCCAAGAAACGCTCGTGTCATCAAACTCAACGTTTGACAATGTTTTTAACTGGATCAAATTGTGTCCGTAAATCAACTCGAAAATTTCTTGGAATGCAACGTATTATCAGTATAATGTTCTCAGCAATAGTATAGGTTGTTCTCATGCCGAATAGAATTTTTCCGCCAAAATAAACGACGAGTAAAAAATGCCGTAACTGCAATATAATCTAGAGGCTACCGAATCAAATTGTGTACGCGAATAAACTCGATAATTTCTTAAAATGCGACTTATCATCAGTTTAATGTTCTCAGCAATAGTATTGGTTGGTTCTTATACCGAATAGAATTTGTCCGCTGAAAGAAATGAGGAGTAAAAAATGTCGTCATTACAATATAATCTGCGGGGTTATCATAGACGGTTAGAAATTTTTATTGTGTCGCGTGCATTTTTTCATGGATACACAATAAAATCCCTTGTATATTACAGGAAAGACCAGAAAACCTGAAGGTATTTTTCTCAATTCCCTGATTTTCATTCTCCTGATTCAAGAGCCCTGATTTTGGTTTGAATGAGCAATTTGAATAAAAAGTGATGGGCCGGACAAGTACTTTTAACACGTATTTAAACATAATTTGTACCGATCCAATCGACGTCGAATGTTGTGAATAACATCAGGGGATCCTTAAAGTCGGAGACGAATCGATTTTCTTATAAGTCTCTACCACCATAAAGTAACAAATGACTTCCCCTTCGATGTGATTTTTTTGGATTAGCCATTTTATCAAAAAGTCATGGGCAGGAAGATTCCTTATAAGTTTCTGCTGTCGAAAAGTTACTCATGACTTCACTGCTCTTTGGGCCAGAATATGTTGAAAAAAAATGGGTTGGTATCGTTCTAATTGTCGGAAAGCAAGATTTTGGGGATTTTTATGGTTGTTGATTTTCTAGTCATTTCGATAAAACGTTCTGAGCCAGACGAGTATTCTCAACCCTTATGAGAACATAATTTCATAATGTTAAAATTGCGAATTATTAATAAAATACTTCTCCTCGAATTGATATGATAATTTTTAGTGCTGGACTCAACTTAGATAGTAACTTTTTTGATTCTTCAGAACTTTTTCAAGTTTCTGATGCGTCCCATAGGAATGAATACTCCAAATTGCTAAAAAATACTTGGCCTCGAGTTGATATCATAAATTTTGGTATTGCACGTAACTTGGTAACTTTTTTGATTTATTAGTAGAACTCTTTCAAGTTCTTCATGCATCCCATAGGAATGAATATTACGAATTACCAATAAATACTTGGCCTCGAAATGGTATCATAAATTTTAATGCTGTACGTAACTTAGATGGAAACTTTTTCAATTCGTTTAGTCGTTCCTCCTTTTTAATAAGATGAGAAGAGTGGGGTATCGGTTTTTAAAATGTTTTCAAGCAAAATTTTTTGGTTATTTACAGCAGCAATGTTTTCGAGTGGTGTATTTAAGATTTTCTCACGGTTTATTACAATTTTTTTCACTTCACAAAATAATTACAGATTTATAGTTTTATTTTTTTTTAATAATGTTTTTTGCTGAATTGTAATTTTTTTTCAATTGTGTTGAAATCACTTTCAGTAAGGTCCATGATTTTTTTATAGAATTTTTTTTTACACTCTTTTGATATCATCAGTAAACGAGGGACCATCAATGTACTTGTCCCGACCTTTTTTTCCCTAGGGGAATTTTTGGGTTTTAAGAATAATTACAAACAAAAAAAATTGAAAAAAAAAATACAAACAAAAAAATTGAAACGAATAAATAATTTAGCCGTACTTGGCGAGTTCGTGAACATGAAATGTAAGTGTATTACGTGAAGTTAACAATGAAAAAACTTCGCCGAGTACAGCTAAATTTTTTATTCGTTTCAATTTTTTTTTGTTTGTAATTATTCTTATTTATATTTTTTTTCGTTAGTAATTTTTTTTCTCCCCTATTTTTTTTCGTTTGTAATTTTTTCTTTGTATATTTTTGTGATTCTAATTTTAGGAGATATTCACTCTGACAACTTTGCGTGGTAATTTTAAGTAAGACTAGGACGATTTGTAAACCGTTGCAATTGTGTCTCTTGTAATTTTTTTTCGATTGGTAATTTGTTTATGCTCGTAATTTTTTGAATGCTTCTGTATTATTGTTTTGTTTATAATGTTTTGCTATTTATATTCTTCCATTCGTAATTTCTTTGTTCTCCATTTTTTTATAATACCATTATATTTCTAATTTTTTTCATTCGTCATCCGATGTACTCGTCACTTTTGCATTTATTTGACAACGTTTTGTTTCTTTGAACCAAACGTTTTTCCTGCATTACCATGATTTAGCAGATTCATTTTATTTTATCATTACGTTTGAAATGGTTTTTTTATAACCTTTAGTAATGAAGTGCTCATTTGAGTCAAGTTTTCAAAATATTTAGCAGTGATGAAACTTTTGCGTTTCAGGTTACATCCTTCATCGATGGTTCTGTTATTTATGGATCAGATGGTGAAACAGTGAAGTCTCTTCGAAAAGGCCAGGGTGGTTTATTGAGAATGTTTGTAACACCGGACAACAGGACTCTGCTTCCACAAAGCACAAACCCCAATGATGGTTGCAACCGAGATATAGAGAGTGCTCGAGGACGTTACTGTTTTGCGTCTGGGGATGGAAGAGCCAACGAGAACTTACACCTTACGACAATGCATCTTTTGTGGTCTCGACAGCATAACAAAGTTGCTACAGAGCTTTCTACAATAAATCCAACGTGGGACGATGAAACCATTTTTCAAGAAGCTCGTCGAATAATTGGAGCGCAGTTACAACATATCACGTACAACGAGTTCATCCCAGTAATCCTGGGTGAAGAGGAAACACATCTCCGGAAATTGAAGCCATTATCTTCTGGTTTCCGAGCTCAAAATGATTCGAGCCCGGTTAATCCAGCTATAGCGAATAGCTTTGCTTCTGCAGCTTTTAGATTCGCGCATACATTATTGCCGGGACTAATGAAGGTTTCAAATTTGCAAAATGGGACGTTTTCCTACGTAGAACTACATCGAATGCTCTTTAATCCATACAGCTTGTACAAAAAAGGTGGCATGGATAGTTCGTTGACGACAGTTACTTCCAACACCATTCAAAAAACAACCACACACGTTACTTCTCAACTGACAAAACATCTTTTCGAAGATCCTCTAGCCAATGCAACCGTTCCTTGCGGCTTAGATCTGGTTTCATTGAACATTCAAAGAGGCCGAGATCACGGTCTTCCTGGCTACATCGTTTGGCGACAGTTTTGTGGACTCAGCAAGGTCCAAACTTTTGAAGATCTTCGTGGTGAACTTGATGATGATGCTTTGACCGAAATTTCTAAACTGTACGATCAGGTAGATGACATTGACCTTTATACTGGAGCACTTGCCGAAATGAAAAGTTCCGATGGTCTAATCGGCCCCACGTTCAAGTGTCTCATTGGAGATCAATTCTCGAGAATTCTAAATGGTGATCGGTTCTGGTACGAAACACCTGGGAATCCACAATCTTTTACAGAAGGTTACATTTAATTATACATATTTTAATTATCATATCATAACAGTTTAAGGTTATTTAAGGGTACTGATAAACCTATGATTATTTTGAGACAAAAACGTTGTAATACAGTTAAAATGCCAAAGGTGCATCAATAAGTTGATACACCTTATTTTTTTACAAGATTTTTTTCCATTTGTAATTTGTAGAATTCTGCAAGTCGTGCTATACGGGTATGGCATATCTGAACACTTTCCCATAGCTCATCCATCATAACCTATTGTTACTGATTCTAACCTTTCTTCAAACTGCACATTTAAAATCTCGGGAAAAATGAGTTTGTTAATTTATCATATCTGAAGATGTTCATAAACATTCAATTCAGGAAAGTCGATCAAACTTATGTATCGGATACCACGTTGCTTTACTCCCAAATGAGATAAACCACTAGTTGTGGGTAACGACCTGTTAGTGTTTTAGTAATCCTTTACATAATTTCTTTTTTTAATCAGGAAATTTTGCATATCGTTAATTCTTTTACCTTTGCGTAGAAGACGTACTGATATCTAGTGGAAGTTGATTTGAAGAACGACAATTACTGTGACTCAATAGATATGATATAACAACAGAAATTCACATACTTCCGGGTCAATATAAAATCGATAGCTCGACAGACATGGCGAGCTAGCAAGCAATTTCGCTGGGGCAATTGTACTGGAAACACATACACTTTTTCGTTTGTGACTTGGATCCCCGCTTTCTTACTGCCTTCCAAATCCGCGGTTTATCTATGAATTATTTCATTCCGAAAGTGCGGCTCAGATATGCCGTGCCTGGCCTGGACAGTAGTCACGACTGAGAATTACAAGTAATCTAACAAATAAAGCTATGTACAGTTCGCAGTTAGCCCAAAAGTTATTGTAGATTTCTTTTTGAAAAAAAAATAATTTCTACATAGTGCAGAATAGATTGCGTTCATACTTTTTCGTTTGTTTATATCATTTTGTATCTATTTATATTATTATGTGTTTGTTTATACTTCTTATCAGATCAGTTGAATGAGATCCGAAAAACCACCCTGGCGAAATTGATTTGCGACTGTTCTGACGAAATATATCACATCCAACCGGAAGTAATGCGTTCAGTCAATATCAAGAATCCGATGCTGTCATGTGAGGACCTTCCAAGCCTGGACTTGTCGTTCTGGAAGGATCCACCAGTGTCAATTTTAAAAGCAACAAAGACAGCAGAGAAGCCCGAAGAATGGATTATTTTCGAGAATAATATTAAGCTAACGATTAAGAAAGTGGTTGATGATTTGGTCAAATATCCGGCAAATGGAAACGTCAGTTGGGTGGAATTTAAAAAATGGTTAAATAATTCATTCACTGAGCTCAAAAACGAGATCATCAGTGTCCAACCGGTAACTAGTGGTATTATCGAAAAACTATCAATGGCGAAAAACTCGAAAATGAATATCAATAAAGCATCTGACAAATTCTCTAAACTAGAAATCGACGCGATAAAACGTCCAAAAACTACAATAAACAATGACTGGACACAACTTAAAAACGAGGTGACAGCAAGTCTCACAAATGCTTTAGTGAATGCAACTGGCGTTCCAACAATTGAGCAGCGCAACGGAATATTAAGGAGTGTAACATCTGAAGTTGAAACGATCGGAAAAATGATCGGATCCTTCCAGACATCAAAAGCTAATTTTCAAAACGATACCATAGCAACAGCTGACATAGTGCAATTGAAAAAAGACTTCGTCGAAGCTATCAAATCTGCAATTGATCGTATTCAAAATCGAGCACCACCTCCTGGTGATGTGACCTGGATAACTTATGGAGACGAAATAAAAAAACAATTTAAATATGTTGAGAATTATGCTCGTATCTTATCGAATAAAACGGTTCGAAATGTATCAACACCGCAACTAAATAACGATGATGCTTTTGCAAGCCAAAAAATTAGGAAAAAAGTAACTGGAATCGATCTGAAAGGTGACAATTTTTGGTCCAAATTTAGTGAGTATATAAACCAACCTACAATTAACGCAATTGAGAGCATGACCAGAAAACAATTACTACCAAATGCACCAGAATCGATGACTACAAGCCGGAAAATTATGAACGCTTTCTCCAATTTCAAAGACGATTTCGCCGAGATGGATAAAACAAAATCAGAGCAATATTCCGAGTCATCGAAGAATCCACTCATAACGAATTTTTGGGAAAATTTCAGAAATGGTTTGAATGACTCCATACAAAATTCTTATTTGGAAATTGCGGCAAAAGATCCGTCTCTCAGCGATCCTGCTTGGACTAAATTTCAGGCAGAGATAATGAACTCGTTCGCCATATTCAGAGACAAAAACACGGAGTTTGAAGAACGAAATAAAAGGGTTTTAACAAATACAATCCAGCCAGAAAAAGAAAGTCTTGTTCCTTTCGATTGGTACACTTTTAAATCTGAAATTTTACATTCTGTTACAAACATTTTGAATAATACCATTGAAATCATTCCTTTAGCTAATAAAACAATGTGGACACAATTTAAGGCGGATATTATTAACCAATACAAAAAAATTCCTATCGAGGAAACAACAAAAAAATTACTGATTTTCGAAGGGGTGGAAAAATCAGAAAAGTCAATCTTCGATTGGCTGTCATTGAAAAATGAAGTAAATGAAGCCATGAGTGAAATAGTTGACAATAAATTGAAGAAACCATTGGCTGCGTATGACACATATTCAGTATTGACGGAATCAAAAGTCGAATTGACGAAATCAATTAATCCGGAGAAAGATGTGTTACCAGTTTCACCTTTTCTGGAAGATTGGGTTAGTTTTATGGACGAAATTAATGACTCTCTGGCTCGATCGTTTGGGTCAATCCGTTCGAAAGTTCCTTTTTCGACGAATATCTCGAGCTGGACGTCTTTCAAAAACTCAGTAAAAAATGAATTTTCTACACTGAGCAACACAAGAGATTCTTTGAATGCTAATATCTCTTTGCAAACTAGTGCAGGTTTGCAAGTTCCTTTCACGTCAGTTTCTCAAAATCTAGAATCAAAAATCCGGACAATGAATGAAGTTGCTGAAAATTTGCCGGATTTTGGATCGACTCAAACAGTTTTACAATCGATGAAAACCGTTGATAATAAAGGCACTGCACCCGTGATTGATTGGGATGCTTTTGAAAAAGAAATCAACAATACGGTAGTATCTTACCTGAAAGCTATAAATGACACTGATGCTGGAGAATGGAAAGCAACGAAAGATCTGATTCAAAACTCATTTATGCAGTTACGTGATCAAATTCTTGCATCAAGAAATCACACGGCCGAGACCACAGGGTATCTTTGAAAAGTATATGCATGTATATTTATGGGGCATTCCACGCCAAATCGACCACTGCTTGACCTTTGCATTACGTATTTTGCTGATTTCTTTTTCTCTTCTCAAGCGCACTAAAACAAACTCACCTGATTTTTTTGAAATTCTGATCTCAAAAAATGTATCCAGCAGAAATTTTCGAAAAATTTCCTATTTTTTTTTTCATTAATCTATGACTACTCAAAAAATAGAGCAAATCCAATGGATCGGGGGTCAAAATTTTCGTTTTTGAATGTTCTTTCATTAGAAAATATTTGAAAAACTATGAAATGAATTATTTGACCTGTTTCTTCAGTTTTAAGCAAAAAATCATTTTTTCTACAGTAATTGTCGCCTTCAATTTTCTTCAAATTTTTTCATGGAAAGTAGTTAAGGTTTTGACGAATTTTAAGCACAATGTGATCTTGGGGAAATCATTATTTTTGTGATTTCATGATTTTAGTGATTTTTCGCTCAATTTTCAGTATGAAAGCGTTTTTTTTACAGTCATTGTCATATTCGATTCTAATTAACTCCCGACTGCCCGTAGGGCAAAAAGACGGGAGTTATGCGTTTCACTGCGATCAGTGGGTGGGGGGATATTCCTTTGTCGCCATTTTTCGCGGAAACGGTGACAGTTGTCTTGACCAATCTTTTACATCACCTTCTATATGTGCCGGACAGTGTTCTTATTTGTAGTACATATGTCAAAATTAATTACTAACTTTTTCGTTTATTTAACTTTAACGTTATACATTGTTTGAATATATCGCAATATGACCATATATGGCAGTCTTTGATCATCGACTACTTCATACCGTTGTGCGCTGCTAATTTCAGTCCGAACTGGCGCGCGTCTTTTTACACAGTTCGTAGTTCGTATACATATTTTTTTTTGGGTTATCGTTTCCATCAAATGTGACAAATAATATGTATTGTTTCGTATTTATACCATGTACTACTAGCAGCACTGGCAGTGAATATCGGAGAACTGGGAGTGAATATAAAAAAAAAAAATGCTTTTGCATTAAAAAATAATAGTCATAAACGTTGAAAAGTGTGAAATAAAAAAATGTTTTAAAAAACATAAAAAAACTCCCGACTGATAAAATCGTATAGCTTGATGAAAATTGTTAAAAAAAAAAACGAAAAATCTCCTCACTTTGAAATGTCATATTAAAAAAAGAAAAAATTGGAAAAAAAAAACAAGAAAATAATCATAAAAAAATAACTCCCTCAGGATTTCGTTTTTCTGATCTGAAAATGTTTATTAATGAATAATTGAATGATAATTATGGCAGCTGATATTGAATTGAGGGGATGTTGGGAGACGTTTCCTAGAGTATGCACAAGAAATGCAGCAAACGTCTTCCAACATCCTCTCAATTCCATATCAGCTGCCATACTTATCGTTCAATTATTTATTGATAAACATTTTCAGATCAGAAAAACGAAATCCTGAGAGAGTTATTTTATGATTATTTTCTTGTTTTTTTTTCTTTTAAATATGACATTACGAAGTGAAGAGATTTTTCGTTTTTCTTTTAACAATTTTTTCCAAGCTATACAATTTTATCAGTCGGGAGTTTTTTTTTTGTTTTTTAAAACATTTTTTTATTTTACATTTTTCAAGTCAAAGTTTATGGCTATTTTTTTAATCCAAAATGTCCATATCACTTTTTTTTATATTCACTTCCAGTATTCCGATATTCACTGCCAGTGCTGCTAGTACATGGTAAAATAAAAAATGAATACAAAACAATACATATTTTTTATCACATTAGATAAAAATTATACATCAGTAATGAACACTTTTGTTCATGGAATGAATTCAACTCTCACTTGTATTTCGATAAATAATTTTTTGTGCAATAAAAATAAATCAATATAAACAATGAATGTTCATTGCAGAAAGAATGATATATTTATGATCACAAGAGGCTTAAAATTCTTCAGAAAAGTAACGACTTTTCATGAAAAATGGTAAATAAAATCGAAGATGACAACGACTGCAGAAAAAATGCTTGTAAACTGAAAACTGGGCAAAAAAATCAATGAAATCATAAAAACACATCGAAATAATGACTCACCCACGATCGCATTAGGCGTAATGTCGTCGAAACCATAACTACGTTTCATGAAAAAATAGAAAGAAAACCGAAGATGCCAATCAGTCTAGAAAAAAAAAGATTTTATACTGGAAATGGAAACAAAAAAAAAACAATGAAATCATAAAAACACATGGAAAAAAAAATTTCTCCACCATCGCACTAAGCTTAAAATTCGTTAAAAAATTGACTACTTTCCATGAAAAATTTTTAAAGAAAAATCCATGGAGGCAATCACTGTAGAAAAAACGATTTTTTGCTTAAAATTGAAAAAAAAACAGGTCGAATAATTCATTCCATAATTTTTAAAATATTTTCTAATGAAAGAAGATTAAAAAACGAAAAGTTTGACCCCCGATCCATTCGATTTGCTCTATTTTCTGAAGAGTTTTAAATCAATGAAAAAAATAATAGGAAATTTTCCAAAAATTTCCGCTGGATACATTTTTTCAGATAAAATTTCAAAAAAAATCAGGTGATTTTCTTCCAGTGCACTTGAAATGAGAAAAAAAATCAGCTAAATACAAAATGGAAAGGTCAAGCAGTGACCGAATTGACGTGGAATGCTCCTTACATTTAAAAACGATCATCCACGGGGTTATTCATCTAAAATATTTGAATAATCGGTAATTCAATACTGCGTTTACTATAATAATGATATCGCGTTTTCCGTAGTTGAAAACGTACATTTAAAAAACGGCAAGAATTTCTTTTATTTGTGTAAAAATCGGTAATAATATGGTATCGTGATAAGACTCCTTGAAAAGAAAAAAAAACAATCGAAATAATAATAGGTGCACGTTCGGAAAAATTGGCTATCCACAAAATAAAGCGGCATATTAAACTGCTATTTACTATTATCGTCGGTATGCCCCTAATTATATAAACTAATTACATATTGAAAATAATACGAGGTGAATTGGAAATTATAAGGTCTTTTTTGAACGATATCTTCCTGGGACGGATTAATTCGGATCTACGATATGAATAAAAAGTCGAGGATACATGATTAGTACGCTTGTTCCGATCTTAAGAGTATGGATCAGTCACCTAACCTCACTTCGAATTTTCGAAATTGAAATTCTTCAGCACAGTTTAACCGATCACAAAACGGCTCTGTCAGCCCACGCAGGGCGATGGCAAAAATGGCCTGACAGGGTCATTTTCTAATCAGTCAAACCGTATCGAAGAATTTCAATTTCGAAATTTGCAGCTATCTCTCTCGCACTCACGGTGGCGAGATATGGACTGATCCATCCTCTTAAATATACTCGTACGTAAAGTGATAGCATTTTTATTCATCTACTATTCGAAAGAATTAACATATGTACTATGACGGTATGTCATTTAAGGACAACGATTTATTTTACAGTTACGCCCTAAAATTCTTCAGATCACATCCAAAAACGAAACTATGTGAAAGGAAGGCCCTGTCAAAAAAAAATATAGAGGTTACGCAACGATATTGAAGTTTTCTATTCAATTAACATGGGAAATTTTTTTTAGTCACTACTTTTATTACCTTATTTCGATTTTTCACGCTGTAACATTTCTCAAGCGGCTTCTCGTAGCAAATTGGTTGTTCTACGTTAAAGTCTATTGAACCAAACCTGTAGAATTACTCCTTGCAGAGCTCTAGACGATTAAAGTTGATTCTGTGAATAATTTTTTTTCCAAATTCAACAGACTTCACTTTTTTTCTAAGCAGTGGGCCAGATTTAATCATTAAAAAGTGACAGAATATGGAAAACTGATTTGTATAAAATTTAAATATAGAAAAAAATTATTCACAAAATCAACTTTAATCGCCTAAAACTTTGAAAGAAGTGATTCTACAGGTTCGGTTCAAAGGATTTTTAGTGATTATTCAGCAGTTGGGCTCCACCTACTATAATAGACCTATAATAATTACCGAATTTTTTTCAACTCATGCATTTCTCCATAATATTTCCACATAAAGTTTCTCTGCATGTTTCAAAAATCGCAAAAATCTGCTCTCAGAGAAAAATATCCTGGACAAGGGTATTAGTGGTCCCTCGTTTCTCTATAATATGAAAAAATTCAAAACACCGTTTGATAAAATTTAAAAAGTTAGAAAATAAGTTGAGCTCTGTTGGAATATACGTCGCCAAGTAAAAGAGGCTTTATTTCGTTTTATGGAATTTTTAAATGTGGTTTTGATGTTGATAGAAAAAACAAATAACTTCGGTTGGTCGAAAATAGTATATTACACTACAAGGGCAGAAAGTTGAGATTCCTGCACTGCGCGTCACAATGCCCGAGGCGAAGCCGAGGGCATTTGACGCGCAGTTCAGGGCTCTCAAACTTCTGCCCGTGTGGTGTATACTATTTTTCTTCATAGCCGGTCGAAAGTACGGAGACAAAATATTAAATGTATTGCATCAAAAAAAAAATTGATGCCTGCCCCCGACATTTGCGGCACGAGCGAAGCGAGTGCTGCTGGTCGGGGGGGCAGGCTGATTGTTATGAAACATCTATAATAATTACGACGAGTAACGAAAAAACAAATCACAAAGAATTAATGAGGCATTCCACGCCATTCCGCGCGGCCGTGACCCCGACCATTTTTGATTGTCCTAAAATTTTTTTATGATTTAGTACCCAACGATAGGAATATCCAAACCAATTTTCAGATTTTTATGTCACGTCTTTCAAGAGTTACGATTTTAAAAAAAAAAACCCAAATTGAGCGAGATTCGGAAACGTCCCAACGCCTATATTTCTGGAAATAATGAACATAATGGAAAAATGTTGCTGCATCGATTTTTTCATTTTTGTTCATACGTTCAGAAAACAAAAGAAGAAACATAATAAATCAACGTTGTCAAGGTTTTTTCAAAATCTCAAGTAAGTACATCTATTGCTTTTAAAGATGATTGCCATTTTTTATTTTTTCATACAAATTCCTGGAATAGGATGACCAACTTCAAGACATTTCATGCTATCCCGATCATCGGCCGATTTTTTCCTCCTACTTTTTTTCTAATAGTGAAATTTTATTTTCCGAAAAATTTGAAGTTTTTTATGTGTATCATATCATAATCACAGATATACATCTGTGTTTTTTATGTGTATCATATCATAATCACAGATATACATCTGTGTTTATGATATGATACACATAAAAAACTTCAAATTTTTCGGAAAATAAAATTTCACTATTAGAAAAAAAGTAGGAGGAAAAAATCGGCCGATGATCGGGATAGCATGAAATGTCTTGAAGTTGGTCATCCTATTCCAGGAATTTGTTTGAAAAAATAAAAAATGGCAATCATCTTTAAAAGCAATAGATGTACTTACTTGAGATTTTGAAAAAACCTTGACAACGTTGATTTATTATGTTTCTTCTTAGACACAGATGTATATCTGTGATTATGATATGAAAAACTTCTATTGAAAAAAAAAATTCTAAATTACAAAAAAAATGGACCCACCATAGGACCAGCGTGAAAAGTCGTGGAATTGGTCATTTTAGAGAATTTTCCGGAAAAAATTGAAAATAGTAATCACCTTGAATAGCAATCACCTTGTTTACTTCAGTTGCAAAAAATAACGATGACAACGCTGATTTATTACGTCTTTCCTTTTTTTCTGAAAGTACAAATGAAAATGACAAATATCAATGCGGTAACATTTTTCGATATGTGGATTATTCTCAGAGATACATAGGCCAAGCTACATACATTTTTTCATGTAAAAAGATATAAAAGGAAATCGGCTGCACCATCTTTTGTAGAATAGGTCCACATGATACAGTGACATGTTTTTCACTCGAGTTTATTATTGACAGCTTTTTTTATTAACAAGTTCATTTATGCAAAAAATCGCTTTTTTTAATTTTTCGCTTATGAAATGAAAATGTTGTTGATATGAACTTTAATTGTGCAAAAAGCAGGCACTGTTCGATGGATAGTTTCCGATCTGTGGCTATTTGAATTTTTCACTATCCAATTTTCCAGCAGGCCTCAATGCCGCTGTAATTGTCCGATTACAATTTACAAAAACCATTTCGAAAGAAGAATTCTTTTACTTCGAAACGTTCATCTTTATTTTCCATGAAAACGCTGAGAAATATGTTAAAAATGGAGCTAAACATGACGAGAAACGGACGAGCGCGCGAGAGTAGTTGAAGAGTGGGGGAGAGCAGCAGGTGCGAAGAAGCGTGTGTATACCATTGCGCACACGTTTCTCCGCCTGCTGCTCGCCCCCAGCTCGATTTCGACATTTGCTTTTTTCGATTTATGTTCATTGTTTGTCGTTAGTTTGAGAATAACCGATTAATTTAAATGTTTCTTTACTGATATTTTTTATGAGAAAAACGGTACAAAAAGACGATAAGCTAGTCAATTTTAAAAAATTATTTTCATTTTAATTTTTTTCACATGTCAATTGATTAAAAATTCCTGTGGAACAAATGATGTTTTCAGAACGTTTGTTGGATCCTTGTCATCAAGGGCCAATTGTTTAAGGACCGTTGTTGTTTTTTTTCTTTTTTTTTAACAAATAATGAAAGATTGGAAAAAGTTTACATTGTGTGATTATCGCTCTTTTACCTTCAAACTCTGTCCCCTTTTACTTTATGTTGACCCCTTCAACATTACTTTTTAATTTTCAGAATGACATTTTGTAGGCAAAGTGTCCACTTTGACTTGAATTTAATGTTACTGTATTGAAAACTGCCTGAAATAATCACAAAAAAAAATAATAGGCAATGCATCATTTATCTTGAAATGGAGAAATGATCTTCTATTTTATTTTGATACCTATGTTTCCAAATGAGTTATGGGCATTTCAAAAAATTTCAAGCGAATCAATAGTCGTGAGGGTCACGGGCGTATAATGCCTCATATACAATCACATCAGATTCTCCGACGTGATGGTAACTTTTATATTTACCTTGATCCCGTACAAAGGTTTTTCTCAGCAATTACGCCACGATCATGCTGATTTTGAGCTCAATCGAAAAAGAATTCGAACAGAGAAAGTAGAGTCTTGGCGAGCCTCGGGCCAGCAGATGACAGAGCTGTCAATGTATTTGTTCCGAGACTTTAACGAGTCTCTTCATTGATAGTCAAGACACTACAACTATTTGAATACAAACATGCACATAAAATTTATTTTAGTCATTAGATTTACGAAATTATTCAATTGTTAGAGTTGGTTCGACGGACTTTAGTGCAGAGCATCCAATTTTCAATAAGAAGCCGCTTGGAAAATATTGCAGCAAGGGAAATCACAATAGGGCAACAAAAATAGTGAAAATAAACATCCCTATGTAAATTGAAAAGAAAACTTCAATATCGCTGCGCGACATCTTAATATTCTTTGACAGGGTCCCTCTTTCGTGTGGTTTCATTTTTGGGTGCAAACTGAAGAGTTCTGTGGTGTACCGGTAAAAATAATGTTGCTATGAAATTACACACCCTGACATGTATTAGTTTTAACTAGTTCTTACCAGACCATTTTGCAGAAATTAGAATACAAAATTTAATTTTGGCCATCCACATCGCAAAATTTTATAGTTAAAATTTTTTTTAAATGACCTAGTGATGTTATAAAAAACGTATTAAGCGAAATGTGGTTGAAGAGACATAAAACAAAACTTCAACTTTCATTTGAGTCGTTCATAAATTATATCGCTCAAAGACCGTTTTGTGGAAAGCTCGGCGTCAATTTTATTATATTTTTCACTGGTATCGTGTCGATTGAATTTGTAACACGATTTTTATTATGTCATTTGTACTTTTTAAGAACATCTCGGAAACATGGCTGACTACTTCGTTGGATCAGCCACATTGGTGGTAACTGAGATAAAAGTGTCTGTATTAGAAATAAGAAACATTTACCGAAATCAAATCTTTCGGTCCCGCTTTCTCTCACATGCTACAGGTGTACATAGTTACTTTGATACAATCTATTCACGTGTATTTGAAACACAGCAGCATTGAATGTATCGTATACCAAAATTGTTTTGCTACTCGGTAAAGATATAGCAGGAAAATATTTCATCACGAAATGCATTTATAACGAGAAAAAAGATTGAGATATAATTATGGGAGCTTAAAACCAAAAGACGTTTCAGTAGGTCAGAAAGATTAACCAGTTAACTGGCAATAACGCATTATAAAGGTACACTTTTACCGAAACGGTGTAATGTTATTAAGTGTCGTTTCGAGCTTTGTACTAGTAAGAAGCAGGTGTCGAATAAATGCGAGATTTGACCGAATTTAACATTGAAAACACCGAAATTTGATTAATTTTTTTAATGAAAAGTAAGAGATTCAAATTTGTACTTTATTGGATGCTGATGATTTTATATAGTCCAAATTAACCGGTGCATTGCATATTTGAATTTTGTTTGTTTTTACCTCAATTTCAATTTTCCACGACTACACGTCGCAAATAAATTTAATAAATGCAAACGAATGTAAAAGAATTACCCACTTCGATTATGTGAAAGTAATTAGCAAGATTTCGTATCAAAACATTAATTAGTGGCTCCGATAATTCAGGAAAAATAAATACTATCATTGACGTCTTGGCAAATGATTTGATGTGTCACGTCTCGTTTTTCTCTATTTTATTTTCTTTTTATCTTTATTTTGAGTTCTTGCACCACGGCAAAGTAGCCATGGTGAGCGAATACAAAACGGGAAGTGACGCGCTCGCGCTTCTATCACCTGACCCCTCCGTACACATGAATCCACCTTTCATGCATCCGTGTGTACTTGTATTTGATTATTCATGTATCTAAACGCCCTTGACGCGTGTCTCAGTGCGGTGTCACGATCTCGGGGTTCGCCGATGCGGGTGGGTGCTCGGGCTGGAATCCGCTGATCATGCATCGCGTGATCCGCGGGTCCCGTCCGCGGAGTTCGGCCCAGGAATGACCGAAAAAGCTTCAACAGGCTAAAAACCCCACCTGAGCGATAGCTTTCGAGCTTTCGTCGTCCCGATGGAGTTTTCCGCTCGTTAATCCCAATTTTACGGTTCGTTTCCGCAGTTGGAATACTCCGTAACCGAGCTCCATTCGCGGCAGTGTAGTAATTCCTGGTCCGTACAATCAGGTTGACCCGCACAGGGAGATAAGATTTGGTTTCGTAAATTAAGTGCGCGAGTGGCACAAATACTAACACTTGTGCTCAGGACGTTTTGTGCTTCTCGCCACGAGAACCGAGTCTTGTCGTCAAGAGTATTTTTACTTTCTTTCCAACTTAATTTGAATATTCATATTCCACTTTGAATTAATAATCTTAATATTTGTGTGTGAGCGGCCCCGCGAAACGGAGCGAACGCGGGGGAAATTGTCCCCGCGCGAGAATATTGTAACATTAACGAAGTAAGTCTCCGACTAATAAATCTATTATTTTTATGTTATCTCTATTATATTGTTTGTATTGTTTCTTTGTTATTACCACGCCCTCTTTCAGAGAATACCGGGGCCCGTACGGGACCAAGAGGCACCTCAAGCCCTAGTTTTACGTTACCCTCTTATCTAGAGTCACTACCGCGACTCAAGACAAGTACATTTACGCATATACTAATGTCGGATTATATTTCATGCCTCTTCCTTGAGATTACTTGGTCGTCCTCCACACTGTGCCGATATTACCACCTATTCATAGTTAAAAAACGAGACGGTGGCTCTCCCATGCCCTCGCAGTGGCCACTCTCGGATACTAGCCTCATTCTTCATTTTGGTGCCGAAGGAACCATACCCTTGTGAAACATTTTCCTTAAAACATTAATTTTTAAGGAAAATGTGGAAGAACGTAGATAAGAATCTGGGAGACCCCATAAGACGGCTCGAAAAGAAGATGCGGAAAAAGAAAATGCGAAAACAACGTAGGAAACGTAAGTTAACCCCTAATTTGTTACAGCTCAATTCAACACTGATACAACGAGGATGACGAGACCAACATCTTTACTCTCGTTATCTCTCTCATCATGCTCGATGGTTAGACCAAGGACCAAGGAGTTACTGACTGAAAAAAAAAAACTAGAGTATGCTTTAGACCACACAACTGAAGTAAAACTTTTTTTTGCAGCATATAGATATATACATATATATTAAAGAAATTTTTTTTTTTTAATGTTCATGGATTTTCATTGAAAAAACAATATTTAAGATTTGATTTTTGTTATTCATTATTTTAATTCATCGTTTCATTATTTTTCGGTTGATGGTCCTGGAACATCGCATTCATACTCCGAGTCTGTATCATTCCCTGCCATAATTTTATACAATTCAAGCGAAAATTCACAAATTGTGAACTTTAAAATGAATTAAAAATTTTATTCACTCCAAACATCGAATACATAATGTATTGAACTAAATATTAATTAATAAAATTGTTCGAGAACGGAATAAAATCACGGAAAAACAAAAATCACCGTTCGGGGAATGCTAGTGAACTCACACACGGATTCAGTGGCGGACTAAGGGTGGGGTGGTGGGGGCGGTCCGCCCCGAGCCCCGTGGCCCTTAGGGGCCCGCTTTGGTTACGATCAGATTACACTTAAATCTGTTTTTTAAGATACCGTATTTTTTTTCCAAGTTTATGTATTTTGGGAGTTTTACTAAGTTTTTACTGAAACTAGAGTCGCTTGTCTTTAATTGTTTCAACACTTTTTAAATAAACATATTACTCAGGTCTATTGTTTAGAATAGTTCATTGCAAAAATCACGGTACTCACGGTCGAATAATAATTGCGTAAGATAACTCTTACTAAATTCCTCCATCACTTATCACTTCACTCTTATGCCACTAAATAAATTTATCTGACACGATCGCGTCATCGCGATCGAATGTGTTGCAATTGTTTCCTCCTTTTTTTTACGATCTGAAATACGCACATGAACGAACTCCGAGCACGACATTGACAACCAATAACCAATCAAAATACGTCTATATTAGCTTCAGAAATAACTCGCACTTCGAGATTTTGTGACAACTCTTCTTTTATGAAAGGAAAACTGTCAAGAGCAGTTTTGATAAACCGATGTATGTACGAATATACTCAAATGAATGATATTGTTATTAAATGTTTAAAAAAATATATTCGAGCGTAATTATCTACTCCATAACATTTGGGTATATCAAGCGGCACTTATAAAGCACTACCATTTTCTGCCAATAATTCTTTAGGTTCGTTTATGGAACATTGCTTTACTGCTACGCTCACATTTCGGAGATTGTGCGTTCGATCCCACTGTTTAACGTTTTTTTTTTCAATTTAATGAATATGCATTAATAATATGTAAGGTGACAAAAATATATAATACTCCGTCTTCAAAACTTCGCGCCATTTCAATCAAGATATCGACCTAGCTCCGATAAATCGAAATGTGAAATACGCTAGTAGAATACGTACAGGTATGGCGCCCCCCACTCTCATCCCCACTCCTACCCCCACCAGGCTCCTACCCACTCCAAGCTATTTTCCCCCGCTCCACAGGTGAATAGCTTAGTGGCCAGGTGAGGGGAGGAGGGGGAGATTGTGTGAGGAGTACCATAACTGTACGAATTTCTACTTTTTATGATTTTTTTATGATTTATTTCTTTTTTTCATGATGATGATGATGATGATATTTTGTAAATATATAAAAAATAAGAGGGGAAAAGGTATGTAACGAGAAAAGATTTTTCGAAAAAAGAAGTTGATTTTTGATCAAATATAATTGTTTTGATTTTTTATTTTATTTTTTGAAAATCAAGAAAAATACACTTATTTTTTTCGAAAGTTAAAATTTTTTATTCTCATTTTTTAATTTTTATTCTACTCGCTGTTTCTTATTCTTCCTCCTGGAACAAAAAAATAAAAAAAAAACAAAAAAAATGAAATTTGGGGTTTTCGTACTAATAAGTTTACATTTGAAAAAAATTGGATATTTGACCAAGTTTTTCATATTAGAAAGAAAAAATTGAATGCTTACGGGTCTTCTTCTTCTTCTTTTTCTTCTTCATCGCTCTCCAAAAGCGCTACTTCTTTGAGTTGGAGACTCAGACGTCGTATGTTCGGGGGTCGTTGTGAGTTGAAGTCGATCGGGATGAGCCTCCACCTCATTTTTTTTCTACCCTTCAAACATAAATTCGATACAATTTAGTATAAGGAAAAAAGTATTCATCGTTTTTTATTTTCATCAGATATTTATTCTTTTATTTTTTTTTTATTTGCTTTTTATTTTCTATTATTTAGATAAGAGATGAAAAATTAAATTTTTTAGATGTTTCATTTTGATAAATTATAAAAGTTTAAGACTATTCATAAACTTGAAAATAATCAAAAAATTAATATTTGTGAAAAAGCTATAAATGCAAACTTACGGTTTCGTACGATCCACCGTCGGCTCGGCTGAAGAATCTGCCATCCTTTTTTTTTTTTATCGCGACGTCGATCCACGAGGAAGGCTCCAACTTCCTTTTCCCCGCAGTAACGATCGTCTTTTTTTTCGCCTGTCTTTTTTTCGTCAGGGCTCGTGAACGTTCTGCTTTTTCCCGAGCCTCAAAGTCCGTGTCACTTCGTCGATAAATTTTGAATTTTTTTTTCGAAAATGCTTCAATTTCCGCACCGATATCGTCGTACACCAGATCGACGTGTCTTTCACCGTCTTTCACCTGAATCCGAACAGATACAAACGGCTCAGGGTCAGATGGAGACACATAATCCTCATAACGAAGAGCTATAAAAAAAAACTTTTTTAAATCACTAGTTTTAAGTTATTACTTACACATTTTTGTTTTTTTTTTTTTTTTTTTTCAACGTAACACGTTCACTTCCAATAGTAGACTGCTAATGAGCTTTTCATCATCATCTACTTCTCAGGGATGGATGGATGGATGGATGGACACCTATCCCCACTCCAATTTTTTTGCTGAATCTGCAGTTTGATGGGTTCGCACAGTTAGTTTTATCCGACTTTTTTTTTTTTTAATTTTTTTAATTTTTTAGATTTTTATTCGTTATTATTTGAAAGAAAGAAGTTTATATTCATCGCTATTATTGAAATTATTATTAGTAGCTTATTGATAAATTCTTAAAAACTAGAATTATTGTAGAGATATTTAAGGATGTTTGGCAATTAGGTTGATTACTACTGTTCGATTTTAAAATTACTAATATTGTAAATAAAAAGGTCGAGAATTTTTTGAGTTAAAAAAAAAAATTTGCCCACGCGGATGCTGAGATAAACGAATTCAAAGTTGATTCATTTAACACGGGGAACATGGGACTGCACGTTCCAACTTCCGTTTTCACTTGGCAAAGAAGTATTTCCTGAGAACTTTATTGGGAAAAAAAAATTTGTACGGTATCACTGTAATATGCATGAACCGTAAAAAATAAAAAATCGACATTCGCCCATATATTTTGCGAGATATTGAGAGTTGAACAGGACCGTTTTCGGATTTTATTACCTCGTGAGTCGTAAACCCGGCAACATCGCCGATGACGTCACACAGTCTAGAAGACGCGCGCGATTCAAAATTCGTAAGCGGAAATTCAGTGTGTTATTCAGATGGGATAGAAATAAAAAAAAAAAAGTTAACATTTCCAGCAAGTGTGATATTTTTAAAAATGAACGAATTTATTGAAAAATGATTGGCAAATATTAAGGACTGAACTCAACTAGAAAAGTTCAATTTTCACTCAGTTCAAGTAACAAATTTTTCGGTTATTATATTTTCTTTAAAAATAAAAAGTTACAAATTTTAATGTTAGAAATTTTTCGGTTATTATATTTATTCTGAAAATTACAGCGTTTTTTTATTAGTTTTTCCTTACAGTAAAATCACAAGCAGACATGGCATGACAATTTTTTTTTTTTATACAGTTGTCGAATCACACTGTTCGGATAGAGATCGAAGAGCATCGCAAAGTTTACGCAGCACAGTTTTATTTTTAGATACCCGAGGTTTTCCGCCAATATCTTCACCGAGAAGCGTGGTTATCCCATTTTCACCGTTGGTATTGAACGTCCGTTGAAGCTGATTTAAAGTGAGACCAGCTGCAGCGATTTTTGTGATCATGGCGGCAGATACAGGTCCCTTTATGGCAGCCATATCGTTTATTCTTGTTATCTTTTCTTTTTTATCACGATCAGCATTTGCAACCGAAGAGAATGATACGGCACGGCTGATGAGTTCTGTCTCTTTAATCGTAAATCTCTTGAGTAGATCCTCGAGTATTTGGACGTCTACGGTTGCATTGTGCGCTCCTTCTGAACTGTCAGGTCCCAAATAATCGCGTGCCAGATCTGTCAATTTGAAGCTACGCTTCTCCGCAATTCGGGAAATTAATTCTTTGGAGCTCTTGAATGCGGGTAGAGTATCGGTAAATCCTTTGACGACCGACCCAAAAGTTTCGAGTAATCCGACTGCGTGCATTGCCTTGACGATCTGAGGACCATCAAAGGTTACTCCTTTGTGCGCAACGAGGATAACATTCTGTGAAACATTTTTCAAGAATGTGATGAATGCCGTACAGGCAATTAGTGGTGGTTGTGTTTCAACAGGATGACGTCCATCTTCGTCTCTCAAAAACAATTGACCCTCATTAACTGACAATCCCGTCACTTCGGTGACAACGGCCGGGATACCATTCGATGGAAGAATATAACAGTTAAATTCCTGGTTCTCGTATTTAGCGGCGATTTGGACAACTTCTGCTTTGAGACCGAATCCTGTAGTTTCGAGATCAAACACGATTGCAACCATGTCTTTAGCTGGAATGATCGAGGCTTCTTTATACGAGACAATTTCTTCGGTTAATGCGCACCCTGAAGAGTAAGTGATGCCTTCTCTTCTTTCCGCGTTATTTCTGCTTTGATTTCGATTGTTTTTTCGCAAAAGCCGACGCCTCTTGAAATCCGCAGTCCTCATCTTTTTTCTTCGTTCTTGTGGCCAAACATCTTTTTTCTCTCGAAATTGTGTCGTATGTTTACCGGGAGAGACGGCGAGTTTTTTGGCAACGTCCACAACGTACGCCGTGCCAGTATTTTTTTGTAAAACTGCCGCATCTACTCTGTAAGCTAGCGATTCCGATCTGCCATAGCATCTTGGTTTCGGAGCTTCGGACGCTACCATAGCGTTAAAAGATTCGTTAGGCTGCGTTGAACTGCAGGCGGCGATTTTTTCCGCGTTGTTAGCGTAAGTTCCGAAAATTTGGGTCGAATCGGAATAAAGTTGTGTGCCATGCAGACCTTTCCCGTCCGGAAGGCCGCGATGCTTATAATTTTCCGGATCTTCTTTGAAGCGGCACCATTCTCCGCACATTTCGTGCTTATCGAAGGCATGGCCGACGACATTCGATAAAGCCTTCCTTACAGCCTCCGGATCTCCGCCATTTTTTTTTATTGCGCATCCAAAACATTTTTTTAGGTAATCGATCGTTTGTTTGGGTAACCGGAGTTTCCACAATTTGTTGCTGAGAGACTTGGTGTTGTGATTCATGTCGGATTCTTTGGCAATGACGTGCGCAGATTCCCTCCGAATTCGACACATGGTTGAAGCATCTTCATCGCCGACGACGGTTCCAATTATGACGTTCTCATCTTCCAAGTCCTTATTGTGAACAACCAGTTGTGCCGCCATGTCCGGTTCCATGGCTTTGGCACTGCCCCGAAAGTTAAGACGGCAATCATGATCATTGGGATCGTGACCGTTAGAACATAGCGAGCACATCTTGCTTCATAAAGCTCTTCCCAAAACTTTTCCACTCAGGACGCCGATAAGCGAAGAATGACCTGCAAGCAAAAATGAAAAAAAAATACATATATGTATATGAGGTATTCCACGTCAAACCGGCGGACTTTTTCCCTGCCCCTCGCCGATTTGGTTAATTATTTTTTATATGATTATATGAAGTCTAAAAGACACCCTGGAATTTTTTCAGATTTTTCTGAAGAGTCATTTTCGAAAAAAAAAAAACATCCAAAAAAGTCCAAAAAAAAAGCCCCATTTTAAAAATCTGAAAAAATTCCTAAAAATCGCTGATTATATGCCAAACACTTTAAGCTACCGCCCGTAGTGGAAGTACGATTTTTTCTGGGTGTTAATCGGCTAATAACGTTGAAAAAATTCAAAAAATGCCGAAAAACACGTACTCTGACCCAATAGTTGAATATTTTCGTACCCAAAAATTTTTTTTGGCTTCAAAAAAATTTTCTCAATTTTTTAAGCCAAAAATTTTTTTTGTCTTCAAAAAAATTTTTTTTGGCTTAAAAAAAATTTTTCGAATTTTTTAAGCCAAAAATTTTTTTTGGCTCAAAGAAAATTTTTGGGTACGAAAATATTCAACTATTGGGTCAGAGTACGTGTTTTTCGGCATTTTTTGAATTTTTTCAACGTTATTAGCCGATTAACACCCAGAAAAAATCGTACTTCCACTACGGGCGGTAGCTTAAAGTGTTTGGCATATAATCAGCGATTTTTAGGAATTTTTTCAGATTTTTAAAATGGGGCTTTTTTTTGGACTTTTTTGGATGTTTTTTTTTTTTTTTTTTTCGAAAATGATCCTTCAGAAAAATCTGAAAAAATTCCAGGGTGTCTTTTAGACTTCATATAATCATATAAAAAATAATTAACCAAATCGGCGAGGGGCAGGGAAAAAGTCCGCCGGTTTGACGTGGAATACCTCATATACAAACCCAAACAAAAAACATACTTTACCGATAATATTTTTCTACGGCACAAAAAATAATATAGTCTCACCTGTTTGACTGTCGTACGAATGACCATTACCTCTCGTCTGCCACGCTGCATCGATGCTCGCTTTGATTTTCACTTTTCCGTCGTTTGTGAATGCAAGCCCTACAAATCATTGACACGAATTAGTCTTTTCTTTATATTGGATAAATAATTTTGACACTAGCATTCCAATTAGCACAGAAAAAAAACACCAAGTAAGCCAGCACCTTTTCTTTAGGGTTATCGAAAACAGTTTGTAAATATTTTCAATCAAATTTAGTTCATTTGTAATTATTGATCTGTAAAAAAAATTGACCAAAACTATTTTGTTTCGTGAAAATTATCGATTGTGCCAAAGCAAAAGCTCAAACGTTGCATTAATATTATTCAACATGCTTGTCAATGCATTCGAATGGTTCACAAATTCTATAAACCGTAACCATCTTATAATATTTAAAAAAAACACGCATAAAATACATGATGCAACCGAAGTTGAACGTGTGGTTGGCGTCACCTTTTTATAGTGTGTGTGCAACTGAAACAATAATTCTGTATGAGTACAATGGCGCATAAATTCACTGATCAATTTTGTTCGATAAAACTTGAAATACTCACAAGCCATATTTTTGCACTGCGAGTGTTTTCTCTAATCTGACAGCGTCCCTGCAACTTTCTCCCGCTACATCCTCAATTGCAGAACCAACAATCCGCTCGTGAGTTTTAAGAGTTTTGGGATTCATCGCTGGCACATTCAGCGCAGACAAAGCGGTGTTGAGATGGCTTTCTCCGATGCCAGCATCAATAATCGCTACGGCATGCAAATATTGTGAAAAATAGCTCAAATAGCTCAATAGCACACATTTTATTTGCCATTGTCATGCTCAACGACAGCGTAGCTCAGGAAAAATTATGATGGGAAATTACTAAAAAATGAGTATGAGCTCTCGGGAGAAAATTCAATAACAAATTATGCAGATCCACATGCAAAAAAACAGAAAAGTGAGGTTATGTAACTTACCCATTGCAGCCTTCAAATTTATGTCGTATTTACCGTGGCCAGGCTCACTCTGGTACGTTTTTTTGGACGTGTGAACTTCGTGCATCAGAAGGCACATGTGACAACGAATTATCAAAACACTTGCGAGGCCAATCTTGTACTCGCGCTCAATGTATCGCAGTGATAAGGGCTGGGAACATACGTCGCACCACAAGTCATTTCCTAATTTTTGTAAGTCTACGATGCGTCGTCCTTCCCCCGTTTGTTCTTCGGCCTTTTCAGCAGAATTTAATTTTCTTCGTTTAACAGCTGCACGTACATTTTCTTTCCACTGTTCTTTTCTTTTTGTTGTAAATTTGCCTCGAGCGCAACGTAACCTCTCGTCGCTTGCCGGCGTCGCCATTTTTTCGTACTGTTTTGACCACGGCTTAGACAGATGCCGAGCCGGAAAATTTGTCGAGCGCAGTGGTACCAACATTCAAAAATTCCGACATTGCCAAGTCGATTCGCGTCGGCCGTACGAATATTGAATGACGTTTGGCACAAAAAAAAAGTGTTTATATCGAAAATAATTATTGCAAATAGATGTGAGAATATTATTTTATGCTGTATGCATAAAAAATCTACATCACATTCTGTTGCGTGAGGATCTGGTGTTGGTGGGGGAAAATAAAATGACGCGTGGAGAGGTGAATTAAAAAGTGTAAAGTATTTTATTTGTAACAGAGAAAAATGTATCACAAAAAATAACGTAGATAAGGTGCCCGATGTGAGCAATAAGCCCGATAATTAACCCGATGATGAATGTGAGAAGACCCGGTCGACGTCGAACGCACGTTCGACGTGTATGAATGGATGCCGAAGCGTGCCCGCGAGTGCCCGAAAAGAGTAATCCCGATTTATCTGAGGAATCCGATTGTCAATGTTCCCGAAATATTGTTCAAATTGAAGCACAAATGTTCCCGAATCGATTGGATGTATGATTATTCCCGTAAACTGATTATTTCCGCTGACTTTTGTAAGAAAAGAATTTGGAAAACGCAAGAAGGCACTATAGCACGCTACGACCGGATCGAAACTGAGATAATCAATATGGCGATCGATGAAGACGCGCCGTGGGCATGCGCCACACGTCGCGTCGATCGCGCCCGAGGTGTCGCCCAGTAGGTGCTGACGCCCGCGGGAGCGCGAGAACTCACGCCCGCCCGCTCGTTATCTCGCGACTCCCGAAACCCGAGGCCCGTGAGCTAGCGACGCCAGCGGCGAGGCGAGAACTCGATCGAGAGAGCACTCGCCGTCGTCGTGACCTCGCTAATTCCCGAACATTCCGCCCGCCATCGGCAGCCGTGCTGTCGATTAATCTCCCGGGTGAATCGGCAGGACCGCCAGTTTGGCAATCGGCCGCTTGAGTGTTGTGGTCGCTGTCTTGATGGTGACCACCCGGATGAGCCCGTCTTGTCCCGGATGAACCTCGATGACCCGCGCCAGTGGCCATTTGAGTGGAGGTAGGTTCTCGTCAGTCAGCAGCACCATTGTACCAACCCGAATCTGATGAGAGGGGTGATGCCACTTGGAAATGGATTGCTGCTGCTGGAGATAGCCCGATGACCAATGATCCCAGAAGAATTGTGCCCGTTCTTGAATGAGTTGCCACCGCGCCAACCGATTTTGAGTCACGTCCCGAAGTGACGGCTCCGGAATAGCCGTGAGAGCTTCGCCGATGAGAAAATGCCCGGGGGTGAGTACGGAAAGATCATCAGGATCCTCCGAGATTGGTTCCAGCGGTCGTGAGTTGAGCGCAGCCTCGACCTGCGTAAGAAGAGTCGTAAGTTCTTCATACGTGAGGCTGGTTTCCCGAATTGTCCGCTGGAGGTGAAATTTGACGGATTTCACGGCCGCCTCCCACTTCCCGCCCATGTGAGGTGAACCCGGTGGATTGAAAGCCCAATTCGTCCCGTCGTTGGCCAGTAACTGCGCCACCTTTTCCGATTCCCGAGTCCCGGCTTTGAATAATTTCCGTAACTCCGCATCCGCGCCTTGAAAGTTCTTCCCGCAGTCGCTGTGGAGCGTGTGACAAACGCCCCGTCTCCCGGTGAAGCGACGAAATGCGGCGAGGAATGAGTCTGTGGTGGCGTCAGTTACGACCTCGAGATGCACCGCTGAGGTAGTGAAGCAAACGAATATGCACAGCCAGCCCTTGTACGTCTTGTGCCCGCGCCCGCGCCAACTCTTGAGTGAGATTGGCCCCGCGTAGTCAACCCCGGTGTATAGAAATGGCCGAGCTGGCGTCACCCGTGTAGCCGGCAGCTGGCCCATGAGTTGCTGTGCCCGAGTGACCCGTAAGCGCGCACAACGCACGCACCGAAGAATGAATGAACGAACCGGAGCCCGACCTCCGATTATCCAGTACCGCTGGCGCAGAAACGCCAGAGTTGCCTGGGTTCCCCCGTGAAGAGTACGCTCATGAGCGTCCGCGATGAGAAGGTGAGTAAGTGGTGAGTCCCGAGGAAGTATTGCCGTATGTTTGCTCTCAGGTTGTAAGGCTGAGAGCTTCAGCCGTCCTCCCACCCGTATGGTCCCGTGAAAGTCGATGAACGCCGTGAGTCGCGTGAATGGATGCGACTTAGGAAGAGTTTGACCCGCCGTGAGAATTTTGAGCTCCGTCGCGAAGTAGGCTCCTTGAATTGCCTTTACCCAGTATTGTAGTGAATGTTCCAGGTCACCCGGGGTGAGGAGTGAGCCCGATGAATCCTGACCCGTACCCCTAAGGTTTGTAAGCGCCTTAAAGAGTAGAGAAGTGATTCTCAACAGCCGTGTGAGAGAAGAATACCGGTGAATGAGATCGAAAACTGGTGAGGGTTGCGTTGAGATGGTGAACGTAAGACCTGGCCGCTCTTCGAGCGCCGCTGAATCCGCCGTCCCGGTGAAGTGAGCTGGCCAATGTGAGGAAGATTTGACTAACCAAGGTGGCCCGTTCCACCATAATTGAAATTGCTCGAGCTGTGAGACGGTTAGCCCTCGTGAAGCACAATCAGCTGGATTGTCCCGTCCCGGAATGAATCTCCATTGACCCTGAGGAATGAGCTCTTGAATTGATGATACCCGATTTCGAACGAAATCCTTCCACCGTGAAGGATGAGAAGTAACCCAAGTGAGCGTGACCATGGAGTCCGTCCATAAGTACACCCGTGAATCCCGAAGTTCTAATGTATCCCGAACGTATTTCGCGAGTTTGGCGACCAACAACGCGGCGGCGAGCTCTAACCGCGGAATGGTGAGCCGTTTGATCGGTGCGACTTTTGTTTTAGAGCAAACCAGCGCGGTTCTGGTGCTCTTTCCCGAATCCGTAACCCGAACGTACACGACCGCACCCATTGCGAGTTGAGAAGCATCGGAAAACCCGTGAATTTCGACCGATGACCCCGGAGTCATGTTGAGCCATCGCGGCACTGCGATGTTCCCGAGGTGAGAGAGATCTTGCCGAAATGCGACCCACGATTTCGCGACCTCCGTGGATACGGGGTCGTCCCACGAGAGTTTTTCCAGCCACAACCGTTGTAGCAGGATTTTTGCCCGAATCACCGCCGGTGAAAGAAACCCGAGTGGATCGTAAATCTGAGCGATCTCCGAAAGAATAACCCGTTTCGTGATATGCTGCCCGTCCGTGTACGGAAGTGAGGTGAACTTGAAGACGTCCGGCCCCGGAAACCATGCAAGCCCAAGGACTTTGGTCTCACACTCGTCGATTGAGCGCGAAGCCTCCGAACTCGACTCCAACCCGAGAGAAGTGAGTAATGCCGAACTGTTGCTCTGCCACTTTGCCAGCGGGAAGCCGCCCGCCGTGCAAATCCCGATGAGATGTCGCGCCTGTGTAGTGAGATCCGCCAGTTGATCAGCTCCCCCGTAAATATCATCCACGTATCGCCCCTTTGTAAGGGGGGCGACGGCGGCGGGATATTTTTCGCCCTCGTCGGCTACCAATTGAATAAGTGCCCGTACCGCTAGAAACGGAGCTGACCGTGTCCCGTAGGTGACCGTAGTCAATTGATAATGAGCCGTGTTCCCGTTTTCATCTACCCAGAGAATACGCTGTAAGCCCCAATCGTCCCGATGAACGAGAATTTGCCGAAACATTTTGACTATGTCAGTCGCAAAAATGAGTCGGTGCCGCCGAACCCAGAGGAGTACATCGGAGATGTCCGGTTGTAATTTTGCACCCGTGTGCATGATGTCATTTAGAGAACACCCGCTGTCTGTATTGCAAGACCCGTTGAACACGACTCTGAGTTTCGTCGTCAAGACCCCGTGGTGAGGAAGATAATAAACCCGATCCCGATCGATTGCGTCGGCCGAAACCCGAGACATATGCCCGAGAGACTCATACTCCCCGAGAAATGCATCGTAAAGAGCCTTGTAATTTGTATCCCGATTGAGTTTGCGTGTTAGGCGATTGAGACAAGAGAGAGCCGTGTGAAATGATCGCCCGAGTTGAGTAGAAGACGACCGAAGCGGCAACCGAACAATGTAACGACCCGAAATATCACGAGAGTGAGTAGCAACGAAGTGAGCTTCGCATTCTTGCTCTTCCGGTGAGAGATCCGACCCGAGTTGAACTGGCACCTCCTCTTGCACCCAGAACTGCGCGAGGAGGTCTTGAAGAGCCTGGAACCCGTGATCCACTGCTGCATGATGAACCCAACCCGATGAATGTTGTAATTCGTTGCAAGGCCCGAAGACTGCCCACCCAAAAATTGTGTTTTGTGCAATGGGTTCCTCTGTAGATCCCCGTTTGATTTGAGGACGAATGATTTTCCCGTAGACATCCGCGCCCAGGATGAGATCAACCGTATCCGGAACTGAAAAGTCTGGATCAGCTAGAGGAATACCCTGTAAATGTGGCCAGTGGGGGTGAGAAATAGAAAATGAAGGAAGAGTCGGCATTAACTTGGGAATAATGTGAGCTTTTATTGTGAGAAATTCCGTAGTAAGAAGTGAGCGTAGTGTGCACGAGACCATCCCGCGAGTTTGGCCCGATGAAACTCCACCGATCCCGATGATGGAGATGGAGGAAGACTCCCGACGAAGTTTGAGCTGCTGGACGAGTTTGTCAGAGATGAGAGACAACTCAGACCCCATGTCCAACAGCATCCGTACCCGATGAGTTGCCCCGAAGTTGGTGATGAGAAGCGCCTGGCTGGTAGCCAGGAGCACCGATGGTCGTGCGCTCCCCGAAATGGTGCAAGTTAACGCCCCCGTATCTCATTGAGTGGTGCCCGAAGTCGACGCTCCCGCGTCCCCGGAGGGAGGCGGCTGACCGCCCGCCGTTGGAGTTGAACCCGCTGCCTTGGCAGTATCCCCGAATTTTGACCACCCGACGTGAATCATAGTGTGATGCTTCCGATCACACTCCTTGCACCGAGTTGAAATGTTGCACGCCGATACGCTGTGCCGACCTAGGCAGTTGAAGCAGAGGCGCAACTTCTGTACTTCACCCCGACGTGCCTCGGCCGACAGCTCCCGAAACTTTGTGCAGTGGACGATGTAATGCTTCTCCCGACAGAAAGCACACGTTTGAGGCCCGTCTCCCGATGTAGCTGCGTGAACCCGAGAAGAAGTATTCTTCTGAGATTGACTTGAGCCCGTACCCGAAGACTTTGAACTTGAGATAGTCCCGACTTCCGCTCCTTCCAACGCCCTTGCCCGATTCGTGAGAAATTCCCGAAGTTTTGAGAATGACGGAGGCTCCGTAGATTGCCCGGCCTTGAGTTCCCATGCCTCTCGTGTCCCGGTATCGAGGCGTCGAGCGATGGCGTAAACCAACACCCAATCCCAATGCTCCGTAGGAGCGCCCAGTACCCGTAGTGAGTTGCACGCCTCGGTGATGCTGTGCAAAAGCGAGTGCAGATCCCGAGTGGAGCGAGGCGCGATCACCGCCGTTTTGAAGAGCGTCTCGAGGTGAGAGGTGACCAAAACCCGTTTGTTGTGATAGCGCGCATTGATGGTCTCCCAAGCGCTCCCGAATGAGTCGGCCTCAATCGCCAAGCTGGCGATGAGCTTCGCAGCTTCTCCCGATGTAGACGCCCGTAGATAATGCATCCGCTCGACATCCGTGAGAACTTGATTGTTGATGACGAGCGACGTGAAAAGGTCCCGAAATGAGATCCACTTTGAATATTCTCCCGAAAATGTAGGCAGCTCGATTTTTGGCAGGTGAGCCCTGCTCCCGGTGACGGCGCTGTACGATGAGGAGTTGCCCGATGAGACCGGTAGTGGAGCTGGAAGCTCGTCCCGAAGTTTGTCTACCTGTGAGGTGGTCTCTTGATACAGCCCGCTGGCCTGTGAGAAATAGTCTTCCGTGACGTACCGGTGATTGAGAAACTCCTCCGTGCACGCCTCCGAAATGAGGTCATGCATGGAGTTGAACTTCACGTACAAGTCCGTTGCGTGAGCCCGAAACCCGTCCAATTGAGAGCGCGAGTATTCTCCCGGTTCGGCCAAATTGACCTTTTCGCGGAGCGCCCGAAGGAGGTTAATCCGAGCATTTTGCGTCGCTGCCTTGAGCCCCAATGAGCCGCTGCTCCGATTTACCGGCATGCCCGGATCCCGATTTCCCGGAGATTTATCCCGTGAGGCCGCCCTCTGTTCCCGAAGTATGGTCGCCGGAGATTTTTCCCGTTTCGGCGGCGGAGCGTCCGAAGGACCCGGGTGAGACGTACCCGGTGGCACGGTCAACGTCGGAGGCGGATCTATGCCGCCGTCCGATTGCCCGCTCGGTGGCTCGGTATCCGGCATCGCGCACTACCGGTAAACCGACGAGAGAAAAACCGATGAATTGTCCGAAACAGTGAGAATCGAGCACACTCCCGACTGAGCACCTCGAAAGTACTCGATAAATGCACCGAAAGCCCGAACGAATCCCGAAAACGCACCGAAAAACCCGAGAGAGATCGATGAGTCAATTAAATGTCCCGAAAAATATGAGCGCGCACTGTAACGACCGTGAAAATGCACTGACGTTTCCGCGAATGTACCGAGAAACTCCCGAGAAAAAATAAAAAATCGATGAACTGTCCGAAAATCGCGAAAAAATATCTCGAACGTGAGTGAGAAGTCGAAAGTCCGGCGAACCGACCGTTCACTTGAAATTCGCGCACAAAAAAACCGATGAAAAATTGTTTGAAGAGAGAGAATGCCCGAGTATTCACTGTATCGATCGAAAATGTATGTAATCTCTCACTACCGCACTTGAGATTCTCGAAAACCCGATGAAAATGAACTGAGACTCACCAGTATGGTTGACGAAGATAGTTGAGAGGCGGTTGAGAGAGAGAGAGAGAGCGAAGAGGCGCTCGAGCGCGAAGAGACGATCCCAAGATGGCCGCCGTGTGGTAGAACCACGTGTAGCCCGCGGCGACCCGCCGGTCCTCGATGAAAGATGAGTTTCCCGATGAAAGAATGCGTAGCAAAAAGTCCCGTTGAGTCCCGAAACACTTTTCCACTTTTTTCACTCACAAAAAACCACGCGCCACCCACCAGATCCGGCTCGAAGGACCAAAAATGTTGCGTGAGGATCTGGTGTTGGTGGGGGAAAATAAAATGACGCGTGGAGAGGTGAATTAAAAAGTGTAAAGTATTTTATTTGTAACAGAGAAAAATGTATCACAAAAAATAACGTAGATAAGGTGCCCGATGTGAGCAATAAGCCCGATAATTAACCCGATGATGAATGTGAGAAGACCCGGTCGACGTCGAACGCACGTTCGACGTGTATGAATGGATGCCGAAGCGTGCCCGCGAGTGCCCGAAAAGAGTAATCCCGATTTATCTGAGGAATCCGATTGTCAATGTTCCCGAAATATTGTTCAAATTGAAGCACAAATGTTCCCGAATCGATTGGATGTATGATTATTCCCGTAAACTGATTATTTCCGCTGACTTTTGTAAGAAAAGAATTTGGAAAACGCAAGAAGGCACTATAGCACGCTACGACCGGATCGAAACTGAGATAATCAATATGGCGATCGATGAAGACGCGCCGTGGGCATGCGCCACACGTCGCGTCGATCGCGCCCGAGGTGTCGCCCAGTAGGTGCTGACGCCCGCGGGAGCGCGAGAACTCACGCCCGCCCGCTCGTTATCTCGCGACTCCCGAAACCCGAGGCCCGTGAGCTAGCGACGCCAGCGGCGAGGCGAGAACTCGATCGAGAGAGCACTCGCCGTCGTCGTGACCTCGCTAATTCCCGAACACATTCCTTTAATTTTTACTTTAAAATATGTCGATTTTGATTTTTTAGAGTTTTCGTCAGGGAAAACATAAATCAAATCAGTCACTAAAACTGCTGTTAAAAATGAAAAATGATACTTTCTGTACCGCATGTTTTACTTTCAGCTGTGGTAAATCTTCTCTCTAGCTTCATTGAATACTACGATTATTTTATTTAGCCTTTAAATGCGTTTTTTGCAAATTACACTATCAGTTGTGTAACGACTCCGAAGTAACTGCCAAGCATCCTTAATGTGAATCTCCCTCGTAGGCTGTTACGAGTTGACAAATTTCAAAGCGAAACAGCGTAATGATTTCCGAAATCACCGATTCCATCGAATTTTGCACAAATCCAGGGTGTGATTCGCCCATTTTTCGCCGAGTTTCGTCAATTATTTTCTCGAGGCTGCCTTCTGAGTCGAGGAATCGCATGACATTCTGCTGATCGACGTGAGAGCTTAGGTGGTCACGGATGGTGGAGATTATGATGCTCGCACACATATTCACAGCTACGCTCTCACGTTGAAGTTTTTGTATGTGTACATCAACACACAAGCTAACTTCTTTCAACTTCTTGAAGGTCGAGCCCTGCAGGATAATATTGCACTGTCGCTGAGTCGTGGGAACCTCTCCAATAGCCGGTGTTTGACTGTTGCTAAAACAAACTGCAGATTGTTGAAAGCAGGAAGTAAAAACTGTGCAATGCGATCCATGTACGATTTTTGAGCCGAGCATTTTCTCCGCATCCCAGCGGGGTCCTCCAAAATAATGTGATATTTTATCATAGTCGGACTTGAAATTTTGCCATCCGTCAATATGAAGGCTTACTCCAATGAAAGAATTCGTCAATATTTTGATAACAGGAGTAAAAATTCCGGTCCTTGGAGCTATCTCAAAACCCGATGCAATTATTTTTCTGAATGAGTTATTCATTCCGTACACAACTCCCATGACGAGTTGGGATGATGACGACACACGGCGCACTTCCGTCATTGTTCCAGAATACTCCATTTTTTAGATGTTACAGGTTCGTGAATAATTGAAAGAATGATACGAGATTGGAAAAAAATACCACTTTTATACACTACTGGAAACAATTAAAGGAACAAGAAATTTTTCTCATTTTTTCACCAAAGTTTGGAAGGCTGTATCTCAGTGAAAAATAGTCATATCGAGATAAAAAAAAAAGCATTTTGAAGCTTCATTCTTCTACTTTGGAGATCTCGATCCATTTTTTCAAAATACATTTTAGTTATTGAGAAAACTGATGAAATATCTCGAAAGAACAAATTTGCATTTTTTTTCTTTTTTTCATGATCGTGTATGGACTTGGAAAAAAATTTTCACCTCGTTTTAATGCAAGCATCGAATAGGTTGTTTATTAAGCTTCAATTTTGTTTTTTACGTGCCCATGTGCGATTTTTTTTAGCGGAGATATCGATGGTTGAATGAAAAAAGACAATTTCCTCTTCAACCATCGATATCTCGGCAACAGATTATCGCACAGTAAGTCTGGGGATGGTTTTGGAAACTTGAATTCATGCGCTATAAAAACACGTTCCCATTCTTAGAGGAATTTTTATTTTTCCATTCCGGAAATTCACTCAAAAAAAGAGTAAAAAAACGGCTTTTTACGAGTATCCAGAAAGTCTACTGCTAATTCGAAAATATCAATGGAAACACTAATGTAAAGCATAACTTTTACTGCTCGATGTATCCACAATAACACCCTAAATTTGCAAGTTGATTCAGTGAACCGTTTTTCCACCCACCGTGATCAAAGTTCGTCAAAAATTTAAAGGAACACATTTTTCGGCCCAAAAATGGCACAAACGCTATCAAAATGGAAAATAAACGATTTTCCGTCGATTTTCCTCTAAAATTTCTCATAAAATATCGTCCAAATTTGAAAATAAAAAATTTAAAAAATCCAAAATATTCAACAAAAAAATTTGATTTTTTTCTGTTGTTGAAGTCGTCATGCATTTGAAAATACAACATTGAGCGGCTTGTGGTATGACATTTAGTCTCATTGTCCCTACCACCAGCATTTGCGTTACCTAACGCGTACAGCTAGGAAAAATGTCGAACAATTGCTTGATCATCCCGACAAGTTGTTTCATGATGTCAATCTTCCACCGGCCGGTGATGTTATCCGCGCTGCTCATAAGCGAAAGATACAACCGATACACCAACGTCCAACCTATCACCTACATCGTGACAGGCCCTCTTCAATTAGAGTTACTGAACCCGATTTCCAGAATAAACGATATCTGGAGGATCGCAGTTTCGAAACGCCAGAGATCAACTTTTTGTTAGTGAGAGGAGAGTAGGTGAAAAAAAAAAAACAATAGATTTCATGAATTTCAAGTATAGCTGCTATCCCAAACTAAGATTCCTTCTCGAGTTACACTCATTTATCATAGGGATTTTTGTTGCTCTCTGCAAAGTACAGTGACGATTAACAAAACAGTTTTGTTATCTCAAAAATACTCTGACCTCGACGATAAATGAAATCTATTGTTTTTTTTTTCACCTACTCTCCTCTCACTAACAAAAAGTTGATCTCTGGCGTTTCGAAACTGCGATCCTCCAGATATCGTTTATTCTGGAAATCGGGTTCAGTAACTCTAATTGAAGAGGGCCTGTCACGATGTAGGTGATAGGTTGGACGTTGGTGTATCGGTTGTATCTTTCGCTTATGAGCAGCGCGGATAACATCACCGGCCGGTGGAAGATTGACATCATGAAACAACTTGTCGGGATGATCAAGCAATTGTTCGACATTTTTCCTAGCTGTACGCGTTAGGTAACGCAAATGCTGGTGGTAGGGACAATGAGACTAAATGTCATACCACAAGCCGCTCAATGTTGTATTTTCAAATGCATGACGACTTCAACAACAGAAAAAAATCAAATTTTTTTGTTGAATATTTTGGATTTTTTAAATTTTTTATTTTCAAATTTGGACGATATTTTATGAGAAATTTTAGAGGAAAATCGACGGAAAATCGTTTATTTTCCATTTTGATAGCGTTTGTGCCATTTTTGGGCCGAAAAATGTGTTCCTTTAAATTTTTGACGAACTTTGATCACGGTGGGTGGAAAAACGGTTCACTGAATCAACTTGCAAATTTAGGGTGTTATTGTGGATACATCGAGCAGTAAAAGTTATGCTTTACATTAGTGTTTCCATTGATATTTTCGAATTAGCAGTAGACTTTCTGGATACTCGTAAAAAGCCGTTTTTTTACTCTTTTTTTGAGTGAATTTCCGGAATGGAAAAATAAAAATTCCTCTAAGAATGGGAACGTGTTTTTATAGCGCATGAATTCAAGTTTCCAAAACCATCCCCAGACTTACTGTGCGATAATCTGTTGCCGAGATATCGATGGTTGAAGAGGAAATTGTCTTTTTTCATTCAACCATCGATATCTCCGCTAAAAAAAATCGCACATGGGCACGTAAAAAACAAAATTGAAGCTTAATAAACAACCTATTCGATGCTTGCATTAAAACGAGGTGAAAATTTTTTTCCAAGTCCATACACGATCATGAAAAAAAGAAAAAAAATGCAAATTTGTTCTTTCGAGATATTTCATCAGTTTTCTCAATAACTAAAATGTATTTTGAAAAAATGGATCGAGATCTCCAAAGTAGAAGAATGAAGCTTCAAAATGCTTTTTTTTTTATCTCGATATGACTATTTTTCACTGAGATACAGCCTTCCAAACTTTGGTGAAAAAATGAGAAAAATTTCTTGTTCCTTTAATTGTTTCCAGTAGTGTATATTTATGCAATAACCATCTTCTCCACGGAAAAACATCAAAGGATACTGGAGAGCATCATAGGCACGATGAGTTTCACTGATTCGTACCAATCTATTGTCTCTACTGTATAGAATGATGTCTCTTTTTTCAAAATCCTGACCAACAATAAGAACAGCTACTTCTTTTGTTTGAGGAGCATTGAAACGACCCTTGTGTTCTCTATATGGTTTTTGATCAGCATTGATTATAACCTTGAACTCTTTTTGGTCTTTAGGAATAGAATCAATAGCTGACTTAAAATCCAGAATATATTTGTTATGTTTATGTAGCGACTTCTGTAGTTGACTAACTAATTCTGGCTTAACACCAGGGGAAATTCCACAACGGATATCTCTTTCACGTATATCATCACCAAGAAAATATAACTGAAGAAATGAAGGCTGTTGATTAAGTCCAGCCATAAGGCTACCCATTCTGTGGTACACTTGTCCATGGATTTTAAATGTTGGCATAAAATTTCCCTCTTTGACTTCTTTAGCTCCGAATGACGTCATTTGAAAACATCCATTATATTTACGAATCGTGGAAAGGAAATGTTCTGAAAGCATATCCTGATTCATTAGGAGACTATTCAAAGGTTCAGGATATGGCTCAATTGGGCTAATTTGGACTTGACCACCACTGCAACACATTCCTGGAGGTTCATCATTCCATTTTAAAGCATGACACCAAGAGCATGGAGATCTTTTTCCGATATTTATAATTTTATCACTTGAATAATCAATATGCGGTTTATATTCAAATCCAGACAGAGTTTTTGAAATCCATGGAGCTAGTCTAATTTGTGATCTTTTTTTATTATACTTCATTGTCTCTATTTTATTAATATGTCTATTTTTTGACACATATTTATGTACCGCTGCTCTATTTACTTCAGGATGTTTTTTCGTATATTTTCTAACAGCTGTACTATTAACATCAGGATGATGTTGTGTATATTTATTGACAGCCCTTCTATGAACTTCAGGATGATGTTGTGTATGTTTTTTGACAGCCCTTCTATGAACTTCAGGATGATGTTGTGTATGTTTTTTGACAGCCCTTCTATGAACTTCAGGATGATGTGTATGTTTTTTGACAGCCCTTCTATGAACTTCAGGATGATGTTGTGTATGTTTTTTGACAGCCCTTCTATGAACTTCAGGATGATGTTGTGTATGTTTTTTGACAGCCCTTCTATGAACTTCAGGATGATGTTGTGTATGTTTTTTGACAGCCCTTCTATGAACATCACGATTACTTTCGGTATAATTATGAACAGCACGTTTTACTTGTTTATTTCTAATTGAACTTGTGAATCTTTTTCTTCTTTTTTTTAATTTATCTGATTTAAGGTTTGTAACATATTCATCGATTTCCACAGACACATTTTCTTGAGGTTGATACACTGTAAATGACACATTTTTATTATTTATTTGCACTTTATCATCACTTTTTGAATTTGTAACTGATTGAGGCAATGAAACTTTCAATGACACATTTTCTTCATTCTGAGACACTGAACCACAATATTCTTCAATATCAATCAAAGCATCGAAATGACCACTATTAAAATTTCCTGTAAACCTCATCCTTTTTACTTCATGGACTGTTTCTCCAACGGAAGCTATAAGGCAACCACCTTCGTAAATTTGAAACTGATAAGGGAATAATTCCCCAGCCGCAATAATTTCACAAATTGATCCATAGGTATTGTGTTTAGACATTTCAGTGCAATAAGAATACTTTGTGTCATAAGGATCACCAGATAGCATTTGTGTTAAGCATTGAAACCTATTCCAGTTGTTAGATACGTGAGAAACAATATTTTTTCTTATTTCGTCATTCTTTGATACGTCGCCGTATATCAATAGTGACAAAGTAGAAAATAAACACGCTCCGTCACCTAAAATCTTGATAATTTTAAAAGGAATATAATTTCCATTTATTGAAATATATTCTACGTTCATGTTAATAAACTTGAAATGTTATAAATTAAACAAAAAATGTAAATGAATGTTAACCTCCCCAACACAACGTGAATTATGAAACGATATGAACGAAAATTAAATTAATTCAAACAATAAGATGAAAACTCACCAACAAAACGGTATTGAAATGAAATAACTTAAAGAAAACTTATTCCAGTTGTTAGATGACCGAGAAACAATATTTTTTCTTACTTCGTCAATCTTCGATACGTCACCGTATATCAATGACAGAGTAGAAAATAAACACGCTCCGTCACCTAAAATCTTGATAATTAAAAAAAAAAGGAATATAATTTCCATTTATTGACATGTATTCTACGTTCATGTTAATAAACTTAAAATGCTATAAATTAAACAATAAATGTAAATGAATGTTAACCCCGACAACACAACGTGAATTATGAAACGATATGAACGAATATTAAATTAATTCAAACTTTATTATAAAAACTCACCAACAAAACGGGATTGAAATGAAATGACTTAAAGTCAAACCCAAATCTTCTTATTAAAAAGAATTACACCTTTTATGGAATTTTATGCGAGTATATAATTTGACAGCTATGAGTTTTTTTATATCTTTTACGATATTGAATTTTTTTTGACAAAACGTCAACTTCAATAACATGATGAATAGTTGGTAACATAGACGCGTGTTCAAAATTAAATATCACTGATCTAATATTACGGACCGATTTGATATGTCAAACCGTACATGCAAAATTTTTTGATTGTAACGACAGTCGGTAATATATAATTTTCTGTGTCGTTGATTACTAATCTCTTTCCTGAATTAAAATTGGTATTATATGATTTGCTGTGTCGTTGAATACGAATATGTATTCAAAATTCAAAATTACCGATTAAATAAGACAAAAAGAAAAATAATATTTCTAAACCATTATGAGCCGAAATTTTTTTGTTCAACATATTTGAGACCTAAGAAAAATAATATTTCGAAACCATTATGAGCCGAAATTTTTTTGTTCAACATATTTGAGACCTAAGAAAAATAATATTTCGAAACCATTATGAGCCGAAATTTTTTTGAACATATTTGAGATCTATGACATATATATATCACATATATATGACATATATGACATATATATATAACATATATATGACATATATATACCATATATATATATATATAACATATATATAACATATTTCGATAACAATATTTCTCAACCATTATGAACCGAAATTGTTTTGTTCAACATATTTGCGACTTACGAAAAATAATATTTCGAAACCATTATGAGCCGAAATTTTTTTGAACATATTTGAGATCTATGACATATATATATCACATATATATAACATATATATATGACATATATATAACATATTTCGATAACAATATTTCTCAACCATTATGAGCCGAAATTTTTTTGTTCAACATATTTGAGACTTACGAAAAATAATATTTCGAAACCATTATGAGCCGAAATTTTTTTGAACATATTTGAGATCTATGACATATATATATCACATATATATGACATATATATAACATATTTCGATAACAATATTTCTCAACCATTATGAGCCGAAATTTTTTTGTTCAACATATTTGAGACCTAAGAAAAATAATATTTCGAAACCATTATGAGCCGAAATTTTTTTGAACATATTTGAGATCTATGACATATATATATCACATATATATGACATATATGACATATATATATAACATATATATATATATGACATATATATGAGGCATTCCATGCGGTTTCGAACGGTCAAAAAGTTGACCGCTCCCAAAAAAATTGAAATTTTGTCAAATTTCTTAAATATATGAAAAAGAAATGTGTACATTTTTTCAGAATTTTTGAATCGCATTTTTTCGAGCTTTTCAACATTTCAAAATTTTCTAAATACCTTTATATTCCGAAATTTTACAATCGAACAGGAAAATGTTCCAAACAAAAAAGTTGCAGTTTTGCATATATTTTGTGAAAAAAATTTTGTTAAAATTTTTCGAGTTGAAAAAATGACTATTTTCATCATAAATATACGAAAATAATTTTTTTCGGTCAGTATGCCACTCTCGATTTGTCTCAAAAAATTCCAGAATGTACTCTAAAATGTATACAATAACAGGTAATTTTTTTGTGATGGCTCAATTTGCTGTTTCAGCGCTATGTTTCGTTTTATTATTATGTTTTTTGATTTTTTTTTTTGTAAAATCAATTATCATTGAAAATTATTTTCTTCCAAATTGTTTCTCTCAAATTTTCAGATAAAAGAACATTGACAATAATAATGTTAATATTTTGGAGCTAATTAGAGCATAGTTCATCGGTAACGTAGACGGAACTCTATTGAATTCTTTTGAAAGCTACGCTCTATAATTACTCAAAAAAATTCAATGATGAAATTAATCATTTTCTGTTATAAAATATTTTTTTCTTTTTGTTGTCAACATTAAACTTGACGTAAGAACTGAGAAAAAGTGAAAGACATCGTTTTAAGCTATTTATTTTTCCGAACTCGATAAGTTAGGAAATCCGCAGCGACCGAACATCTTTTGCAATGTAGAGTCCCATTCGGTCCTGGTATAATGCAATGGTATTTTTGGGTCTTCGTTACAGGTTTTAGTTGTTTGTAGCTGTTGAGATTTATCTCGACTCCAACATTTCTTTTTGATAATTGTAATCATCAGTGGATGAATAGCGAACGGTGATAGCAGGAACATTCGCGGGTTGAGCTGCCCATTCGTGAAGATCTCGAGGAGTTAAAATCTGTTGATCCAAGGGCAATTGCATTGAAGCTCGAGCGGCAAGTCTCTTCAATGTGCCTCCCACGCCGTCACATCCTGGTCCCTTGCCATGAGCGCTCGCAAAGAAATGCCATTCCGCTGGAACGCCAAAATCCTCTTCGTGAAGAGACAGGTCCTATAAAAATCAAAATTCACTGAGAACCACGGTAGTATTTCGCTACGAAGGGGGAATGTTGATGAACTAAAGGATGTAAAAGGCGCACGTTACTTTGTAAAAAAATGTTTACATTGGGCGGCCAACGATACTTTCTCATATGGCATGACGAACGTTACTTCGTATAGCAAGGTCAACTTTGTATATCTTACCGATATATTCTAATTAAGCTCAAATAACTCATTACTTTGATCGATGTTTATTATCTCAAGAATGTAAGAAAAATTTGGGAGAATAATTTTTAATATTTGCTTATACTAAAAAAAGTCAAAAATAGGAATAAAACAAAGCATAGCGCTGAAACAGCAAATTGAGCCATCACAAAAAAATTACCTGTTATTGTATACATTTTAGAGTACATTTTGGAATTTTTTGAGACAAATCGAGAGTGGCATACTGACCGAAAAAAATTATTTTCGTATATTTATGATGAAAATAGTCATTTTTTCAACTCGAAAAATTTTAACAAAATTTTTTTCACAAAATATATGCAAAACTGCAACTTTTTTGTTTGGAACATTTTCCTGTTCGATTGTAAAATTTCGGAATATAAAGGTATTTAGAAAATTTTGAAATGTTGAAAAGCTCGAAAAAATGCGATTCAAAAATTCTGAAAAAATGTACACATTTCTTTTTCATATATTTAAGAAATTTGACAAAATTTCAATTTTTTTGGGAGCGGTCAACTTTTTGACCGTTCGAAACCGCATGGAATGCCTCATATATAACATATATATATATATAACATATATATATATGACATATATATATAGATATGACATATATATATAACATATATGTATATATGACATATATATATATAACATATATATATAACATACATATATGACATATATATATATGACATATATATACCATATATATATATTGTAACGTTGTGGAATACAACGTTACGAGGACGATTCGAATTAAGTGTGGTAGGCGGCCTGGATAGCTCAGTTGGGAGAGCACTCGACCGGCAATCGAGAGGTCCCGGGTTCGAACCCCGGTCCAGTCCCTGCCGCATTTTTTTCGGATCGTTCCTCCTATCCCGTTTTCCCCGTCACAAACTGGCGCCCAACGTGGGGCCTCCCTTCCCCTGCGAGTAGTACCCCGGTCCCTTTCGTCCCTCAGACACTCCCAGTCTGCAGTACCCCTGAATTCCCAGATTAGATCAACTCTGGTGGGGGGGATTGTAACGTTGTGGAATACAACGTTACGAGGACGATTCGAATTAAGTGTGGTAGGCGGCCTGGATAGCTCAGTTGGGAGAGCACTCGACCGGCAATCGAGAGGTCCCGGGTTCGAACCCCGGTCCAGTCCCTGCCGCATTTTTTTCGGATCGTTCCTCCTATCCCGTTTTCCCCGTCACAAACTGGCGCCCAACGTGGGGCCTCCCTTCCCCTGCGAGTAGTACCCCGGTCCCTTTCGTCCCTCAGACACTCCCAGTCTGCAGTACCCCCTGAGTCCAACAACGAGTGTAAGAGTCTGATCTATCGGAGATAGATCAACTCTGGTGGGGGGGATTGTAACGTTGTGGAATACAACGTTACGAGGACGATTCGAATTAAGTGTGGTAGGCGGCCTGGATAGCTCAGTTGGGAGAGCACTCGACCGGCAATCGAGAGGTCCCGGGTTCGAACCCCGGTCCAGTCCCTGCCGCATTTTTTTCGGATCGTTCCTCCTATCCCGTTTTCCCCGTCACAAACTGGCGCCCAACAGAGGGCCACGGCCTCTGAATAATCACGAAAAAATTATCGTGGTTGCCGTGGAACCTTCCCTGAGATTTGGTTTCCCTTTCCCCTACGAGCTCCGTAGTACCCCGGTTCCGTCTTTCCGTCCCTCAGACACTCCCAGTCTGCAGTACCCCCTGAGTCCAACAACGAGTGTAAGAGTCTGATCTGTCAGAGATAGATCAACTCTGGTGGGGGGGATTGTAACGTTGTGGAATACAACGTTACGAGGACGATTCGAATTAAGTGTGGTAGGCGGCCTGGATAGCTCAGTTGGGAGAGCACTCGACCGGCAATCGAGAGGTCCCGGGTTCGAACCCCGGTCCAGTCCCTGCCGCATTTTTTTCGGATCGTTCCTCCTATCCCGTTTTCCCCGTCACAAACTGGCGCCCAACGTGGGGCCTCCCTTCCCCTGCGAGTAGTACCCCGGTCCCTTTCGTCCCTCAGACACTCCCAGTCTGCAGTACCCCTGAATTCCCAGATTAGATCAACTCTGGTGGGGGGGATTGTAGCGTTGTGGAATACAACGTTACGAGGACGATTCGAATTAAGTGTGGTAGGCGGCCTGGATAGCTCAGTTGGGAGAGCACTCGACCGGCAATCGAGAGGTCCCGGGTTCGAACCCCGGTCCAGTCCCTGCCGCATTTTTTTCGGATCGTTCCTCCTATCCCGTTTTCCCCGTCACAAACTGGCGCCCAACGTGGGGCCTCCCTTCCCCTGCGAGTAGTACCCCGGTCCCTTTCGTCCCTCAGACACTCCCAGTCTGCAGTACCCCTGAATTCCCAGATTAGATCAACTCTGGTGGGGGGGATTGTAACGTTGTGGAATACAACGTTACGAGGACGATTCGAATTAAGTGTGGTAGGCGGCCTGGATAGCTCAGTTGGGAGAGCACTCGACCGGCAATCGAGAGGTCCCGGGTTCGAACCCCGGTCCAGTCCCTGCCGCATTTTTTTCGGATCGTTCCTCCTATCCCGTTTTCCCCGTCACAAACTGGCGCCCAACAGAGGGCCACGGCCTCTGAATAATCACGAAAAAATTATCGTGGTTGCCGTGGAACCTTCCCTGAGATTTGGTTTCCCTTTCCCCTACGAGCTCCGTAGTACCCCGGTTCCGTCTTTCCGTCCCTCAGACACTCCCAGTCTGCAGTACCCCCTGAGTCCAACAACGAGTGTAAGAGTCTGATCTGTCAGAGATAGATCAACTCTGGTGGGGGGGATTGTAACGTTGTGGAATACAACGTTACGAGGACGATTCGAATTAAGTGTGGTAGGCGGCCTGGATAGCTCAGTTGGGAGAGCACTCGACCGGCAATCGAGAGGTCCCGGGTTCGAACCCCGGTCCAGTCCCTGCCGCATTTTTTTCGGATCGTTCCTCCTATCCCGTTTTCCCCGTCACAATATATATGACATATATATAACATATATATAACACATATATATAACATCTTTTCTATATATATATGGTGATTGGGTGAGAAAATGATGAGGGTGAAAAATAAACTTTGGATACGATTTGGATAAAACCCGTTCTTAGTGAGCGTGTACATAGCGAAAGAAGTATGTATGCCAAATTTCAAGTCAATCGGGCTCATAGTTTCGGTGATCTGGTGATGAGTCAGTCAGTCAGTCAGTCAGTCAGTCAGTCAGTGAGTGGTATTTCGCTTATATATATATAGATTATTTTCAAGAATCCTCGAGACCGTGCCCAAATACAGCATCTCGCTCGGCAGGTGTGTCCAGAAAACCCCCGTTTTTTGCAAGAAGTGTATTTCGATGCGACATCAGCACCCCACGGTTATTTATTACTTGATTTGAAACAGTCGACACCTGATAATTGTCGGTTTCGCGCATGCGTATTTCCTGATGATCAATATGATTACGTTCATATTCCGAAAAAAGAAATAAAAACAAGAGACACATCTCGCGATGTTCCAGTAATGCGAGTGTAATGACCATGTACGGAGGTCTCGGAAAAAAACATATCATAATTTTACGAGCTCTATGCTACTTGACGCAAAAACAACTCTGGCAAGTTTTACGAATTATCGATTCATCGTTAATTCGTTGTATTTGCGAATGCGCTCTCAACGTGTTACATGGTAACGTGAGCCTCAAAGGTAGTGAGAGCCGTCGGTTGCGACGGTACGCAGTTTTGCTTCGTCGTTTAGCTGAAAAACGTGGAAACTGGAAAGCTAAAAGACATCTTATTATCAAACGGTGTACTAATTTTCTCAAGCTTCTTCTTATCCCTGTTTTGAATTATTTGAAACATGGAACACGCGAGGAAAATGGTACTGGTTCCACATGATAATCTACATCGTCTTAATGAAAAACAGCAGAAAACCATTGACTCACTTACTCCTCCTTCATCAAAAATTCTGACTACTGTTCAAACGACGGGGACTCCTCTTTCTCGTTTAGACTCTGAGATGGCTGAAATTTTAAACTCTGATTCATACGCTAGTGATAGAGATAAAATGACAGCATATCTTCAGATTTTACATAGATATCTACGACTCACTACACATTCACAACATAATGAGAGAGATAATCCATTAATTGCTATGGATACCGGTGTGATAGGGGCGGAAACATCGGAAAAACCAGGAGTGGAAGCTGGTCTGGAACGCGATACAACAGTACAATCAGCCGAGATGAGATCGCGATTGAATGACACTCTCATTATCGATAGTGTTCCAAAAAAATTCCATTCAAAGGCTAAAATGTTATTGCGCAACCTGCATAGAAATACTTCACCCTCAAAACGAATGAGTTGGGATATGAATGGAGTAGTATCTATAGGTGGTACCAGAATCCCTAATTCTAATATTGTCGATCTTATCAACGATGCGATGCGAGCTAGAAAACGAGTCAAACCCGCAGGTCGAGCTCATTTCGCTGAACATCTCCGGAAGATACAGATGCCTCGAGAATTCATCGGTAACCCCGAGGTACTTCAAGAGGCTGTACTCATTGATTCATCAACCCCTCGTAAACGTATCATAGTACCAGCGCCTGGTGATGTGACCTTAGATACGAGTAGTAGTAGTAGTAGTTGCTGTAGCGAATACGAGGAGCCATATGGTACGGAATTGCAACCTAGACACTCGCGAGAATCTTCAGAAAGTGAAGACATTGCTCATAATAAAAAAAGATCTCAACAGGGACGCGGTCACTCAGGCAGACAACGCTTTGTCTGGACATCACTAAAATTATGAAATGTTTTGAGACGACTTACTATGACCCCTCTCATCCTGCTTCTTTTTCTTGTGCTGAAAATTTGAAAAATGTTAAAGGTGTTAACAAAAATAATGTCGTACCATGGTTGGAAAGTCAAGATGCTTATACTATGCATCGTCTCACTCGTCGTCGATTTCCTCGACGCTCGTATAATGTCAATAATATTGACGATGTATGGGAAGCTGACCTGGCTGACCTTCGCTCCATCGCAACATATAACGACAGTTATAAATATATTTTAGTTGTAATCGATGTATTAAGTAAATTTGCCTGGATCGAACCACTGCGAGATAAAACGAGTAAGAGCGTAACCAATGGTTTTGCACAAATACTTTTACGCTCGAAGCCTAGATTTCCCCATTTATTACAATCAGATCGTGGTAGAGAATTTGTAGGTGCCCCGTTCCAACAATTTTTAACAAACAAAAATATCAATTTCCGTACGGCTCGTAATCCAGATATCAAAGCATCGATTGCTGAACGTTTCAATCGTACTCTAAAAGATCGAATGTGGCGATATTTCACGTATACGCGAAATAAACGATATATCGACGTTTTGCAAAAATTCGCGCATGCTTATAATCAGTCACGTCACTCGGGTACGCGAATGCGACCTTCTGAGGTGACTTTGGAAAACGCTAACATGGCTCGTAAAAATCTTGCCCGACGATATAATTTTTCGAGAAAAAAATTAGAAAACGAATTACCTAAATACAGAGTAGGAGACTTGGTTCGCATCAGTAGCGCCAAAGCAGCGTTCGCGAAAGGTTACGAAAGTGAGTGGACTCGAGAGATATTCAAAATACATCGAATATCTATGACTCGTCATCCATTCGTATATATTTTACACGATTTGAACAACGAGCCCATTGACGGAATTTTCTACTCATCGGAATTGTCACGTGTACGTGAGGATCCACGACGTTCTCAAGTTGTTGATTCTGTGAAATGAATTCTAGAGACAAGGAATTCTTCTTCGTTATGCTACCGAGTAACAGTAGCATGCATTATTTTCCGAGTAATACCGCTACAAAATTTGTCACAAAGTTACCACGGCATCTTCATCTGGATGGAACGTGGGGGGTTGCTGTCGCTGAAATAAGTTATCCAATGACATTCTATCATATTCCTCGAACACCTCATACTATAACTTTCGATAACGGAGATTATGATAAATCTGGGCGCATTGATCAAAACAAATTTTCTGAACAAACAGATATTATCCCGAGTGGTGTGTATCGATCCATCGGATCTCTGTTAGAGACAATAAATAAATTACCTTGTATAACTGAACATTTAGAATTTGTCCAGGAGCATAATGGATGTGTAAATGTGGCACGAAAATGTAACGAAAACCGATACCACGGGTTTCGTATTTCTCCATTAATTGCAAAAATGTTAGGATTCGGTGAAGCGACTCAAGCTCGAACAGGTATAAGTCTCGAAAATCCGTATCGAGGTTATCGACCTGCATCTCTAGCTCGTGCCATCCCAAATAGTCTGTTTGTATACTCCGATATTTGTGAATCCTATATAACTGGTGATGTTCAATCACCATTATTATCAGTGGTACCTATTAAGATCGAGGGTGAATATGTTTATGGGACGAGCAGAATTAAACACTTCCCTTCTCCGCGTTACATTCCTCTCATACGCCACGAATTTCACACGATAGAAATTGATATAAGAGACGAATTTGGTCAGCCTATTCCATTCGAGGAAGGATCTTTGACCGTGACACTGCGTTTTAAACGCCTCCATTAAATATTCCATGGACCATTACTACGAAGACGAGGATTCTCTTCTAGCGAATGGTCGTCGAGGCTATGGTGGAATAAGTCATGTCTAATGTCTATATTGGTACTCCAAACCAGCGAGGTCACGGAATTGGTAGTTTTTTGGGAGGACTATTTCGACGTGTATTACCACTTCTACGTAAAGGAACCACAGCGATCGGTAAGGAGGTGATTCGCGCTGGAGCCAACATAGCATCCGATGTCGTCAGAAAAAACATGAATTTGAAGGAAGCGTTTCATACAAGAGTACGTGAATCTGGGAAAAACTTGAAACGCAGGGCTGAGGAGCTCAGTTGCCAGATATCGGACCCGTAAATAACCTTCTGCACTCAATGTTTAATCAGGTGGATGTGTATTTGAACCAAAAACTCGTCTCACCTCCGAATAACGCTTACGCGTATCGATCATACATTGAAACATTGTTAAATTACGGACCAGCAGCCAAAAAATCTCATCTTACTTCTGTTTTGTGGTACGATGATACGCCGGGAAAAATGGATGATACTAGTTTCAAAAATAATAACGGATTGCGAGAACGGGCGAAATTACTTTCCAGAGGAAAAACAGTGGATTTGCTGGGTCATCTACATTGCGATATTTTCAATCAAGAGCGTTTCCTCTTGAACGGTGTAGAAATGCGTCTGCGACTTGTGAGGGCTAGAGACTCGTTCTGTCTCATGAGCTCTAAACAGGATATTCCGTATGGATTAAGTATCCTTGGAGCTACGCTGTTAGTAAGACGAACAAAAATTGCACCGGGAATTTTACTCTCTCATGCCCGTGCATTGGCAAAAACAACAGCAAAATATCCGCTTACGCGAGTCGAAGTTAAAGCTATTTCGCTACACGGAGGAGTACATGGAGAAACGATTGACAACATCGTCCTCGGACAGCTACCAAAACGGATCATTATTGGATTCGTCGATAACAGAGCATACAACGGAAATGTTGAAATGAACCCATTCAATTTCCAAAACTATAAAATCAATTATCTATCATTGTATGTGGATGGAGCACAAGTACCATCTAGACCGCTACAACCAGATTTTACGCAAAATAATCTTTACGTTGACACCTACCATACATTATTTTCGGGTACAGGGATACATTTTCTCAATGAGGGTAATTCAATAAGTCGAGAGAGTTATCCCAACGGATATTGTCTTTTCGCATTCGACTTGACACCTGATCTTTCTGCGAACTCCAGCTCGCATTGGAATTTGGTGAAACACGGTAGTGTGAGAATCGAGGTACGATTTGCTGAGGCGTTGGCATCGACTGTGAATTGTATTGTATATGCTGAATATGACAATGTCCTTGAGATCGACGCCTCGCGACAAGTAATTGCTGACTTCAGCGGATAAGCGCCGTCAAAGCAGGCATCAGGTTTCTTGACATCCGTCGACCGTCTTTCCGCCACAGAGTTGGATTTTGGAGAAAAACCAGCTCAGTTTACTGTGCGCTGCTGGTCAGTACGGTCGTAAAAAAAAAATGGAGATAATTATTGATATCCAAGGAATGCATCGTTTGCTTAAAGAGCATCGTTTTCTACCAAAAGAAGTTGCCATCGTTGCTCTAACCCTTTGAAGCATAGTGACATACTTTAACTCTGTTTTCCTTCAATCCATTGAAGATTGAAGGATAACAGAGTTAAAGTAGGTGACATACCAGTATGTCACTATGCTTCAAAGGGTTAAACCAACCATTTACAATGCACTGGATTGTTTCTCCTCCATATGCATTCAACGAGCTTCCCAGAGTAATGCGCCATGAAAATCAAATTTTAACACTTCATCATCATGGTTTGGAGTGGTACGAGGGAGATGTTTCCTGTAAGCAACTCTATGCCAATTTGCGAGAAATAGCACGACATGCAAAAAGTATCTGGACTCGGGGTTATGAAAAGGCTGACTTATTGAGTCAGGTAATTACTCGAGAAATCAACGATCTCGAAAAACCGGAATGGGAGTGTCCAAGTTTTAATAAATTATCTACATCACGCAGTAGATGTCTACGACATAGTTTGGGGGTAGTAAAAACCACGAATCGATGTGCTTTGACACAAGCTCTTATGTTGAAGAAATTTCTTCTTCGAAATAATACTGCAGCTGGCAGAGTACATACAGAAGAGGATAAAAAAAATGAGGAGATGGAGGAGGAAAAGAGCGAGGACTCATTCATCGGTTGCTTCCCCTGCATAAATATTCCTCAAAACGAGGTTCTCATTTGAAGAAATAGAAATATGTCGACAGAATTATAACTCTTCAGCTGTTACTATGCAGTCATAATGGATTTGCATATAAAGTGAAAAAGTATATCTTTTCGCCATTTCTTAATCTGCTATCGGAGCATGAACACACAGCAAATACGAGACGCTCTACGTTATTTGCCGCTTGCTACCATCGGTGTATTTCCGGCCGACGAAATTCCTCGTACGTGGACGAGACCAGCGGGAATAATCGCCAACACAGATGAACACACAAAACCTGGTGAGCACTGGGTTGCAATGTACGTCGATCGAGTTGGAAGAGGATGGTACTTCGACAGCTACGGATTACCACCAATCATACCACAACACCTTGCACGACTCCGGAGGAATTGCAAACTCTTCCGTTTCAACGTTAAGCAGCTCCAAAGTGATTCTTCAGACGTTTGTGGCCAATTTTGTGTTATTTTTCTGCACCTTATGTCTTGTGGTTTTGGTATGGCTAAATTCAACAATCTCTTCTCTGATAACCCCCGAAAAAATGACGAAATAGTGCGCGAATATTATAAAGCCTTTGCCTCTCGACATATAAATAATAATAATGTTCATAAAAATAAAACTATGAGCGGTAGCGGTAGTTTCACCGAGCGCAGATTTCCATGTACACAAGGCTGTTGTATGCGTCGATGAGTGAACAGAGTGCGTCAAACTTATAAACAATGTTATAATCATAATAAATATGCGGGATTTTTTTTCCTAATTTTTGTAAAACTAATGTAATTTATGAATAACTGGAAAAATAAAAACCGATCAAAAATGTATTCATTCGAATTATTAATTTTTCCCCCAAAACTTGAAAAAAAAAATCATAAAAAGTAAAAAAAAAATCATCATAAAAAAAACTGTAAAAATCATAAAAAGTAGAAAAATATCGTACAGATATGGTACTCCTCACACAATCTCCCCCCTCCTCCCCTCACCTGGCCACCAAGCTATTCACCTGTGGAGCGGGGGAAAATAGCTTGGAGTGGGTAGGAGCCTGGTGGGGGTAGGAGTGGGGATGAGAGTGGGGGGCGCCATACCTGTACGTATTCTACTTACGCTTGTTCCCCCACCAAACGATAAAAGGAGTGTCCATCGAGTCGTCGCCTCGCTCTCTTGTCTCTGGGACGTCGTACGAGGTGGTTCGAGAATCCGGAGGATCTAAAACACCATCCATTCTTTTTATAAAATTTCGACCTGGCCAGGCGTTCGATACGGGATACAACCGCTATCCACAAAGAGAAAACGTTATTCGAAGGAATTATACATCGTCTCTACCACCTCTGTCCCAGAGCAAGGGCCATCGTGGGACTCCAAAGAAGAAAAAAGGATCATTGAGATAAGTTATCATAAATTCGGATTCAATTCTGTTTCGTTTTGTATAAATTCAACAATCATCCGAAGAATGTATGTATGAGTCTGAGAGTGTGCGTGTGTTTAATCTGTGTGGATGAATAACGAGAGTAAATTAAATGTCCTGATGTGAAATTCTCACAAAAAACGTTATATTATATTTCTACAACCTATAAGAATTATTTCTTTTAAACGATAATTTCATGACAAAAAGAAAAACATTACAAATATCATGGGGACAATTCATTTGCTCTAATCATCAAAGAAATACAGTATTATTAATTAACTATTTTTATGAATAATTAATTATTGGCTGATTCAAGTTAGTCGTTGTCGAAAGTAAGTGAGTGGGAGCATTGAGGAAATTTTGGGGAAGAATTTGGGAAAAGTTTGTACTGATATAAACAACAATTATATTTTTACCGAACTTGTCTTGGAGTCTTGGATTGCTCCGAGAAAAACTTACAAAAGCTGTGCCCGATGGACGCATAGCTGGTCGTAAATTTCCTAATTTTTCCGATTTATAAAAAGTACCAAAAATTCTAATACATTGTAAGCAACTAAGCAACACTATTCATTATTGCAGTATAGTCAGCTTACAGCGAGAAATATTGAGTTGTATGCGTTTTCGGTAGCATTCTGCTTCACGTAGCGAAATCCAGTCAAATTAGTAGAGTCGTCGTGTTTGCATAGTTTGCACAGTATTAGAATTTCAATCGTTGACACTCAACGGGAAATTCGGAAAATTCTTTCATATTCATCACAGCTTGATTCTTTTGGGTTCCTCCTGATTTTCTGCGCATCTTCATTTTGTCGATCTGTCTTAGTTTTATTAGCCAAAACAGCGAATAATTTTTGTGCACTACTAACAAAAAAAAAATCATTGGGTGCTGAGGCAAATTTCAAAGCTATCAGTTTTAAGTGTTTACTTCTTTCGGAAAAGACGTGTTGAATGACGGCATGTGAAAATAGTTAATGTTTTCGTATACCCATTAAACCTTCACGCAGCGGCAGAGATGATAATCTCGTCTACGTAATTCTTTGTCATTTATATTGGCAAGTATTTTCTCTGTGATAGCTCATATTAAAACAAGTAAGTATGAAAAAAATAATACTTCACATAGCTGTTATTCCTTTCAGAAATACATTTTTCCTTACGTTCGATTTACTTGAAAGTTCGCATGCATAGATTTTTGGGGTCGCTAATTACGAATTTGAACAAAAAATTAAAAAAACGAACCAAATTTTTCAGTCAATATCATTGTCAATTTGTATCTAGTACAAAAATGATTGTATCTTTATTTTTTCTTTCACAAATGCCACCGTTAAATTATCAAAAAATTGCTAAAAAGGTGGGATGCTCAGCATTCCAACGTAGATCAAAGGGTTCATTGTATTATCGATTTTTTGAAATACTTTATTCCCGATCGGCATGTTCGTTTTTCATAGTGAAGAGACACAGTCCAAGTGGTTGTGAAAAACGGAAGTTGAAGAAAGCGAAGGCTGAAGAGGCCAACTTATTAGCAGGATCGCTTTCAAAATTTCTCATTCAAATCGGAGAATCGAGTCGTGCACAAAAAACAAAAGAGAACACAGAATCTTCAGACGGTAAGTATTTCGGCGTACTATCAATAAAAAAATGTTTTTATCTGTTCCCCTGAACAATTGAGTATTATAAACAAACATTGCGAGCATAAGAGCTTCTAATCGTATTTAGCTAGACTTGGAATAATGACAGTAAATAAAATGCCTGATTCTAATTCCTATGGCCCTGCCTTGGTTCGATCCTTGGCAAGTATCGCTAAATTTCGAATGTCGGAATTTGCGTCCGAATTCGTCATTGGCTCAGCAATAAAGGAACATATCGCATGGTATATCTTTCCTTCGGAATTTGACATGGCGCAAATTAATAATTCCTCGATATTCTTAAATTAAATTATTTTTAAATTATGAATCTATAAAACTTAAAAAATAATCGTAATAATTGCACAGTATCTTTGTTACTATACTTTTTAATTGGTTGACTGAAAAATAAACTATTCTATAATTAATAGAAATAGATGTGTGCTCCAACGTATCAGCATATAAGGCAGTTCAATGTAACTTCTCATGTAAGGAGAATCGATTGATGTTTCTTTATCTACAAGTATAAAATAATAAAATCAAATTTTCAACACTTTCTTGCTTCAGGAAAAGATTACAGTCTAGAAGAAGAACGACATGATGAAGGAGTTGAGCTAAAGCCCGTCAGCGAAGAAATGGACGCAATGATAGATACATACAGTGCTGCATCCGGAAATAACGACGAAAAGAAAAGGTGTTGCGACCCAAGCCTTGTGTCGCAAGAGCGAGAAGGAGCGCGAACGCGAGCGCCTGACAATAGGCAACCACGCACTACACCGCTGCAGAGGAGAGTTAAGCGCCAACTATGATCAGGCGCTGCTCTCACACCCCCCAGAGACTCCCCGACAAAACTCGAGCGACGGATGTCACGATTAGCCGCAAGAGGGAGATTTTTAGAGCAATTCTCATCGACTGATCAATCACCTAAAGTGAATATATTAATCGCATCGATCAAGCGGATCACCGATCTCAGCAGTAGCACTCCTTGTGCTATAAGGATAGATACACACTCCTTAGCTCCACCAGATCTGGTATACTTATTCAACACGGCTTCGCCAGCCCCAGCGGTGCTCCACCCTGGAAGCTCATCCCGATCTCGGGGCTTGAGAAACGGAGAACTCGGCCACCTCGAGTCACACTCACCGACTTCGACATTCGAGTTCGTTGCTGGACGTCACCAACCTACGGTGCTGTGCCTCCGCTGTTATCGCCACTGCCCTGCTCACCACGAGAGTCTACAACTACTGGGACTCAGACAACAGCTTGCCGTGTCCACCGTGGTATCCAGGTCAACTACTGTAGCTCAGACAGCGAATGGGAGCCAGTGCCTGCTGCTAGTCGACTCCCTGCCAGAGCACCACTGCTTCCACCTCCAACACCCTGTCTTTCGAGCATCGGGACTACAGTTACAGCGGGAGTCCAGACTTCGAGTCAGCTACGAGAGGGAACTCCCCCTCTCCCCATTCCTAATCTTGACTTTTCGCAGTCACGGTGGCGAGTCACCAAGACTCGTCCTCCGCTTCTCTGGAGGGAGAAACCCCCTCCACGTGATTGTAATAATAATGTTTAATTAATAAAAAAGACTGTGATTAACTAAAACAAACCAACAAGAAGACAACACCATCTTATTACTCCTCATCACGATCCATCTTATACATCGGCTCTATTCACTCGCATCGTGGGTTTCAAGCTTCACTCTCTCCTTCGCTGGCACTGACTTGGTGATTGAACATTTCGAATTTATCAGCGTCGTAAACAAAAGGACAGGTCAAGTTTTAGACACTATTGAAGAAGAAGAAGAAAACGAAAATGAATGTACTTCTGCGGATGTCAGTATTTATACCACAGATACTGCCGATTGGCCGATGCCTGTGCCAGATCATATTCGACTCGAAATTGTCAAGCAAGGTAGTGAGATATATCAACACAAAGAAGGACCTTTTGTTGCAGTTGAGAGACCTGGAGGACATGCTAAAGGATCACATCGGAACCTAACGACTTCCTGGTTTTATTTAACCCTAAAAAACGGAACAAAATATCTTCGGAAGTGGATGATATACTCTGCATCGGGAAATAAAATTCACTGCTATTGTTGTCGAGTATTTGCATCCATAGATGATATGGATAAACAATTTGTTTCCGGATTTCAACAATGGTGGAAATTAAATCCAAAGATTTCTGAACATGAATCTTCCTCGGAACACTTGTCAAATTTGGAAAAATGGAAAACTCTTGCAGGTGGTCTCAAGTTGAATAAAACCATTGATGAAGAAAATCAGAATGTTATCAACCAAGAGGCAAAAAAATGGCGAGAGATTCTACATCGCCTCTTAGATATTACTCTGTTCTTAGCTCAACAAAATCTGGCATTTAGAGGCCACAGAGAAGATGTGCTCTCAAAAAACAGAGGCAATTTTTTAGAGTTGGTAAAATTGACGGCCAAATACGATCCTGTATTAAAAGAACACTGGTTGAAACTTCAGGAATCTGCAGGCGGAGTAAAACGAGTGCCTTCTTATTTATCAAAAGGTATCCAAAACGAGTTCATTGCTCTGTTGGGTGATCATGTAAAAAATAAAATCGTCGACGACATTAAGAAATCCAAATGTTTTAGAATAATCTTCGATAGTACTCCAGATAACAGCCACACTGATCAAATGAGTGAAATAATAAGATATGTCCATATCGAAGGAGATGTTGTTGAGGTTCGAGAATCTTTCCTAGGTTTTTTCCCGTTCTCAGGAAAAACTGCAGCCAATATATCTGAGAGTATCTTAAAACAGCTAGAAAAGGATGGGTTGAACATGGAAAATTGTCGAGCTCAGGGTTATGATAATGCTGCCTCAATGGCAGGGATACACGGCGGGGTTCAACAAAAAATCAAAGAAATAAACCCTAAAGCCTTGTTTACTCCATGTGCAAATCACTCATTGAATCTTTGTGGAGTACATTCGTTTGGAAGCGTTCCTTCAAGTGTTACATTTTTTGGCACATTAGAGAGATTATATTCTTTCTTTTCTGTCTCCACCCATAGATGGGAAATACTTTCGCAAAAAGTTGGTAAGAGTGTCAAAAGACTATCCGTTACTCGCTGGAGTGCTCATCATGATGCTGTTAACGCTGTGAAAGGGAATGTCGAACAACTAGTGAACACTATCCAAGAAATGTGTGATCCCTCGAAAGAGAATTTGGACACCAGATCAGCAGCAAGTATGTGACTCTTTCCCGCAGTATGTGACTTCACATTTTTGAGTTTTTTGGATTTTTGGGACAGTATTTTACAGGAAGTCGATATTACTCAAAAATATTTACAATTGCCGAAAATAACTTTGGATATGGGTTTAATTAAAATGAAAACTCTACAAGCGTTTCTTGTTAGAGAAAGAGAAACACTTGTCGATAAGGCTCTAAACTTCGGTACACAAAAGTGTGAAGCAATGGACATCGATATTGAAAGACGTGGGAGACAGAAAATGAAAAAAAAAAACTGTTTGGAGAACAGAGTAGTGATGCTGGCTTGACACTGCAAGATGAGGTTCGTCGATCGATGTTTGAATGTCTCGATCGATTCGTCCAGGAATTGTCTCGAAGGTTATCGGCGATGGAAACAATTTCAAATACTTTCAGCATCGTTCAGTCGAAATTTCTAATTGAAGCTTCAGACGATGCACTACAATCAGCTGTAGCCAGGCTCAACGTTATTTATAATGAGTTTGATGAAGAACAAGTGGTCAAAGAAGTAAAAAGATTTCGACGGCACGTAGCTGCTACAAATACTTGGGCAGAGGCAGCAGCATGGACAGCTAAACAACTTCTCCAATTCATCGTCAAATGGGACTTCACAGAGTCTGTTCCGAATATTTATTTAATCCTACAATATTTCGTGACAGCCTGTGTATCTGTAGCCTCATGCGAAAGAAGTTTCTCGAAACTGAAGTTGATAAAAAATTACTTACGATCGACAATGAATGACGAAAGACTGACGAGTTTGGCCCTCTTGTCTATAGAGAAGGATATTGCAGCGACTTTAGATTTTGACGATGTGATAGATAGCTTCAGCAAAGTCAAGGCTCGCAAGCATAATTTCAACGTCATTGAGTAATACAATGATATTTACCCCAATTTTGTTGTTCATTAATTATTTTGTTTTGCGCGCATTTGCTTTTGCTAGAGTGCGATTATTGTATGCATATATGTAAGTGTTACTGTGATTAATGAATAAATTTATTTCACGTAAAAGGAGATGTTTTTCTTATAACATAGTTGCAATTTTTTAGTTGTAAAAGGGGCCCGGAAAATCACAGGCCGCCCCGGGCCTCAGTCGGTGTTAGTCCGCCACTGCACGGATTACTGAGATATATGTATATTGCGTCGTATTGTTCAGTGCAGGATACATTGCCAATGGTCGCCGAATATCACAAGCGTTTGACGGAGGCTGCGAAAGACGCGAACGAAATGAAAGAATTAATTCAGCAAGAAATGGATAAAATGCGAAAAGACCAAGAAAATGATCCTGATTTAGATAATATTCCCCATGGATGCGATCCCATCGAAGCAGATGAAGTGATGAAAGATTTTGTCAATTTAGGCGCGAATGAAGCTCATAAAGAGCTAAATGTTACAGAAATGATTACAGAATTGAATGCAGACCAGAAACGTGTGTTTGACTTGGTTACGAGCACTATGGATTCTGATGACATATTACGGTTATACGTGAGCGGAGAGGGTGGCACGGGTAAAAGTTTTCTAATAAAAACAGTAACGTGTTGGCTCAAACAAACAAAAGGTAAAGATTCGGCTGTTACCGCTCCCACTGGGATTGCTGCATTCAACATAGACGGATTAACTTTGCATAGATTGTTTCAACTGCCAGTTGAACATAATAAAACACCAAAATATAGGGAGCTGTCGGATGCAGCTTTAGAAGTCATTAGAGACAGTTTAAAAAAACGTTGACCTTATCATTATTGACGAAATATCCATGGTCTCAAAAATTACTTTAATGTACATTCATCTCAGACTTACCGAAATTTTCAACACCGCTGACGTCGAAGATGGTTGGTTTGGAAAAAAACATATCATAGTATTTGGTGATCTTTTACAATTACCGCCTGTTCGGGAAGAACCAGTGTTCATGAAACTTTCGAAAGAGAAGGTTGAAAAATTGATAGGATCGTTGGGTACCACTGATCTGTGGGGGAATTTGTTCAAGTACGATGAACTAACTATCAACATGCGTCAAAAAGATGATTCATCGTATCGAGATATACTCTCAAAAATCCGCTTAGGTTGCATAGACGTCGAAACTGTGCAGATGTTGGAGTCAAGAAGAATTGAATTAACATCTTCGAATATTCCCGATAGAATTAGGGAATTGTGCGACTTTATAAGTAAATTACCAACGGACGTAGTTTGTTTAATGCCTACAAATCGGATGTGTGATGTGTTGAATGAGGCAATGTTAGATCGAATCCTGTCGAAAAAAATTCACTTGACTGCTGAAGATTTAATCGATAAACCATCATTCAAGACTAGGGTTATAAAGATTTTACACCGATGGGAGGATGACATAAGTTAAACTGCAGGGCTCGCGAGGTTGATCCCCATAAAAATCAGTGCCAAAGTTATGCTTCGACGAAACATCGATGTCACAGCAGGTCTCGTAAATGGAACGATCGGCCAGGTAGTCTCAGTTTCCGAATCTTTGGATGAACGTTCAATTGAGAGAGTCACAATCAAACTCGCGAATGGTGCGCAATACGATATCGAGCGTGTAAGCGTGAAATTCGAAGTTATTGACGGCGTATATGTAACTAGGAGACAATTTCCTTTGTGTGTTAGTTATGCTATTTCGTTCCATAAAAGTCAAGGATTAAGTTTAAAATGTGTTGTTATGGATTGCGGGAACTCCATATTCAGCTGTGGCCAAATTTATGTAGGTTTGTCGCGAGTAACTTCGCTCCATGGTTTACATCTAATAAATTTCGACCCATTTTCGATTCATGCTAATCGTTTATGTATTGATGAGTACAATAGGTTGAGAAATTTGTATCGACCCGATCTTGACGATATGAAAATTCCAGAAACTCGGGGACCTAAAACACGCGATGTCATTTGGGCTGTGCCTAAAGGAATGACTGATGTGCAAATACAGGACGACATAAGATGTAATCGGCAGGAAAATATTTTTGCCGGGTTTTTGAATGCTGATAACACATCTTGCTATGCTAATACTGTAATTCAATGTATTTTCAACTGTGACCCCATTGTGAAATTGGTTCAGAAAGCGAATGATTGTCGACCTCTGTCGATTGCATTGCAAATCAATAAGACTAAAAATAGCCCCCCTTTCGCTTTGAATGAAGTTCGAAAATTCATTGGTGATAAATTCGTTCAACCGATTCAACAAGATGCATCAGATTTCTTTGATGCTATATGTCAAGTCATGCCATCGATCAAAACCCTTGTACAATGTAAACTTTTGAAAAAAATTATTTGCAAATCCTGCGGATATACGTCAACTCTAACGGATGAAATTAGAAACTTTTTAACCATAGATATGTTGAACTCGAAAACAACATTAACTCTCCAGGAAGTAATTGATCGATATTTAGCACAATGGAAGGCAGCTGACATTCCTTGCGATAATTGTTCTGCAATGACTAGGGATGTACAATACTCTTTGAGCTCAGTCTCAAAGATATTGGTAATCGTTTTAGCAGTACCGACAATCGACCCAAAAACGGGTAAAAAAACAAAAAAACAGAGCAAAATCAAGGCTGTGCCGAGCTCTAAGATCAAATTGTGTGGACATTAGACTGTATCAAATAAAATCGATTATTTTTTTTTTAGCCTAACATAATCTTAAACTTTCCTTGAATATAAAAAAATAATTCTCGCGAAAGGTGGGGCCATCCTTTTAAAATTTAGAGGTGCCTCATCGGACTTTTGTCTTTTTTATTTCGTTAATCCGCAAATAACGAACGTCCATGAATGGAATAACATTTTTCTTGTTCTAGAATGATGAATATATTCCGAACTTATGTATACATACTGAATATACTATAAAAAACGGTCTTGGTTATCGCAGCTACAATTTTCGGTCAATTTATACGTCGATAAATGCAAAAAAAATAAGAATCCTTGTAAAAATGACTTTTTTGAATCATTTCCATTCAAACCATAATTCTATTACTACCACCCGATGTTTAGAAACAAATATTCACTCATGAAAACGCTTTTTTTGAAACCGATGCATCAGGGATTTTCTTTTACCGACGGAGCAAGGGTTTAGTACGGCTGAACGTCGATGGCGCTGCTTGTCGTCAGCTGGCGATACGATCGTTCCGTCCTGCAAAAATTAGTGATATTTTTGGCGTCAACAATGGATGACGTACCAATGGAGATATATTTAATCGGATTATCATCGGCACAAATAAATACATACAAGTTACCAACAACTCGGCAAGTTTTGCAATTGTTTTTTCATCATCATAATCAAGGTAAATCAACAATTCGAAAGAGTGCAGTCCTCACTATCAGAGAAGTACAATTGTTTTGGACTCAAGCAAAGATTCCACTGTGCCGAGAACAGTATGCCATTTTCAAATTAGAAAAACTCCACAACGTTTGGAAACGGCTCCAAAAGAATCGTCTGCGACAAAATTCCAAAGCGCAGAAAAAGCAAGAATTATCGTTTAAAAAAAAATTGGATACCGTATTTCACATAGGAAGTAATAATGTGATGAAAACATTAAACAATGAACAACGATTGCTCTTTGCCACAGAGCGAGTTCCATGTCGTCCAGGGACTCGTTCGCAAAGTTTATTGGCAATAACTGATGTGAATGATTCAGTGAAAACTCAAGAAAAAAATAAAGACGAACAAATGTCTAATCACGATGATGGTCATTCCATAGATTTTGATCCTTCGAACGATCGAGAAGCTACGAGAAAATCCCAAGATGTTATCAGCGATAACGAGACTCAGAGTAATTTTCACTAATAATAATATTTTTACAAACAAATGAAAAATTGATTAATGCTGGGCTATTATAAACTGTGAATTTTTTTCGATTTTATTTTCTTTTTGTTTCTATTAAAAATCATGGAGCATTCGTAAATCTCGAGCTAAAAATACAAAATATAATACAAATAAAATATAAAGCGATGCAAATTATAAAATAAAAAGTTGTGATTTCAATGTTATCGGAATTCACAATGAATCTGTTATTTTGCAGAATTGAGTCAAACATTAAGTGAAATATCTATCGCGAGTATCGATTCAGATTGAAGTTCTACTGGGACGGGAATTAAACGAGCGATTTCAAATTTTGAAGCTGAACTCGATCAATTATTATCATCCACACCAAGGAAGAAAGTGATCACTGATCAAATCTCTGCATCTTGTGATCGAGTAGGCTTGAGTAGCCGAGGTGCTATGCACGTCATAGGAGCAGTCCTCCAAAGCCTTGGACATGATGTAGCTCAGTATTCCATCAGCCACATGACGATCCACAGAAAGCGAATCGAATATAGAGAAAAAATGGCTGCGCAATTAAAAAATAATCTCCACGCAGCGAATTTTTTAGTCCTCCATTGGGACGGGAAATTATTACCAAAAATCGATGGCAATGGTCAAGTCGATCGGTTGCCTGTTGTCATTACGGGACTCGATACTGAGCAATTGCTCGGTGCTCCCGCTCTGGATTCAGGATCAGGGATAAATGCTTCACGAGCAATCATTGAGTGTCTGAACGAATGGAATCTTATTCCTCGAGTAAAAGCTTTGTGTTTTGACACAACTAGTTCAAATACAGGTCAAAATCGACGTAATATTGTTTGGGATTTAAGAGGACATAATTCAGTCACTACGCGACAAAAAACGATCGCTAAATTTCTATCATTGTAAACAAACAATAAAATCATATCAGATATGTTTTTATGGGCAATTTAATTTTTGATTTACGATTTAAAAAACATAATTTATTTAATAAAAATTTGTTATGGATTTTATCGGCGGTCCAAATTGCTTAGGACGTGAAAATGGAGCATGCCATTTATTGGAAAAAAGTCTGAATAAAACATTCTTGCACTTGGCCTGCCGTCACCACATCGCCGAAATCATTTTAAGAAATGTGGTGGAAACATATTGGAAAGGGACATCCGGCCCAAATGTAGCAATTTTTCAGCGCTTTCAAAGAGAGTGGGATAATTTGGACAAAACTCAGTACATGACGGGAATGGAAGATCAAACCGTGGCTGATATACTGAGCGAGACAAGAGAAAATATTCTCGAATTTATTTTTGAGCAATTTCAGGCAATAATAATAATAACAATTACTAATTACTTTCTGAACCAGACTTTTACCCATAATCACGATGTATAGTTTTGTAACTCGTGCCAGTTTCGTGCTCCTTTTTTTTTTTTTTATAGATCTCTCACCCGCGGAATGATTATCGAGAATTCTTAGAATTGTCAAGCATCTTCTTGGGTTCGAAACCACCTCAAGATATTGAGTTCAAAAAACCTGGCGCCAATCATCATGCTAGATGGCTCGCAAAGGCCATATATTGCTTGAAAATATTTCTTTTCCGGGATCAATTTTTTTCAAAGTCGAAGAATTCTCGTGATGTTGGAAGTTTGCGTCATATATGCATTTTCATCGTTAATTTCTACGTGAAAATATGGTTTTCTGCTCCTGATGGAATTAAAGCTCCTAACAACGATTTGCAATTGATGCAAAATTTAGTCAAGTTTCAAACGATTAATCCTGATGTCTCGGCGGCAGCTCTCAAAAAAATCAAGGGGCATCTATGGTATCTCAACGAAGAGCTGGCAGCATTGGCTTTTTTTGATTCAACGGTTCCTATTGATGTGAAACGAAAGATGTTAGAAGCCTCAAGGACACGTGAGAGTACATCGAAGAACCAAAAGCGCATTTCCCTGAGTGATAGTGAGTGCCAAGAACTGCCTGAAATTGACATCAGTCATTTCATCACTCAGAAGTCGCGGCGCTTATTTCAACAGTGTGAATTGCCCCATGATTTCCTGGATGAGCCTCTCGAACAATGGGAATCCATTGAAAGCTATCAAACGTCCTTAAGGGCTTTCTCACAAATGAAAGTGATAAATGATTCAGCTGAACGTGGAGTAGCTCTTGTCGAGGAATATAATGATTTGTTGACTAAAAATGAGGAGCAAAAACAATATTTGTTCCAATTAGTTCAAGACCATAGGAAAAAATACCCTAATTGCAATAAGTCGAGTTTTTTGTAGCCGAAAATAATGATGGTATCAGCGTATCGATAAATGTATTCATTGAAGATTACTGACGATAATAAAGTCTTAATTTTTGCGGGGATTCTTGTTTTTTTTTTTTTTTCATTTATCGACGTATATATTGACCGATAAATGTTGCTGCAATAACCAAGACCGTTTTTTTTATAGTATATTCAGTATTTATACATAAGAACAGAATAATTCATCATTTTAGAACACGAAAAATGTTTATTCCATTCATGGAAATCCGTTATTTACGGATTAACCAAATAAAAAAAACGGAAGTCCGATGAGGCACCTTTAAATTTTGAACGTCTGGCCCCATCTTTCGGGAGAATTATTTTTCTATATAAAAGTAAAGTTTAAGATTGTGTTAGGCTGAAAAAAAAATTATCGATTTTGTTTGATACAGTCTAGTGGACATACATTTAAAGTTATAAGCGCGATATTTCATAGTGGTGAACACGTCACCACAGGACGTGCATGATCCGACATGGTCGTTCATCCTGGATGAACGTTGATGATGCAACAATTGAAAAGAGAACATGGCCCGTTAATGCCAAAGATTCTTTCATGTTTTTCTTATTGGGAGAGTAAATTCATCATAGCATTTAAATAATAATTGTTATAGGGTTTAATTTTATTTTTCATGTTATATACATAGTTTTATATTTTCATTGATTCGTTAAACATGAATAGGGTGTAAAGGCACCTTAAACCGATGGAAAAATCTTACTCATACATCCCAATATTACTTAATAACCATATCGACCTCCGCAGGTTCTCTTTTTTACATTTTCAGTTTAATAGAACACTAATCAGTCAGATTGCTGGGTACAAGAATATGAAAAAAAAGGCAGCGGCTATTTATCCTTGAGCCACAGAGTCAAGCAGAGCCACATGACTTGTTGGACAATGAATTGTGCTTAAAGTTCACCATCTCACTCATATGGTGCAATACAGCTCCAGCTTTGGTGACTAGGTGAATGAGTTTTTTTAAATATGGGTGATACTATATTATAGGCAGTATCGAGAGTTCATTTATTTATATTTTTTAGCATGTCATCTTGGAATCTCCTCGATCAGCCCAGTCGGGTTAGTCATATCATCTTGCAGAGATGGTCGAACCCCGGTAGAACTCGCAACGAATTTGCAAGTGACAAGATGTGGATTAGGCCTCTTGGGGATACCACATAAAAAAAAATGCGCCTGGAAGTCTACCCCTGTGGTGGTGCGGAAAGGAGTTCGCAGTATACAAACGTTAAATTCTATGCCTGTACTACAACAAGCATAGGATCTTAAATAAATGTACCAACAAAATAAGTCATATAAATTTAAACAATATTAAAGAACTTTTGAGAAAAAAGACGTGATATCCCCCCAAAAAATTCCCTTCGGGAAAAAAAACTCTGGACAAGTACATTGATGGTCCCTCGTATCCTGATATCACAAACATAAAAAAAATTCAAAACCTCATTTCATCCTTTTATATTTTCTTTTATTCTAAAAGAGAAACAACTACAGTCACTACAAAAAATTTAATACCAAAAAAGTGTAAAAAAAATTTCATAAAAAAAATCATGAACCTTACTGGGAATAATTTCAAAACGATTGAAAAAAGTTTCACAAATCAGCAAAAAACATGATTAAAAAAAAAAAAATTATAAATCTGTAATTAGTTTGTAAAGTGGAAAAAAAATTCAAATAAAACGTGAGAAAATCTTAAATACACCACTCGAAAACATTGCAGACGTAAATAACAAAAAAGTCTGGCTTGAAAACATTTTGAAAGCCAATGACCCATTCTTTTCAACTTATTATGAAGGAGAAATGACTAAATGAATTGAAAAAGTTTCCATCTAAGTTACGTACAGCATTAAAATTTATGTGATATCATTTCGAGGACAAGTATTTATTGGTAATTGGGAATATTCATTCCTATGGGACGCATCAATATGTCATATACAGTGGGACACCCTGTATGTTATAAAACAGAAAAACTTTTTAAAAAGTAAAAAAAGAACGCCAAGTATTAAAAGACGCGACCTTCATTATAAAATAACCATTGCGCGCGAATAGAGCGCGCGTAGACGGCAATACATGCCCCGGTATCGTCTACGCGTTGAGAAACGAGAACGAGAGAGAACGCGCCATGCCAAGGAAGAGGGAACGCGCAGCCGCGTGCTGTCTCTCTCACTCAGCGGCGCGCGAGAAGTGGGGGTAGCCTCGTTCAGCGAGAACTGGGCGAAGAAGACGGGACAAATGTCACGTTTCACGCAAAGGACGTAAGTCCAACGTAAACAAACGCTCATTACGCCTTTCTGACTCCAAGGGACAGAAGTTCCCAAAACATTCGATTTTAATTCACAAAATTATGATATCTCGAGATTGGCTGAACGGATTTACTTGCAACAAGGACCAATAGAAAGAGAAAAATGGGAAAAAAATCGTTACCGATATTCAGAATTTTTACGTTCGACCGTGAGAGCGATTCGAAAACTTTATGACGTCATAAAACCGGCATATTCGAGTATATCAGAGTGCGGCAGGGCTCGCACTGGCATTTTTTCTTTTAATACTTGGCGTCGAGCCGCTACCGCGTCTTTGGATATATGTTATATATATGACATATATATAACATATATATAACACATATATATATATGTCGGAGATATAAAGATCGTAGTGGTCCATACTATATTCTTTTGTTTAAAAGATCGATTTATAAAAATAGAGGAATAACGAGAAAAGAGTCAACGAGAGAACGAAGAAGGGAATTGACGTGTTGTTCTAAATCGAATATACATTTCTTAATAAGTCTTGTTTATAAAGCGAATTATCAAATAAAACGATTGGTTACGCGTCCCACACGCCAAATGAAGAGTTCTTATTCGAATATTGATCATTCTCCGACATATATAACATCTTTTCTATATATATACGGTAATTGAGTGAGAAAATGATGATGGTGAAAAATAAACTTTGGATACGATTTGGATAAAACCCGTTCTTAGTGAGCGTGTACATAGCGAAAGAAGCATGTATGCCAAATTTCAAGTCAATCGGGCTTATAGTTTTGGTGATCTGGTGATGAGTCAGTCAGTGAGTGAGTGAGTGAGTGGTATTTCGCTTATATATATAGATATATGTAAATATTTACTAAAAAAATTCCCACAAAAGAATGTATAAAATCTCCTATATTTATAAAACGGATTTTCTCGATTCAAGCTTCCTTAAAATGCGTCGTCTCGATTTTGTGGCTTTTGAAAATTGTTAAGTAATGTTACATTGTAAAAATGTTTGAAAAGATTCAAATTTCCCGATGCGATTGCTCTTTCAACCGGTTACTCGACATAGATGACCGGTGAATCGTAGATGAGAGCATATCAACAATAAAATATGTTTTTTTCGCGTAACGCTATAAAATGATTCGCGGATATATTTATCGTTTCTTCGTGAGACATCGGTTTATCGATGTGCCCTTCGTCGGACAAGGTACAACTGTTTGGGCACCGTCGTTCTCGGAGAAGATGGGCGGATTAGAGAAACGGCGATACACAGCCATTTCGCCGATTTTTGCGAAGAGGAAAAAACTTCAATGATCGCAGAAATGCGTCGTATGATTCGTGAAACGCATTTGGAGTTGAAGCAAATCTTTGACACTGTTTGCTTAGATCCAAGGTTCGAACTGCATATACTCACAAATGATAGATTACGAGTGCGCAATGAGCAAAGAAATATATTAAGATAAATAATAAATATATTTTTATTTGGAATTAATTGTAGATGCGCGAGGGCTGCATTGGAAATAAGCTATGAGTCTGTGCGATCGACACTTAACCGGGAAAAGTCGCGTGGCCGGCCGGCCGTTCCACCGACATTGACCGCCTTGGAGATTGCTCTTACAGGTTACGAACCCCTGCAAGACTATTACCGAGGTATGATTACAACATCTCGTGGTAAAGTTGCTATTTTTTTTGCATCGGACATGATGCTTGCGGAACTGGACAAAGCTCGTGAAATTCATGCGGACGGCACCTTTAAGGTAAGACGATAATGATAGATTGCTTTATAGTCATTCCGGATTGTAAATTTTGTATATTAATAAAAAGGGTTTCATATTTTTTTTAAGGTGGTACCGAATCACCCGCCGATGTCACAATTATTAACAGTTCACATTCGACATGCAGACAAAGTAAGTTAACTTTTTATTAGAGGGACTCGAAAACTGCTGTACGATTAAACTTAGTTGAAATATGAACTGTAGGGTTTCGCGGCTGTGCATATCCTGTGCGAAGAGCGCACCACGGAATTATATGAAATGCTTTGGGAAAAACTGTTCGAGTTGGCTCCCAACATGCAAGTCAATTTGGAAACCGTCATTGCGGACTTCGAACAGGCGCTGTTGTTGTCAGTTCGAAGATGTCTGCCAACTACACGTGTCCGCGGTTGTTGGTTTCATTACACACAAGTACGCTGATATTAAAAATATTTTCGCTAAACTAATGTTAGTATGATTGGTGCGTGAATCGTATGTGGTTCTATCTGACGAATACTTCAGCACAAATGCGAAAGAGATTGGTGAAAATAAAAATAAAAAAAAATACAAATTTTTTCTCGGGTTAATTAAGGAAATTGCTGCCAGTAATCATAGTGTTTTTTATACTAAATCGGCAAAAAAAAAATAATTCAACTCATAACCGGATGGTTTTGTTCGCTGGATAAAGTACGTTCATTATGTTGTCAGAACGAACTACTTTAGCCTTCTATCAATCGTCTTTTTTCCCTTTTTGTAAACGTCGCATCTGAGAAACCTTTTCTTTGGAGTCTTTGTGACTTGACATGTATTATGTTCAACTTTTACACAACAACTGCGTTATTCGTAGCTTATACAAATGTTTATTAAGGTTTTACGAACACATCTTGAAAGGAAGAAACACAAACAAAAAATGTATGCGCTCTTAGCAACAATATCGCCGAGCTCAGTTGTGTAAAAAAAAAAAATTCTGTAATTATCAACGTTTAATTCATAATAATGTTTTATTTCACCAATGGGTTCATAACTTTGTTGTATTTTCATCGAAAATTTATTTCGTTCAATTTCGTAAATGGCTGCAATTTTAAAGCTATTCGTATAATTGTGAACAGTCAATTTGTGATTCATCCGTAACGAATATTTCCAATAAATTTTAATTTTTTATTTTCATTTCTGTGACTTCATTCAAATATTTGATCGCATTGGAAAAGGGGTTACAGAAAAAATTAGACCGGATAATATATGTTATGTTGCGACTGGTTACATATACTGGCATTTCTTGAATATGGATTTGCGTGATCAGATATATATTAGGGTGGTTCAAAAAAAATCGATATTTTTTTTTTCCCAATGGGTACGTTTCGATAGTTGCAGTAAGGTAAAAAAAGAAACCTGTCAAAATTTGAGCCCTAAAAAAAAATTTTTAGAGGTCGCTCATCGCTATTTTGTATTTCCCATTTAAATAACACGGGAAAGACATCGCTTGCTACTTCTGAATTTTATACCTCGCCAACGCGTGATCGTAGCATAATGCCACAGGCGGGTATTTGTAGGGATTTAAACGCACTATCAAAAAGATTTCTTATCGTTTTACGATAAATCAACTCTTTCGGAAGATATTTATGGTTAAAGTTGACTTTGTAGTCAATTTTAAGATTTTTTCACTTTTCCGGCGAAACTATCGAACTCATCACAAAATTTTATGGGACTTTTCTTGAAAATCGTGTGCATTTCTATAAAATCAAGTTAGTAGATAATTGAAAAATCGAATTGTTGCATTACGAGCTCATTCTTTAAAGGAAAATTGCGATTTCCGTCAAACAAATCGTTCTATTAACTAAAAATTTCAATAAAAAGACTCCAATCTTTATTAAGTTACAACGTGATTCTTAATGCTTTTTTTCAAGTTTGAAAAATGAAATAACAGTCATGATTGTGCAGTCAGAGTGTGGCTCGTAAAAACAACCAGCGTACGACAATCGAAAAAAATATACTCGGTATGAAAAAACGGATCTCTTTCAGATTTTTTTTTTTTACAATCCGGAAGACATCGACGATGTGCTTGTACGACTTTTACTACGTATCGGAATTGTTCCTCATTCTTCGTTCGGCAATTATTGTTGGCCTTAATCCCTTAAATACTAGTCCTTGATAACTCGTCCCTTCGTGACGGTCTTCGCGGACACAACACCCTCTATTAAGGCAATTCCACGTTCGGCAACATCACTAACAACACTTGGACTTTTAAAAAAATCCACATTCCCCTGATAACTCTCATGGTTAGATCACAGTGCTATGTCTACATGAAGGAAGTCGTTCGCAAATCGAATATTAGAATTCGATAATAAAAGTGAATTTGGAGAGTAATCAATGAGTGAAAAAAAGGCGATAACTTTTTTGTACTATAAATAAGCAATCAAAAGTAACTTTGTGAAAATTTCGATTTGCTTTATGACTTTCTCGAGATAGATCTATCATTGTGATGTAATCATGAAAGTTATAAGAAAATTTTCGATTTTTACAAATTTAAGTGGTATTGAACGACATTGCTCAATGCAGTAGCGTGGAACAACTGCGATATATTTAACAAGTAGTAAAAGAACACCGTCACCGCTTGCCTAATCCTGTCAGAACGAATTGTAAATATTCACCCAAATTTGAAATACTTTTCAACGTTTCCACCTTTTTATTTTTTAATTAAAAAAAAATTGAATGCTGCAAAAAAAACTATCAATAAAATGTGAAAAAAGTCCGATATGTTTTGAAAGTTTCATCAACAATAAACATTACATATAGCAACTCAATGAAAATTGGAGTCTTTTCATTGAAATTTTTAGTTAATAGAACGATTTGTTTGACGGAAATCGCAATTTTCCTTTAAAGAATGAGCTCGTAATACAGCAATTAGATTTTTTAATTATCTACGAACGTGATTTTATAGAAATACACATGATTTTCAAAAAAAGTCCCATAAAATTTTGTGATGAGTTCGATAGTTTCGCCGGAAAAGTGAAAAAATCTTAAAATTGACTACAAAGTCAACTTTAACCATAAATATCTTCCGAAAGAGTTGATTTATCGCAAAATGATAGGAGATCTTTTTGATAGTGCGTTTGAATCCCTACAAAAACCCGCCTGTGGCATTATGCTACGATCACGCGTTGGCGAGGTATAAAATTCAGGAGCAGCAAGCGATGTCTTTCCCGTGTTATTTAAATGGGAAATACAAAATAGCGATGAGCGACCTCTAAAAATTTTTTTTAAGGGCTCAAATTTTGACAGGCTTCTTTTTTTACCTTACTGCAACTATCGAAACGTACCCATTGGGAAAAAAAAATATCGATTTTTTTTGAACCACCCTAATATATATGTTATATATACGGTATATATATGATATATATATGTCATATATATATATGATTTTTTTTCAATCGAAAATCACTGAACGGATTTCAATGAATATCTCACGGGATTTAAGATCATGATTCAAACTGAATTTGGGGTTCTACGAAATTTTGTTATCTTAATTTTTACGGGAATACGAAAAAAATGACGAAAAAAATACGAGAAAAATGAATTCCTCATTCTTCATAATTATATAAAACTGATGAAACTCTGAACGGAATAATTCATGTATCCAAATATTCTCTAATGTGTGGTTTACAGTGAGGATGAATCCCACACACCGGTGTAGTGCGGACGCTACCCTTTGTCTCATGTATAATATTCCACAATCCGTTAAAAGAAAATATTTGGAATTGGAAAAATAATCAGCTAGAAATGGCTAGATGCGCCTGCCCTATGCAGTAGGGTGGGCCGAAAATCCGCTTTTTTTGAATTTTCAATATTAATAGCAAAAATATTTTTCTTTGTACAAAAAAAAAATTATTTGGATAAAAAAATAAAATTTAGCTCGATACCTTAGGCTCGCCAAATCCCGTTAAAGTTAAAAGTTGAAAAATAAACTTCTCTTCCAACTTATATCGATCGGAAATTTGATTCTCTACAAAAAATGTCATATAATAAAATTATGTAAAGTTGATAGTTACTGAGATAGTTGCAATTTTGCTCTAAAAAATGGAATTTTTCAAGATATTATCACTTTTCCAGGATGATAAATGTATTTTATCATATTAATATTATAGAAAATTCAACTTCCTACAAAATGAATTTGTTAAAAATCATTTCAGAAAATGATGGTTCGAATTGACAGTTCGATTTTTTCTCTTCTCTTATATACTTGCAGTACATTAAGACATCTTGAATAGTAGGTAATTGATCCTCAGGTAGTTTTTTCGAGTTCCCAAATATAGGGCAAGTAGAAATTTCACTAGATGACATTGTATTTCTGTAGATGAAATAATTTCCGAGTGTTAATGACCAAAATTCATAATTAATATAGAAATAAATTAAATAATTCGAGCATGCTGTGAAATATGAAAAATACTTACAATATAACAAGAACGAACTTATAATTCAATTGTTGTTTTTTATTGAACTTAAATTGTGTAATAAATTCAATAATAAATAACAATACGACACGATTATTTGAGGTTAGGTAACTTTGTGACAAAAATTTTCAGAAATTCTAAAAACAGATACGCCATCTTGTTACGATCACTAAATCAAAACGGGATGGGTAAGTCAAAAATCGGTCGGTAAGTAGAACGTCCCAGTTTCTACTTACCGACCGATTTTAAAAGTCGAAAATAGATTGCTGAGATGAACATTATAGATGTTTCCTACATGGAATCTAACACTAGCACCAGAAATAAAATGTTATGAACAAAAAGCACCTTTCATCTTTGAAAAGCCACCATTTAATGAAAAATGCGATCATTTAAAAATGAAACTGCCATTTTCTGAATAACTGTAAATTTCAAGTTTTTACCTAAGGGCCAGTTTTGTAGGAAATTGAATTTCCTATATAATTAATATGATAAAATCCATTTTTCACCCTGAAAAAGTTATGATATCTTGAAAAATTTCATTTTTTAGAGCAAAATTGTCATTATCTCAGTAACTATCAACTTCAAACAGATTTTTAACAATTTTATTTTGTGGGAAGTTTAATCTCCTATGAAATTAATATGATAAACTACATTTTTCATCCTGGAAAAGTGATAATATCTTGAAAAATTCCATTTTTTAGAGCAAAATTGCAATTATCTCAGTAACTATTAACTTTACATAATTTTATTATAGGACATTTTTTGTAGAGAATCAAATTTCCGATCGATATAAGTTGGAAAAGAAGTTTATTTTTCAACTTTTAACTTTAACGGGATTTGGCGAGCCTAAGGCATCGAGCTAAATTTTATTTTTTTATCCAAATAATTTTTTTTTTGTACAAAGAAACATATTTTTGCTATTAATATTGAAAATTCAAAAAAAGCGGATTTTCGGCCCACCCTACTATGCAGCGGGCGAAGCCCGCGGGCACAGCTAGTTTAATATATACAAAATGTTGTAAACAACTACTCAACGGTTTCAACAGGCTGTGAATATTTTTTTAAATGTTGAAAATTAAAACATCAGCATGAACGACGTTTATACACGACCGCTGTAAGAGTTCATCACTGAAAAAAATTAAAGATTCAGATTTTCTATTTTGTTATTTATATTAATATATTATCAAGAGACGCGGTAGCGTCTCGACGCCAAGTATTAAAAGAAAAATAAAAGAAAAGTTTAAATAAACGGAAAAGAAAAAGCCAGCGCGAGGCCTACCGCACTCTTATATACTCGAATATGCCGGTTTTATGACGTCATGGCGTTTTCAAACCGTTCTGACGGACGAACGTTTGGTCAAAAAATTTGAATTTTCGTGACGATTTTTTTTCGATTTTTCTCTTTCTATTGGTCTTTGTTGCATGTAAATCCGTCCAGCCAATCTTGGGATATGATGATTTAGCGAAATAAAATCGAACATTTCGGGATACTCTGCTTTCTTGGGAGCAGACAGGCGTAAGTCACGCTCGAATGGACGGGACATACGTCCTTTTAATAATAATCTACATTTCCCTGCTTCGCGTCACCTAGTCTCCGCTAAACGAGGCTACCCCCACTTCTCGCGCGCCGCTGAGTGAGAGAGACAGCACGCGGCTGCGCGTTCCCTCTTCCTTGGCATGGCGCGTTCTCTCTCGTTCTCGTTTCTCAACGCGTAGACGATACCGGCATATAATGCCGTCTACGCGCGCTCTATTCGCGCGCTTTAATCCGTTTTTATTTTCCGTATACGTAAAAAAAAAACAAATAATATAAATTACAGAATGGTTATTTTATAATGAAGGTCGCGTCTTTTTATGTTATACTTACGTATTTGATATATATAAAATGTTATGAACAAGTCACCAACGGTTTTAACAGGCTGCAAATATTTTTAAAACTATTCAATAATAAAGTATTAAGTTGAACAGAAATGCAGTATGATAAATGCTTCATTCATGAATCCGTTATCCCTTCATCCCTTCACATTATACTCAATGCTTTTTCGGCACCTCATTCGTCCTAACTCGAGTTAGATGTTCCTTTTTTTTTGCACGGCCTTATTTCTTTTTTAAAAAGATCCGAAACATTCAAAAATCACATTTAAATATTATTAAATGAGCAACTGAAGGCCGTTGAAAAAAATACTCACGCCTCTTTCTTGAAAATCGCGCTTTCGGTTTCTGCGCGATTATTGGTTCCTCCGATACGGTCGATTGAAGTAAAATATACAATCTTCATTGTACTTGTCCATAATACTGCGTGAAAAAAAATAATTCACTGATGGAAGAAAGAAAATAATCGAAACGATTTGCAGCTAAATATCCGCTTTAAACGTGTCGAAACATATATATGCATCCGACACGAAACTTATCTTTTCCATGGTCGCATCGAAAGTTGTACAAAAAAATCTCAACAATTCCAACTTCGAGTTGCTTAAAAAAAAAAAAAATACAAAACAAAGAACGACAAGCTTTGAGCGAGATAGCTATTAGATAACCCGCGATTTTGCGACAATTTTAGTGGCCCTTTCACTTTTTCGATCTAGGTTTACATAGAATGTCCCATGTCAACGGCTCGATCTCAGAGATATATACTCATGAGATCATTATGAACTTTGAAATCCTCAGCCATTTTTCTAATCCAGTTTCAAGTTATCCCAACAAGTTGGGCAATATAATTTCACTTTTACAATATTATGAACGGTGCTTACAATATACAGATTATTTTATAATTCTACTTTTATCACAATTTCCGTTGCTTTTACAATTTCTGTAATCGTAATAATAATAATCTGGACAATGTATTTTATTACAATTAAAAAACATACCCATAAACGTATTGTCCAAGTGAAATGTATATTTGAAAAATGTTGTTGGTTATCGTTAGACGAAATGAATATAGATTTTGCGCTAAAAAAATTTATTATCAAAAATTGTACTGAAGCATTCTGAACAATGAAAAACAAACTTCATTCCGCACACGTTTTCATAACAATATTCAGTATTGATGTTTTGGGATTCCGAAATATTAATATGAATGAATGTGAATGGCATTCTTAAAAAATCAAAACATGATAAAATGTACTTTTCCACATTCGAATTTGAAATCAGTCGATGTGGTAGGGACTGACACAGCGCATAGTCGGTACACGGAAAAACGTACTCGCTGTACTGCGATGCTGGTCGGGTATGGGCGATTCTACTTGAAGAGTACAGCCTGTGTAGAAAATGGTGATATACGAGTTACGAGGAAAGGTCGAGCTGCTACGAATGCGAGTTAGCGCTACGGGCAGATGACACAGTTGGGCATTTGGAACAGTGGGCACTTGCTACGGTTGGAGAGTTTATACGATGGCATGCCGCGCGGAGAATATTTAAAAGTCGGGATACGCGAGCGTCGGAGAAATGTCGAGCTGCTACGAATTCGAGTTAGCACTGTGGGCAGATGACTCAGTTGAGAGCTTGGCATAAAGGGTACTTTCTACGGCTGGAGGATTACACGTTTGAGAGTTAAACAGGGAAGATGACACAGTGGGAAGTTACCCGTTGTCGACTTGACACCCTGCCAGGATTACACGTCACATCCGGTACAAAAAAAGTACTGCTGACCACGAAAAACTGGTCAACTTTTATACAAAAGCGACCAGCTCCAATTCCGACCACAAAAAACTGGTCACGAAATCCGCTAGGGGGACGATGCAAGCGTCCCGAGCGGACATCGATCACCAATCAGAGACCCCCCGCGACGAGTCCCTTTCTCCTTCCCCCATCTTCCCTTACCACCAAGTGTCAACGCGACAGCAATTAGCGGGCGCTAATTAGTTCGCGGGCGTGCGCGTATCGATTACATTATTGATCGCCACGCGCATCATCGATCGAAGAAGACGAACGAAGAAGAAGATGACGTCACTTCTACAACGACTCGGCGTGTGTACCGTGGGCGCTCCTGATATTTTTGAATCTTTCCGTGATATTAATTGTTAATTTCGAGATTTTTACAACGACAACCCGGCTAGACCCTTTGCAGAACGATTTTGGACAATTGATTGGACTTTTGGTATCATTTCATTTCGAGATAAAACAAGTAAGTCGTTTTTTCTCACCGCGGTGTTTCGGCAAAGGACGCGTGGCTTGACGCCATCTTCGCCGAGACGCGTCTCTCGAATTCGCAAGTGTTTTTCCCCGATAAATAAATCGTCCGAGTCCCTCTGACTTGTGACCCCGTTTCCGATCAATCGAAAAAGACTTTTCGCGATTATTGTGCGTTGCGAGAGTGCTGTGGTGCTAATATTGAGTTAGATATAAGTGATAACGTGTGTGCGAATTCCCCCCCCCCTGCCCCTCACGCTCAACGAGTAGTCCTTCGTACAGACGCGTGTTCGAACCGGCACATCGTACGACGCCGTAAACCCCCTGTGAATTATTTTCGCCCCATTATTTGCTTATTTCGCTGCGTTCTAGCGAACTTTATTACTTAGATTATATTGTTCAAAAGAAAAGTGGTCGCGAGCCATTATTTTTCGCACAAGTTTTCAGCGATTCCTTTTGTTTTTTTTTGCGTGAGGATCTGGTGTTGGTGGGGGAAAATAAAATGACGCGAGGAGAGGTGAATTAAAAAATGTGAAAGTAGTCTTTATTTGATGAGAAAAATATCACAGAGAAATAACGTAGAAATAATGTGCCCGATGTGAGCAATAAGCCCGATAATTAACCCGATGATAAATGTGAGAAGACCCGGTCGACGTCGAACGCACGTTCGACGTGTATGAATGGATGCCGAAGCGTGCCCGCGAGTGCCCGAAAAAGTAATCCCGATTAATCTGAGGAATCCGATTGTCAATATTCCCGAAATTTAGTTCAAACTGAAGCACAAATGTTCCCGAATCGATTGGATGTATTATTGTTCCCGTGATCTGATTATTACCGCTGAATTTTGGAAAAGAAGAATTTGGAAAACGCACGAAGGCACTATAGCACGCTACGATCGGATCGAAACTGAGGAAATCAATATGGCGATCGATGAAGACGCGCCGTGGGCATGCGCCACACGTCGCGTCGATCGCGCCCGAAAAGTCGCCCAGTAGGTGCTGACGCCCGCGGGAGCGCGAGAACTAACGCCACGGTAATGCTTCATCATAAAAAAATTTTGAATTGATAATTGGGTACAACAATCACATCGGTTTTTTGATTACAGAAAAATCAGCGGTTCATTTGGCAGTTCGACAGACTGCAGTTGAGACAACGGCCTGATAACAAAAAATATATTGATTCCTTCAAGTTCTGTCAGTCGAGATCGCAACCTGGTTAATGTGAGTACTACCGAGCTATTATTTGTGCATACGGTTTTACAGATTTTCAAGTGCTCACAATTTATATACAGGGTCCAAAGAATAAAATGCCATGTTCTTGTGAAATTACAGATGTACCGATGCAGTGAGTGTCGCAGTCCTTTTCTTCTCTCAGCCCCTCAACGTCATCCGTGCTTCGAGAAAGCACTGGGACTATCAATTTATCAAAACAACACAGCTTTCCCTCGTCTCGGTAATATTTATACGCAAAAAGAATAACCTGGTAGTTCACCAAAATTCACCGACTATAATGAGAAAATGCGATTACAATTGCAATGCCCAACTGTAGATCCAATCCTGACGTCCCGAATGATCTGCTCAATGAACATGATTATTATGAAAGCGCATAGGATCTTGATTTTGGAGGCGGCCGAAATTGATATATTAATTCTTACTGGCGCAGGGAATGATATTGAAGAGCTGGTAGTACGAAAAAGGTGGGAAGACCTTGTTCAACGCCTCAATGCTCTCGGTTTAGGAGAAAGAACTGTTGCAGAATGGAAAAATGTAAGTGAATAACTTTGTACCATGTAATTCTCCAAGTTATTGTTGTCTCCAAGTATACGTTGTTGATTGGACAATAAGCTTGTGGAAACTGGGAAATATTGAAACAGTTTTTACGCTGGCATTTCCTTTTATTTCTTTTCTTCGTTTGATGTTGCACTATAATGTGGCACTTCAGTCTCCATACTGGCGGGTCTAGGACTCCCTGATCCCTTGTTTGATTGGGCTTTGCTTGTTTTTATGAAAATAAATGAATAAATATAGATTTGCAGTGGAATTTTAATAGAATTTTTTTCTTTAGCTCGTTCGTCAATGGAAATCTAAAGTGATTCGACGGTACGAAGAATTCCTGATTGCGGCTGAACACAACGAGAACCACTCCATCAATGTCGCGTTCAACGACATCGAAAAACGTCTCCTAAATCTGTTGGGCCGTTTGAAAGAGTTCACAGTGAATATTGTAGAATGGTAAACACTGAATCAGTAAACGCTGTGTGTTTACTGATTCATGATCATGACGAATTATGAATGAATGGTTTTGTCCATGATGAGTTGCTTTTACTTAACATTATATATTATTAGTCTCCATCACTTCAAAACACAAAATCAAGTTGAATTTTCGTTCCTTCCTTAATAAGGTTAATTTTATTGTACAGTTGAATATTCTATCTTACTTACGCATATGCAGTGTTCTTTTTGTTGTAAGATCGTTAACACGAGGACGATGAGAGCGGTGAATATTAAAATATGAAATAAAAGAAATAATTTTTCTACTAGTTTTCTTATATTTCTGTTCACATAAGAGCTGTACTCCCAAAATAAGTCGTAATTGAACGTATCGTCCCTAATTAAACCCTTGATCCTGCGTCTAAATTTTTTTGTTCGATTTCTTGATACACATCAATTGCGTGAACCGAAAGCAGTTTTGTACATCGAAGAAGAAACTATTATCAATGAAAATCTTGATTCAATGATGTCAAGATATTTTCCTTCTATCTGTTTCTAATACATCTTCATTGATTGTGTAGTCTTCTTATTTTCTTCTGTACTTTTTTTTATTTCTTTACCGATAGTCGGTTTGCTGGTCTACGACCATCGACTCGGACACGATTTTCTTCTTTAGATCTAAAGACCATCTCATCTTCAATATCTCGTCGTGCAAGAATTTCAGTCAGAAAGACTGGGAATCAAGTTGAGTGGAAGTGCAGGGCAAAGGATCATCGATGTCTACAATCTCGGCAGCCTCTCCTGTCAATTGCGGTTATGTGATGGAAAAAAAGGTTTTGTATGGGGACAATGGGTAACATACGTACTTCATGTAAAAATGGAAGGAGAATGAAGGAAATGTTAGAGCTGCTTGAGAAATTCGAATTCATTGATCTTATTTTTAAAAAAAGTTGTCAATGCTTGAGAAGGATCAAAGTTTCAACCATACGTTGACTGAAATGGACTTTATATAAAAAATATTTCCACCAATTTTGTCGTATTTCTGAAATCGGAAGTCATTTTTAATGTCCAGCTATCATTCTAGTCTTTAAAAAAGTTCCTGGAGATTGTTCCTCACAGCCGGAATTTTCAGGAAAGCAAAATGAACCTGAATCCTTCTCCTCTGAAATGTCGTCTAATAAAATTGTTTATGCTTATTTACAACTGAATGACATGAAAGAAAGCTTCAGGATTGTTGCACACTACTGTTCAGAATCATCGTAGAAAAAGCAAAAGTGAATTATTGACGCATAAATTTGAAAATTTCTGGCTTCGTTGCTGCTGCCTCCTTGAAGGTCCGATGCCAACGCTCCAACGAATTGTTAGTACGGATTGTTTTTTTTGTACTGCGAGTCCATGGCGGGACCTTTTCCGGTCAACCAAAAGCGTTTGTAGTACGACATCAAATCGCTGAAGGCGGTCGCGAGGTCCGGATAGTTTATGATCAAATCTTCGACTAGCATTTGAAATGCTTCCGGAATGAACTCAGAAGGCAGGAGACTGAGGTTCATCAAATTCCTTTCAAATGCGTAGGCGTGTGGTATGTAACGAGATTTTTCGTCACGAACGTTTCCCCGTCGCTTCTCGACTCGCATTACCCATCCTCTCGAACCCCCCTTAGATGAGAGTGGAATGGGCGCCAGGTACGATGTACCGTCGATCTAAGATCGACTTGAATTTATCCACCCCCGTCAGTCCTGGCTGGGTAGGGTGCACGAAAGATAGGTGCGATCGAGGACGGTCCTACTACTCAGCTCAACTGACAAGGAAAGTCTTTCCGCTGACCCTTTCGATTTCGATGAAATTTAAATACACTCCCGCTCAAAAGTATGGGTTTACCCATCGAAATTTTCAGCCTCGGTATAAGTTCCATATCTCAGTGGAAAAAGATCGTAAGAGGATTTAATAAGTGCCGTTTCAAAGGGCACAGTTTTAGCTTCACTTTGTTTATTTTGGATAATTTTTTACAATTTTTTTTATAGTCCCCACGCGCTTTTGAACAGGGCAGTTTTTCGACGATTTTTTGAAACGGAAGTTTTTCTTTTTTTTTCTTATTTCTTCTCCTCGTGATACGTGTTTTCTTCAAATATACAACAACCGTACCATGTATATATCATTTGATGAACGGTTTTATCCAGAAGCCAACTTATTTATAGATCGATCTCTCGATGCAAAAGTATTCATATCTGACTTATCGATAATTCTGATTGATTTGTATTTGGCAATGAGATAACATAGGCATACGATAAGCGCTTAAACATATTCGTTTCGGGAGATAAGACCAAGTTTCTGGATGTCGCATAGAAAAACTGTGTAGTCAACTAAAAAAAACGAAAACGTGTAATATGCTTTTATCTTTTATTGGTAATAGGTAAACAGTCTAACAAAATAATCACTATAGCAATAAATAGAAGCGAATATATAATCGCAGGCTCTACTAGCCGTTGTAAGTACTGCAGTAATGATAGTCATCGAAAAAATGTTTAAAACATAGCGACTTTCTACACCAGGAGCAGCGAACAATAGCAATATTTTCACATTCTGGAACTTCACAATGTGAGTTGCAGGAATCTCCAAATGCAAAATGTACAGGATTTTCAAAATTCGCTGGTTTTTCTTCTATGTAACCACTTTTGTACCAAGAATATTTGAAAAGATCGATATAACGCGGTGACGACAGTTGGTTATGAACGAGTGACTGCAGCTTTATGACATTGTTTCTCAAATGCAAATCAATATCATAATTCATAAAAAGACAATGATCAGAAAAATGTCTAACAAAATTTTTCCATACTCGGAATCCAAAAACATCGAGTGGTTGAATTTTTCCGGTAGTCCCTTTAGGTATAACCATTACTTTGACGTCTCTATCTGAAGGTTTCACATCAAGTACAGCTTGGGGACAGTGTCCAGTCCAAGAATCAATCAGTAATAAAGATTTTGGACCAATGTTCGGGAAAAATACATGCTGCAACCAAATTTTAAAATGATCTGAAAATAGAAAAACGTTTTTTTATCATTCGAAAAACTGTCTATACAAAAACAGTGGGTGTAATTTATACCTGAAGTAAGCTTCCCAGACTTGGATACTTCAATGTACACATTATTCGGTCTGAAAAGCGTCTTTGCCACTATTGGACCAATCTTGCCAGTTGGTTTTTTTAAAACCAAAAATAGAGGAGATAGCAGCTTACCATCAGCTGATATAGTCGGCTGAATAGCATAACTGTGGGTCGTAGAAGAGACAGAGACAGAAGCCACTCTGATCTGCGTTAAATGTATTTCACAATCCGTACGTTCTTATATTTTGCTTTACGTCATAGACAAATTTTTGAATTTGTTGTTCCAAGACTTTTCCATCTTCAATTGTTTTGGATGTAATGAATTTATTAATTTTTCTTGATACGATACGATGAGCTGCTTTGAATGAGTTTATCCACGTACGAGATGTTTTGAAACGAAAATCAGTATGCCCTATTTCTTTTCGAGCATGTAAGGCCCATTTTTTTAAATCGGCATCGTGCACTATTAAACCAGCATCCACAGCAGCTTTGAAATTTTCCAAAGTGTAACCACAAATTTGTGCTAATTTTTCTTTGTATGCCCCCCCCCCCCTTGTTCAAATTGTGGGCCCACCGCCGCAACTGTCGTATAGATTGCACTCTTTTGAACTTTTGTTTAACACTGCTCAAACCTAAATTTCCTTTCTTTCCGCTGCGCCAATACTCAACGGCCCTTAATTTGTACTCGTAGAATGAGTCTTCGTTATCACGAGTGCATGTATCAGGTAGAAGTTCTGGTTCATGCTGGCTGTCTGCCCATTCTTTATCTTCCACAACCTCCATTTCCCAATCCTTAAACGGTTCTTCAAAATGCAAGGGATTTTCTTCCACAATTTCGAAATCACTGTATTCGTTCATTGCAGTCAACAAAATATTTTCAAAGTTTTCTTTCAACTGTATCTCATCGTTATTTACTGGTGACTCCGGCAAACGCATAACTTCGAAAGTTGCAAGAAGCATTCTAATAACGTTCAAAGGATTTATCTTCATTTTGATTAATATTTGCAATTCCGTTTTAAATAGTCTCGAATCGTAAGTGACTTCTTCCGTGTAAAAGAAAAATAGCCGACTGTGGTGAATATATTCCGCGATCGCAGTTTTATCATTGCTTCTGCGTCGTATTTCAAATCTCATTTTGGAAGCGAGTCACAGACTGAACAGAGGTGACTCCCAGATAACACCGTCAACTAAAGGGGGAAATATGATAACTATGAAAATATGTCAGTATATACGAAATTTTTGTGAAAAATAAGAGAAACGCATATTTTTTAAATTTATCGTGTGGTTTATTTATTATTAACTAATAAAAAAATTGTTATTCGTAAAAGTTATGCAATCTGTAATTTTTTGCGAAAAAAAATAAATAAGGGAATTCTTTCAAACTATGAGTGTGATTCGTATGAATACCGTAAAAGGTTACAAAAAATAAAAAAATGATAGAGTGGTAGAATTTTCAACGGAAAAATTCGATTTTTTCCAGTGTTCCTTGCTCAATTAGGTCAAATCCATTGTTTAAATAAATTTCAAATGGAATCTTTAAAGTGTAACTGGGAGAGTCTCAAAATGCCTTCAAATAAAAAACAAACCATTACGATTGGACGCATACTTTTGGATCTATCACTTTCACCAGTTATGAAAATGTAATTTCGTGAAAAATCTATCCATCGGTTGATATGTCGATGTTGAGAATTTTAAGAAAATACGTATCACGAGGAGAAGAAATAAGAAAAAAAAAGAAAAACTTCCGTTTTATTGAGATTTAATGTAGACATATATAGGGGTAGTTCACCCCCTTAACTTGATTTGCGAGAAAAACGAAAAATCCGTATCTACTATTTTTTAGCCCTCTTCAAAGTGCAATTGAATCCGTCGAGATAGGTGCAATAGTTTTTTTGTTACAACGATTTTGTGAATTTCAACCCCTATAACTTTTTTCTATGCAACCCCCCGATATGAAACCAGTTGCATTTTTCATCGTTTATCATTAAGTAAATTATCCATTTGTGTGCATTCGATTATCTCGAGTGAAAATAGGTGAAACCTGAAAACTACCCCTCGGCGGTCTCAACTTTAAAAGATAATTTCACCCCCTAGAAACGTTTTTCCGCCGATAAAAAAAATACGTGTCTCTTAAATTTTGATGTAGAATAACAAATCGCAAAAATCCCCTCACGGGGAAAAAAACGTGGACAAGTACATTGGTGGTCCCTTGTTTCCCTATGATATTAAAAAAAAATCCAAAACGCCGCTTAGAAGAATACAAAAAAAGTTACAAAATAAGTTAAGATCTGTTGAAATATACGTGGCCAAATACGGGAAGCTTTACTGCGTTTCAATAAATTTTCAAATACGGTTTGATGTTGATAGAAAAAATAATAAAGTTCGGAAATTCAACTATGTCACCAACCAAATTGCAAACGTAAAAAAATTAGATTGTAAAAAAATTCTGAACGAAGTACTTGGCGAGAATTTTTCCATGAAATTAGCGTAGTGTATAGATCATGATCACGAACTCGCCAAGTACTTCGTTCAGAATTTTTTTACAATCTAATTTTTTTACGTTTGCAATTTGGTTGGTGACATAGTTGAATTTCCGAACTTTATTATTTTTTCTATCAACATCAAACCGTATTTGAAAATTTATTGAAACGCAGTAAAGCTTCCCGTATTTGGCCACGTATATTTCAACAGATCTTAACTTATTTTGTAACTTTTTTTGTATTCTTCTAAACGGCGTTTTGGATTTTTTTTTAATATCATAGGGAAACAAGGGACCACCAATGTACTTGTCCACGTTTTTTTCCCCGTGAGGGGATTTTTGCGATTATATCACTTCTTTTTTCTAAAATTTTTAAATATTTTGGTTCATATAAACTCCTATGGAGACTGTATATAATTACAATCCGCACTTTTAGCTTGTGAATATAACCCATAACTGTTTATTTTATTTTGCATTTTTATATTTTGTAGATGAATATGTTCACTGCGAGATTTGAATACACAGGATCACGAAAAAAATGCTTACCAGTCTGTTCAAAAGTTTATTCTGAGATCATTTTTTTTCACAACTTATCCAATTTACTCGCTAATCTCGCACTTTATCATTACAGAACTTCACTCAGAATCTCCGTTGAATATTGTTATTAAATCCATTAATCGAAATTTTGCGGACGTCCTGCACTTGATTATGTCAAAACTCCGTTAATAACCGTTTCACTGTGTAGACGTCATACACTACGCTTACACGGCACTCTTATTCCGATTTGGTTATAATGGGGTGTATATACATATATATCGGGCATAATAAACCCGATTAATTAATCCGGAATAAGTGTTCCGTGTGAACGTAGTAGTCATTGCTCTCTCTCCCTCTCTCTGCAGCTGTCACTGGAGACTGGCTTTGATGAAAATGGGTCTTGAGGCGGGCGTTGAGGCCTATCATGGTGTTGTATACAGACACGTCAAATTCTTGAATGTGTTGGTAACTTTTGCATAATCTTGAGCCCGTGCAAAGTTTTTTCTCGGCAATTACGCGACCGATCATGCTGATTTTGGGCGCAATCGAAAGAGAATTTCTTAATTAGCTAAAAGTTCAATTTTCAAGTTTCTCAATTGCTTCTGAGCTTCGTAATTCAATAAAATGACATGCCAATTTTACCCCCACCACCGCGAAAAGTTTTGTTTCGAGACAGTATAGTCTCGGCGAGCCTCGGGCCAGCAGACGACAGGGCTGTCAATGTACTTGTCCCGAGACTCTACCGAGTCTCTTGATATTTAAATTTCATCGAAATCGAAGGGGGTCAGCGGAAAGACTTTCCTTGTGAGGTACAAAAGGTAGGGGGGCTGGTCCTTGGTCGGTCCGAAGTAACATTAACGACAAAACAGAAGAACGGTAGTCGAGTCGTTTCGTTTAACTAATTTCTAACAAGCGATTTATTCAGTGAAAATCGGCCTACTTTTTACAGGAAGGTAACTAAAATTCGCGAGGTAGGCCGTGAGGCTGCGGAACGGTAGTACGATTAGAATAGGATTCCCTACGAATCCACAATAGGTACGAGTCGTAGAGGAACCGTAAGCACCGTAGTGATACGCGAAATGTACAACATTGATGGCCCGTTGACCGAAGAAAGAGTTGGAAAAATTAAGACGCAATCCTATCGTAAAAAAAAATATGGTGCGCGACAGGTAATCGACCGAGAGTCGACAGGTAATCGGAAACTAATACGCAACAATAGAATTAAGGAAAGATGACGCGCGATAGGTAATCGACCGAGTGTCAAAAGGTAATCGAAAAATCATAGGGCGCACTTCAATCAAGAGAAAACACGACACGCGAAAAATAATCGAGCAATAACCCTCTCGGACCGAAACCCATTTTACGTTGAATAAAAATTATTTCCTTCACAGCTTCACCTCGAAATACCTTCTAGTTGATGAATCCATCGTGACATTTCAATTTTTTTTTTTGGGAAATATGAATTTTTGAATGGTGCGTGCGCGCTGCACCAGGCACTGGGAGGGTAAAATCAGGAAAATTTACGATAAAATCTAACGAATATCACTGTAAATATATCATATCAACTTCCAGTTGAAAGGATATAACGTTTGGAATATGAAAAACAAATGTTTACGTGCTTTGTTTTTGCGATCACTGAAACATGTTTTCACATCACGCTAATTTGACACGGGACGCTGTCGCGATGTTGATATTTTGACGGGTAAAAACAGTTTAGCTCAGGGTTTAGAAGTATCTATGGTACCATCTTACCTTGCTTGATAAAACTAGGCAGCTAGAATCCTGACCTTGACGACCGATGCAGTTTTATGGGGCTTCAAAGTGCGTGTTGCGTAGAAGCAACATACGGTCCGAGAGGGATAATTACAAGTGTGCGAACCACGACGGCCCGTACGGCGTCGAAAATGACAAAGATACGACAAACGCTTTAGCGCCGTCCAACACACCGTACGGGTGCGAGAGAGAAAGAGAGAAAACACGGCCGCGTGGTAGCCGGCACGTGTGGGACCTTGAGCGCCACAACGAAGAAATCGAGACGAATAATACGTACTAATATTCACCACAATTTTACATTACGCGAAAAAAAATTTCGTAATTAAATAAATTCAAATAGACCAAACAGGTAATCGACCACTTCTTGGTTCCACCCTGATACAAAACAAAATTATTGAGAGAGAGAGAAAGAGACAACGGTCGAGTGTGGCCCAATCGCTCCCTTCCATACTTTCTCGTGCATACAAAATCGCCAATAAAACGCCAAGTCTTCTTCTTTCTTACGGAAAGTAATGAGGAAAGAAGTAACGGGCTGAACAAAAGAGTGATGGAGAAGAGAAACGATGAGGAACGAGCTTACCGAGAGAATCTTTCCGAACGCACGCCTCCAAGGTAATAGGTACTGGCTTCCCGTCTCACGTACTCGCCGGACTGCATTCGAAATCAGACTAATTATACATGGCGCCCGGTAAGACGCTCTCGATTTTCGGCGCTCTCCCCACTACTTCGGACCCCCCGCAAGGGCCGCGCTCTCACGCCGCTAGCGCGAACTACCGAAGTCGCTCGCTACGCTGCGCTTACCGCGGGAAATACGAATATAACTCACGCGCAAGGATGATGAATCCTCGGCGTATCACGAAGATTGACTAATGTCATTGAATTCCTCGGGTAAGAACTCCACCCTGCATTCGGTAATGGGTCGTCACTCGGGCACTTTTCCTCTTGGGGACTCGGCCGACGATTCCGTAAAGTCAGAGGGAGGCCTCCCTCATGATTCGAGGCGTCCCTGAGAATCACAGTGGGCCCACATATAAACGCCAGGCAAATTTCTGCACTCTGGCTCTCGGAAAATATCCCGAGTCCCACTGGACGAGGCGCCGTACTGAACGGGCTGTAGTACCCGAATTAACGACGGTGGACGGGCAACTCTCGGTTGCAACGGTGAAAATACCACGGGCGGCGTTCTGATAGGCCTTATTCCAGCGTGTGTCTTTATTCGTCCACTCGATTGAGTTCGGCTGTTCGACGGTCAATCTCCGAAATGCAGGCAAAATCCCTCCCGAGGTAACCACACGGTAAAAGGTAGGACGTGAGAGTACTTTCCCCGCTTGAGAGACAGAAGAGCTAAATTACAGAATAAATTCAAGATACTTTATACATTCATTACGAACTAAAAACAAAATTAATCGAAAGGGTTCGTCTCGAGGTCCTTAGACGTAGGTAATCGGTAGGTACTTCCCTCTCGACTTAAAGGTACGGTATGGCGGTTGAACAGGCCGAAAAACGCATTCAATAGATAAACTGAAGCTTAATAATACGCAATATACGATACGACGATAGTTGAGCCTTCATTCGAGTACACTTGGCGAGACGAACGGCGGCGTCACATGGGCCGTATACCGAGCCACTGGTCGACACGTATTCGTGCGGGTGGCGGGGCAAAACGTCACGTCACAGGTAATAGTCTCGAAAATCGGGATTTCGCCAGAGACATTGCTGATTTGAACTGACGTCGTTTTAATAAAGGCTGCGAATGAATCCTCTATCAAAAAATATTCTCACCTTCAGCAAAATGATATTCGCACTCCACGTGAACAAATATTTTTAAGCTCAAAAGTACTGACAATATTGAAACAAGAAACGATATGAAATCTTTGTACGTACTTGATTATGATGAAACGAGCAGCCCCGCCCAATTGCCTTAGGAAATACCTTTGCAGTTGCATTTTGCAGCGCCGTTTCAAAATCAGTCATAGTTGTTTCAGGGTGGAAACGTGGCGCGACTTGTTGGGCGATGCATTGTAAAACGGCTGTGTACGCCTCTTCAGTTTTCCTACTTATTAGTGCGAAAGCTATGGGGAAATATTGAAAGAACAAGCAGAATGAAGAAAGTTTTTTAATTTTCACAAAATGGCAACTGTGTCGATGGCAACATGTTTGTAATATTAATGAGCACAGTGGGACTATAAAAATAATAGAATTATAGCCATGATATCTATCTAATACGTTTTGTTCTTAGTTTGTTGCCAATTACATTTACCTTACCCCGATGTTCTACCATTACGGTCAAAAATTGCTTTGCTTCTTTTATGCATGATACGATGTTGAATGTGCAATCTATGAATGCAATTTCGACATTTTGGAATTGGGCAGCGAATGTTGGACAACCGAGTACAACATGAACATCAATTAGGTTTTCCTCTGGATGTTCTTTTTGGATTTGAACTTCGAATGCCTCTATAATGTGCGTGGTCTTTTCTCTCGTACCAGTATTGCGGCGTCCAAATAGCATCTCATACGTCAATTCTTGCAAACGTCGCTGTGCAAAGCTACGGAAAGTTCCGAAAGACTATTGGGGGAAATAGGTCGGGGACCATTACGCCAATTGATCATGACTTGTTTTAATTTTGGAAATCCTTCAAATTGCTCCCCGATAAGATGTCTGAAATTCAAAAAAATTCATAGTGTGTTTAAAATAAGTGAAAAAATACTTTTAAGTTATATCTATTAGCTGCTCGTATGAAACGCGAATGCGAAAGGGGTAGCTGAAGAAGGTGGTTTTCCATTTGTCTCAGTAACCCTCAGCACCTTTGGAGCAAGAAAATTAAATTTCAGTTTCGTAAAGCAATAAGAACTGCATATAGAGTTGTTTATAATAAATGGGTTTCATTATGTTTTTCATTCAAGCGTTTTTGCCATGAAAAACAAATACTTCAGAAAACCATGCACTGCTGTGGATTACAGCAGCAAAATGAAAAGAGAAGACACCTCACGAAGATATCACCTGAGTAATTTTTTCTGATATAAAAAAATGGTCACTCACGTTGCAGGACCCATTGAAAAATCGAAATGGTTTCAAATATTGGTATAATTGTTTGAGAGAACCCGGCACCATTCTTGTTGTTTGAAATAACTCCTCCCGGAATCGCGCTTTGTCGAGAAGAAAAGGATCTTTGCAAATTTCGATGTGTTGCGTTGAGATGATGAAAGTGTTAGTCGTTTCGTTCAAAATACCTTTTCCTCCACAGCCCAACAAATAATAGGACTTGCATCGTAAATAACTGAAATTCAAAAAAGTCGTCATCAAAAACGTTTATTACATCGTAGTTATTAGGGTTCGCTTGGTCAGAGCTTTTCGTTTCTCTGCTCTTCGTCCGTTATAAAAAAGGGATTGATTTGAAATTATTCTCGGTCATAAACTTATCTTTACAAAGTTTCCCATAGATATAATTTTTATTCGCACCCATGGCAGCCAATATACTGGCTGTTGCAGTGGAATCGTAGAGGCGCACCTGTGCCAAATGTAACAATTACCGATTACTCTCGAGCTCTGATTGCAGCCTTGTGTTACGTGTATAATCATGTGACGATAAAGGTGTATGTTGAGATGTTATTCGTAATTGCTGTTAATCCTCAGCAACCTCACCTCATCAAAATAGTAACGCTTATCAGAATAGACGTTGCACACCTGATTCACATGGTTTGTCGTTGGAAATGTTTTCAATCAATCCAGCAAAAATGTATCAAAGAGTTATTTGTTCGGTGCGTCTCCCTGATGATTGAAGCATAGTCGATTGCAAAATTTGGACAAATGTTCTATCTCACGTGTGTAGTTGGTCTCCAGCCATATGAAGATTCCGAAATCGATATAAACGGCGTACAAAACACTAAAGAAGCCAGAGAAGCATTGGAAACCTTCATCGCTGATCGTAATATCGAGGTTGATATCGAAGTCGCTGAAATGCAAAATGGAGTCGACGAAATTGAAACCGCGTTTTCTGATGGTTTCGGTCCAAGCGAAAAGGTCAGTGATCCAAACAACGACGATAAACCAAGTACTCTAACGGAATGGTTGACGCAGCATTTGGAACGCGCAAAGGTCAGAACTCGAGAGGGTAAAAATCTAAACCCGTTTTACTTACCCGATTTCATCGATCGACTATTTTCATTGGCAAAAGAATTTCCATTGTGGTCACATGCGGTGATTCCGAATAACGCTAAACGAGCCAGTTCAGCTTGTGTAGAAGGGCATTTCAATGATGTCAAAACAAGAATTTTCAAAAATACGTCTTTACCAATTCGGGTCGATAAATTCATTAAAATTCACATTCGTGACATCATAGGCGAAACACTGCTCTTCTCGTCAAAACTCATCAATTTCGATCAAAGACAGCATCTATTGGCGGATTTACAATTAAAAAATTTGATCAACGTGGAAAATTCTCATGATGAAAAACAAACCCGTACTAAACAACAAAAAAATGAGAAAAAAAAAATTTTGAACGTGAACGATCCGGATTTGATGGCGCAAGAAAACTGGCGAGCAAAAGCCTCGAATGAAAATGTTTACAATATTATTTCGAGCGACGATTCAGCTGATGACTGTGCAGAATCTTTTGTGGTACCAATATTGGAGAGTTCTGAAATGCTCTCTGCCACCGAAGATTATAACATCGATTCTACAGCGGAATTATCATCTAATCACATTAATTCGGTGAACAACGGTGAACTATCTGATCACTCATACTGCAAAAATCTCGAATTAGACATATCGCAAGTGAAATCGAAACCTGAATCCAGCAAATATTTCAAGTCTTACCCAGAAATTAGGCAAATGAATCTTCTCACCGCAAAAACCAGGAAACCCTGCCTGTTGCCGAATGGGTCATTATCCAAACTCCCATCGAAGATCGAAGGCAAAACGGTTTTCATAAAATCCACGTGTGGTTTTGATTCTCTAGCACATGCCCTCATGACAGGTGCTTTGGATGATCCTGAATACGCAACTGTATTAAAAACTTCTTCCAACGAAACGATGAAGTTTGTTTGGAAATTTATTAATACCGGCGTAAGCAAAGTAATACTCCAAGACAGAGGAACGCTTTTGAAAAGTATGGGTTATCCTCGCGTTTACTTAATTTTATAAACTTTAAAAAAGTGAAAAAAGAACGCCAAGTATTAAAAGACGCGACCTTCATTATAAAATAACCATTCTGTAATTTATATTATTTGTTTTTTTTTTTACGTATACGGAAAATAAAAACGGATTAAAGCGCGCGAATAGAGCACGCGTAGACGGCATTATATGCCGGTATCGTCTACGCGTTGAGAAACGAGAACGAGAGAGAACGCGCCATGCCAAGGAAGAGGGAACGCGCAGCCGCGTGCTGTCTCTCTCACTCAGCGGCGCGCGAGAAGTGGGGGTAGCCTCGTTTAGCGGAGACTAGGTGACGCGAAGCAGGGAAATGTAGATTATTATTAAAAGGACGTATGTCCCGCCCATTCGAGCGTGACTTACGCCTGTCTGCTCCCAAGAAAGCAGAGTATCCCGAAATGTTCGATTTTATTTCGCTAAATCATTATATCCTAAGATTGGCTGGACGGATTTACATGCAACAAAGACCAATAGAAAGAGAAAAATCGAAAAAAAATCGTCGCGAAAATTCAAATTTTTGACCAAACGGTTCGTCCGTCAGAACGGTTTGAAAACGCCATGACGTCATAAAACCGGCATATTCGAGTATATAAGAGTGCGGTAGGCCTCGCGCTGGCTTTTTCTTTTCCGTTTATTTAAACTTTTCTTTTATTTTTCTTTTAATACTTGGCGTCAAGACGCTACCGCGTCTCTTGATTCGTATAGCCCTGAAATTAGTACAGAAAAACGAATTGTCTCATTTTCTATGGATGTCACCGACAGTATCGCTAACATCGCCAAAAAAGCGCTAGATAAGTGTCCTAGTGTACACGTACAAGAAGTGTGTCCTAAATGCCCTCTTCGAACATCTTCATTGCCTTATTTGTCATTGAATCATCGAAAAATTAGAGGCGATATCAGGAATATGGAACAAGCACTAATTTTTCATCCGGAGATTTATAATGTGTACTGCAAAAGATGTAAAGGCACGTTGACGCTCCATCACAAGCTAAATTTTCATATTGCTATTGACATGGATATTCGTGAGGTAACCGCTTTGGGCGTGGCTAAGAAAGAGCTCCGGTGTAAACGGATATCCCGACAACCCTGAATTTCCAATTGATAACGAGTTACGAGTTACATACAGGTACGTTCGTTTGTTAGATGCAGCTTAGGTTGTTATCTTTTTTTTTGTGATACAGGATGAGACAAATTATTCTTTGATAACTATAACTGTTCTACTCCGAAGACTAAACGACCGATTTCGATGAAATACAGTACAAAACATTTTTCCTCAGTTATCGAGTTTCTGTTATGGGATTCCTCATCTTATAGCATATATTTTTTTATCAGTGCATCAAGAGACTCGGTAGAGTCTCGGGACAAGTACATTGACAGCCCTGTCGTCTGCTGGCCCGAGGCTCGCCGAGACTATACTTTCTCGAAACAAAACTTTTCGCGGTGGTGGGGGTAAAATTGGCATGTCATTTTATTGAATTACGAAGCTCAGAAGCAATTGAAGAACTTAAAAATTGAACTTTTAGCTAATTAAGAAATTCTCTTTCGATTGCGCCCAAAATCAGCATGATCGGTCGCGTAATTGCTGAGAAAAAACTTTGCACGGGCTCAAGATTATGCAAAAGTAACTAACACATAAAAAATTTAACGTGTCTGTATACAACACCATCAAAGGCCTCTTGTCGCCAGCTATAACCCATTTTCATGAAAGCCAGTGTCCCGTGACAGCTGCAGAGAGAGCAATGACTATTACGTTCACACGGAACTCTTATTCCGGATTAATTAATCGGGTTTATTATGCCCGATATATATGTATATACACCCCATTATAACCAAATCGGAATAAGAATGCCGTGTACGCGTAGTGTATGACGTCTACACAGTGAAACGGTTATTAACGGAGCTTTGAAATAATCAAGTGCCGGACGTCCGAAAAATTTCGATTAATAGATTTAATAAAAATATTCAACGGAGATTCTGAGTGAAGTTCTGTAATGATAAAGTGCGAGATTAGCGAGTAAATTGGATAAGTTGTGAAAAAAAATGATCTAAGAATAAACTTTTGAACAGACTGGTAAGCATTTTTTTTCGTGATCCTGAGTATTCAAATCTCGCAGTGAACATATTCATCCACAAAAAATGAAAACGTAAAATAAAATCAACAGTTATGTGTTATATTCACAAGCTAAAAGTGCGGATTGTAATTATATACAGTCTCCATAAAAGTTTATATGAACCAAAATATTTAAAAATTTTAGAAAAAAGAAGTGATATCAAACCGCGAAAATCCCCTCACGGGGAAAAAACCGTGGACAAGTACATTGGTGGTCCCTTGTTTCCCTATGATATTAAAACGCCGCTTAGGAGAATACACAAAAAGTTACAAAATAAATTAAGATCTGTAGAAATATACGTGGCCAAATACGGGAAGCTTTACTGCGTTTCAATAAATTTTCAAACACGGTTTGCTGTTGATAGAAAAAATAATAAAGTTCGGAAATTCAACTGTCACCAACCAATGTAATGGTTCGGTTTATTTTTTAACTTTATATATTCATATCGGGATTTTTCTTTATAAACTTTCACAAAGCTCAAGAGTCACAAAAAAACAAAACAAAACAAAAAAAAATATAAGAACACTACGTACAGAATTTATCGTTCTACACTGAGTCACACACATACATATTCATACAGATCACACATCCATACTTTTTGACAATGCGTAATTTTCTGCTTTATAACGCCGTCGATTATTTGGCGATGTACCGAAGTATTAGATGTCAATTGACTTATCTGATATATGAATTAGCGCAAATCCCTCGTTGGCTCTTGCCCTGGGACTGTGGATGGGGTCCTTCGACGAGACGGAGATTCCAGAACAGTTTTGGATTTTGGAGGACTGGCCAGTCATTAGTTTTAACTCCGGAACTCCTTGGATGATTTCGGTCCCACCTCGATGACGCCCCAGAGCGAAGAGAGCGAGCGCTGGAGATCGATCGCTGCCGAGCGATCGATTCCCCTTCCTAATGCATGATTTTTCGGGAGAATTTTGGGAGACACACGTCGAGTCACCCGCGATATTCGAAGGAGACAAATGATAAGCTCACAATACCCCCCTTTTCTTTTAGTATCTTCATCATAGTTTGAGAAGAGATACGAAAAGGAACAATAGAGACGAGGGGTTACATTTGTCATTGGTAAAATTCATTGACTGATTACAATTATTCGCATTTTCATTACGCATATTTCCATTACAAAACCGAAATCCATGACTTGATCATTCTTACACATCCATCCATTACATACAGTTCCATAATTTAACGACAATTTATAATCCGCAATATGATCAACTATATAATGAATCGAAGGGAGAGAAATCGACACGGATGGCGATCTTTTCTTGTAACTAAAAAAAATATAAGTAACTTATGGTGAATTAGAGACATATTTCCGAAGATTCCAGCGATTGTATACACCAATTTCCTTTTTTGAATCAGGATCGCATAAAACGAATGCATTTTCTCCCACTCTACGAGTGATGATAAAGGGTCTCTCGAAGAGATGGAAAAATTTCTTTATTACACGATCTAATGCATTCGATAAATGGCGAACGCGTAGCAATACTAAATCTGCGACTTCTAACTGTACTCGTGAGATAGCTCGTTGACCTTTTTTTCGACGCTCAAAAGCCTTTTTCATATTCTCACGAGCAAACGTCAGCATATATTCACGCGATCGAACATCAGCTTCGGGGAACTCCACAAGTTTATGTATCTTTTCATTTACTGGTAACCCAAAATGTAATTCGGACGGAGACACACCCGTACTTTGGTGAACGGTCATGTTTAGAAACTCTTCAATCTGAGGGACACATTGTACCCATTTGGTATGTCGATCAGCACAAAGAGTTCGAAAACATCGACCCAATTCCCGCATAACTCTCGCCGTGGGGTTTGATTGTGGGTGTCTTATGGAGCTGAATAGCACTTGAATATTTTCTTTTTCTAACGCCTGTCGCCAAGCGTGAGCAGTGAATTGCGTCCCATGATCGGATAAAATTTTATTCGGCTTGCCCATTCTTGGAATATAATTTTCAAATACCTTCTTTATAGCACCCCGAACGGTGGCATTTTTCATTGGATATAAATTCACGTATTTTGAGAAAGCATCCAAAAAGACAAAAATGTATTGAGCACCCCCCCTCGCACGAGGTAGGGGACCGTAAGAATCCACTGTTACTAAATCATTAGGCTCCGAAGATGGTACGTACTGATATTCACCCTCCATAGACACGGTAAGATATTTAACCCTTTGGCATAAATCACATGAGGTAATCCACGATTTTACATCTCGAGCCATTCCTCGCCAATAGTAAAATTTCTTTAAATGGCTAACCGTTTTAAAAACACCTGGATGACCCAATTTCTCATGAATCGCGATAATCAGATCATTTTGTATTACTTTAGGCATCACAATTCTCCAATTTGAATCATTTTTTTCTTTAAAAAACCAAATATCATTATATTTTTGCAAATCGCCAGGTACATTTTCTTTTTTGTTTCGAGCAACCATTTGTTGAATAGTCGGATCGTCATTTTGCAATGTTGATAACGTGCGAAAGGCTCGTTGGAGACCTTTCTCACCATTCATCAACATCATTGGCAACAATGCGGTTTCGTCAGATTCAATCTTCGGCAAGAAACACCCGTGCACCGCTGAGATCACTATTTGTTCCGGGATATCTTCTACAAATTGTCCATTTGGATTACGACTAAAAAAGTCAGCAACTTTATTATCGATTCCCCTACAATATTCAACTCGAAACGAATATTGCTGTAACAACAGATTCCAACGCGTTATTCGCGAATTCTGAAATTGGGTGGTTCTTAAGAACGTTAGGCACTGGTGATCGGTTACTATAGTGAAAGGAACTCCTATGAGATAAACTCTCAGCTTTTCTATCGCATATACTACTGCGAGAAGCTCTTTCTCAGTGGTACTATAGTTAATTTCAGCACGAGTTAAACATCTACTAACGATGCTAATAATATTATGATTTTCACTATCGTCGATTTGATACAAAATTCCTGCAATACCGTGATTACTAGCGTCAGTCTGCAGTCGAAATTCCTTCTCAGGGAGTACATGATTCAATGTTACAAAATGACGAAAATCTCTTTTTATTCCATTAAATTCATCCGTATGCTCAGCGGTCCAATCCCATATCGTTTCTTTCGTCAATAATTTTCGTAATTTATCCACGTAAACACTATAATGCGCATTAAATTGCCGGTAGTAATTGCAGATTCCGAGAAATTGTTGTAGCTGTTTTTTGTTACGTGGTTCCTCAAATTTCATTATAGATTCATAGTCCAGCAGCCACCATCTGATTTTTGTTATGACAAATAACCAGCTGAAACTTCGTGAGACGGTTCCATTCGACGAGACGCCCAAGTATTTCCTCTGTGAAAAATCTCGGAAGAGGTATCTATTTTAGTGCGCAAGCATGAAACGTGTCGATTTGGTAGGGTGCGAAAATTGTTCAAATAACACGAAAATTTTTGTTCGAATATAAAGATAATTCGATAATGATCGAAGAAAAATATTTGTCCTACAAATTCAATGGTTTGACTGGAGCGTCCTCCGCTCCGAATATATAAAAATGAAGAGAGCATAAAATTTACGAATAACGAGCTGATTTTTTGTGTGAAGTTTAGTGAATATAGGTATAAAAGAATGGCCACATTGTCCTACAAATGTAGTGGAATGTTTTCCCTGTCCTACGCTTAGAAGTTGTCCCCTCCACCGAAACACTTTTTTCATTAATAATCGTAGGACAAAAATTACACATGTTAGGTGAGTGTATTCTTTGCCTAAATAACACAGTGTCCTACCAAAAAATAGGTATGTATCGCTAGTCCGACAAGAATATCGGAAATAGCATTTTTCGTTTTATTTAACAAGAAAAACATAATTCAAAAAATGAATGAATATATGGGGGATTATGGGGCAAAACGGACATATGGGGCAAAACCCTGTCCTAAATTACATTTTTACTCGAAAACAGCCTGAATTAATGTATTTTGAGGCAAATGGACAACAACGGGAGGCAAAACGGACACATGTAAATGTAAATTTTATAAAAAAAAATTTTCGGATTCAAACCATCTTCTGACCCTAAAATATCTTAAATTGTTGATTTCTATGGTGAAATGCACAAAAAATTCAAGTTTTAGAGCAAAATTTACACACGTCGAATCCGAAATTTTATAAAATTTTGGCGCCGATCCCGAACTACGTTCTACTCACTATTCATTCTCTTTTGTGACTTATTTGAAAACCAAATTTATAATCACGGTAAGAAAATAAGGAAAAAAGGTTTTTTTCATTGGAGCAAATAAAATCTACATATCCGTAATTTTTTAATTTTTATTATCTCTGAGAGGCTGTGTCCGTTTTGCCCCAAAATTTTTTTTCTACGAAATCCGGGGAACTAGGACCGGAAATCGATTATGGACCTCCAATACAGTTCAAACCTCAATTATACTCCAGCACGATGGACCCAAAGTTCATTTTTTGCAAGACCGAAAAGCTTGGACCAAACGCGATCTCAAATTTGGCTCATTTTTCCTTTTTACATCCAAGGAATGGGGTCCAAGTGGTCCCATTCCTTTTCTTATATTACCGAGGTAGTACTCCATTCGAAAAAAAAACCATTTCAAACGTCTCACTTTCGAAAAATGTATTTTTTTCATTTTTTATATCTCCGAGAGGCTGTGTCCGTTTTGCCCCAAAAATTTTTTTTTTTACGAAATCCGGGGATCTAGGAACGGAAATCGATTATGGGACTCCAATCATGTTCAAACATCAATTATACCCCAACACGGTGGACCCAAAGTTCATTTTTTGCATGACCCAAAAACATGGCCTAAATGCGATTTCAAGATTTGGCTCATTTTTTTGCCTTACATGCCGAGGAATGGGGTTCCAAGTGATCCCGTTTCTTTTCTTATATTACCGAGTTGGCATTCCATTCGGAAAGAGTCGCTTCAAACGTCTCAATTTCGAAAAAAAAAAATTTTCATTTTTTATATCTCCGAAAGGCAATGTCCGTTTTGCCCCAAATTTTTTTTTTTTTTCGAAATTCGAGAAACAACGACTGGAAGTCAATTTTGGGGCTCAAATATAGTTGAAAGACCATATGCTCATCGATTAAATTGGCTTAAATCGTAAACATGTCCGTTTTGCCCCATAGTCCGCTATATTATTCGTCTTCGGAATCTGAGGTCGACGGTTCATCCGACTCGTCTTCAGAATATTGATGGTCGTCGCTATCGTCAAAAGAAATTTGGAGTAGAAAATATGTGTTCCTGAAAATGCATACCATTTTTTATGTAGAACAGCGGTAAAACTGTGCTCTACACTTCATTCCGGATAGGAAAAAAATTGAGTCAAGTTGTTATTAATGAAAAAAGTGTTTCGGTGGAGGGGACAAATTCTAAGCGTAGGAAAGAACGGTCCTTACACGTGTTTCGTTTCATCGATTTACTCCAAACTACGAGAAATGCGTCGAATGAGTTTGGAGTAGAAAATATGTGTTCTTGGAAATACATACCATTTTTTATGTAGGACAGCGATAAAACTGTGCTCTACACTTCATTCCGGACAGGACAAAATTTTAGTCAAGTTGTTATTAATGAAAAAAGTGTTTCGGTGGAGGGGACAACTTCTAAGCATAGGACAGGGAAAACATTCCACTATACTTGTAGGACAATGTGGCCATTTTTTAATACCTTTATTCACTAAACTTCACACAAAAAATCAGCTCGTTATTCGTAAATTTTATGCTCTCTTCATTTTTACATATTCGGAGCGGAGGACGCTCCAGTCAAACCATTAAATTTGTAGAACAATTATTTTTCTTCGATCATTATCGAATTATCTTTATATTCGAACAAAAATTTTCGTGTTATTTGAACAATTTTCGCACCCTACCAAATCGACACGTTCCATACTTGCGCACTAAAATAGATACCTCTTCCGAGATTTTTCACAGAGGAAAGACTTGGGCGTCTCGTCGAATGGAACCGTCTCACGAAGTTTCAGCCGGTTATGTGTCATAAAAAAAATCAGATGGTGGCTGCTGGACTATCAAGTTTATTGGCATCGGGAGTAATACCCTGATGCGAGATTATAAAACCCAAGAAAGGCACCTGTTCTTGTAGAAATAAGCATTTGGACATTTTAATTGTGAAATTATTTTCACTCAATCGTTGAAAGATATCTCCTAATACTTGGAGATGTTCCTCGATCGTTTTAGTACCGATCAAAATATCGTCTATATAACATAAGGTGTACTTTTCAAAATCGTTTTTCAAAACCATGCTTAACGCACGGATGAATCCACTTCCGGCGGTCTTAATACCAAACGGAATGCGACAGAATTGATATAATTTAGAATCAAAGAGAAAGGCAGTATACTGCCGTGAATCTTTCTCTAAAGGCACTTGCCAGTAACCTTGAGTTAAATCGAGTTTCGAAAAGTATTTAACACCACTGTATTTTTGCAGAATCTCATGGATGAGTGGGGGTGACTCATGATCTTCTTCTATCACCTCATTTAAAAATCTCGCATCAAGACAGACTCTAAAGGGACCTGCACACGACGCTTGTTTTCGTGCTGGATTTCGTGCGTGATATGATTTTGTATATCTATATACATGTGTATATAAATATACAAAAGTACATCACGCAAGAAATCCAACACGAAAACAAGCGTCGTGTGAAGCGAGCTTAACCGACCCATCTTTCTTTTTAACAATCCTAAGGGGATTGCAATACGCACTAGTTGCCCTTTCCACTACTCCATTCTCAACCATTTTCTCAATTGCTTTTCTAGTCGGGTCTCTAAGTTGAATGGGTACTGGATATGAATGCTTTATCTTCGGATGCATACATTTTAATTTCAGCCTATGCTCGTATCCGCGAATACATCCGGGCTTGTCCGAGAACAGACTATTATATTTATGTATTAAACTCTCGAAAAGTTGTTTCTCCGCCTCAGACAGCGATATTAGTTTGCACGCGACGATTCGAAACTGACTCTGAGACACTATTTCACTCACATTCTCGATAATCTGAACTATGTTGTTATCTTCAGTCATTGCTGGATTTACTTAACAGACTAACAGGGTCTCAGAGGCACCTCGATCGAATAACGCTGTTGATTTTGAAAGACTCCTTCCCGAGATTTCAATTGTGTGTTTCTTATAGTTGATAATCACTTCATGACGTGACATCCAATCGCTTCCCAAAGTAATTGACGACGAGAGACCAGATATTATTAAACACGGGTAACGGTACGTGATATTTTCAATTTCGATCTTTAAAAAGGCCTGTCGTTTTATCGACGTCGCTTTTTTTCCTATCGCCGTGGTTACTAATAAATTCGATACCGGCAAAACTTCCAGTTTTTGATGGCGTGATATTTCATTGTAAAAGATTTCGGACATCGCAGTTACCTGGCTTCCCGAGTCTAATAAAACTATCTCCGTCTTATTTCCAATTTTAATTCGAATGTGAGGACAATTACCCATACAATTTTCGTTAGCATTTACTTCGGGATCCGTATTTCCTTGTATTTCTTTCGATAATTCCTCTACAAAATCAAACTCATTTCGATACGCTGACGGACCCTGATACAACGCGTCGGCCTTCAGTTTAAATTCGCATGATTCGGTGCTTGGATATCTATAGCATGGGGAGGGGGATACCGCGTATCCGGCAGTTCAAATGTATTTCCTAAATTTGGTCTGTAATCACAATTTCTATGCCGATAATAATTATTATTGTGTTGTTGATAGCTGTTGTGCCTACGATACGGCCCCGGAGCGTGTCCCGGTTTTTCAGTTCTTATATTTCTTACAGCCTGAACTGGTGGTCTGTTATTGTTTTGATTACCGTTCTGGTGTTGTTTGTTTTCACGACTTTTAAACTTTTCTTTTTGAATTTGATCAAGGCTACCGAGCGTTTGCCCGATCAACGAATTATCGTTATAATTTATTGCCACCAGATTTTCTCTCACCCATAACGGGCATTGTTGAATAATATTATAATTAACCTCGTAATCTGTCATTAGAGGCCTAAAGAAACGAGCGTTTTTTACTTGTTGGTAATAATAGTTTTGTAGTGATTCTTGATACGGATTGTATTTACGGTCATTCCAAGTGTTTTTAAACCGAACTCTAATGGGTATAGAATAAAATTCTTCCAGAAATGTTTCTTTAAAACTTTCATAATTTGTATCATTATTTTGCGTTTCGAACCATAATCTTGCTCTACCCTCCAACGCCTGTTCGATTACGATCATCTCTCAATCTCTAGCTATATGTTTTATTTTAAGGAACCGTTCCATCTCTTCGAGGAATTCGATGGGATTTCTTTGCGTGTCATCACTGAATTTTGGTAATTTCAAATCAATATTTACGTTTTGTACCTTGTTTACAATCGCCGATATATCCTCGGCAATAGCTCCAATTCGCTCACTTTCAACTGGCCTTCGCCACGTTTGTTGTTGAGCTGTGTCTCGGGCATTCAATTCGCTTCGTAATTTTTCGAGTTCCATCCGTTGTCGATCTAGCTCCGCTCGTTCTGCTTCTAACTCTGTGCGACGAGTTCTCTCGCTCGTTTTTGCATTTTCGTCCGGGATAAGCGGCATTTTTTTTGCTTTTACACTTGATGGACTCACAGATACAGACCTATAATTTTTTAACACACACTTAGACTGTCTTCCGGATTTTGTTATATATATATCAGTGGTTTTTTCCATTCACCGATATTTTTTACTATTTTTGGAAGTAAAATTTCACATTAACATATATATTTTATTACGATATGGGTTCACGTTCTTAATTAGATGTGTCTATATAGACTTAATGAGATTTTCTAATTAAGTCGTGCCACGCGGTTGGGCGTCAATGTAATGGTTCGGTTTATTTTTTAACTTTATATATTCATATCGGGATTTTTCTTTATAAACTTTCACTAAGCTCAAGAGTCACAAAAAAACAAAACAAAACAAAAAAAAATATAAGAACACTACGTACAGAATTTATCGTTCTACACTGAGTCACACACATACATATTCATACAGATCACATATCCATACTTTTTGACAATGCGTAATTTTCTGCTTTATAACGCCGTCGATTATTTGGCGATGTACCGAAGTAATAGATGTCAATTGACTTATCTGATATATGAATTAGCGCAAATCTCTCGTTGGCTCTTGCCCTGGGACTGTGGATGGGGTCCTTCGACGAGACGGAGATTCCAGAACAGTTTTGGATTTTGGAGGACTGGCCAGTCATTAGTTTTAACTCCGGAACTCCTTGGATGATTTCGGTCCCACCTCGATGACGCCCCAGAGCGAAGAGAGCGAGCGCTGGAGATCGATCGCTGCCGAGCGATCGATTCCCCTTCCTAATGCATGATTTTTCGGGAGAATTTTGGGAGACACACGTCGAGTCACCCGCGAATATTCGAAGGAGACAAATGATAAGCTCACACCAAATTACAAACGTAAAAAAATTAGATTATAAAAAAATTGTGAACGAAGTACTTGGCGAGTTCGTGATCAGGATCTATACATTACGCTAATTTCATGGAAAAATCCTCGCCAAGTACTTCGTTCAGAATTTTTTTACAATCTAATTTTTTTACGTTTGCAATTTGGTTGGTGACATAGTTGAATTTCCGAACTTTATTATTTTTTCTATCAACATCAAACCGTATTTGAAAATTTATTGAAACGCAGTAAAGCTTCCCGTATTTGGCCACGTATATTTCAACAGATCTTAACTTATTTTGTAACTTTTTTTGTATTCTTCTATGCGACGTTTTTGATTTTTTTTTCAAGATCATAGGGGAACGAGGGACCACCAATGTACTTGTCCACGTTTTTTTCCACGTGAGGGGATTTTTGCGATTTTAAAAAGGTCTCTTAGGGAAAAAATTACTTCTTGATTCAAATTGCGAAAGGAATTGTTTCTTGTTTTCAATTTGTAGAAATGAATATTGTTCTGTTGTTGGTCAAAGCGTACAACCGAAATCTTGGATAACGTAAATAGTGTTTGTGGACGCAGTTTCTCAAAAATGACCGCTACAATTACTTTGAATTTTCTTCAATTGAAAGTTTCACATCCCATCGGTAGCAACTTTTTTTTCAAATGACCAAAAATTCATCTGAGTAAAAACTTCTTTAAATACCATAAACATAATGGAAAAACTGTATGTTGGGGAGCTAAGTGTATTTTTAAACCTTTTTCAATTTCATGGAAAATAAAACAATCAATTTTTTTCTTAAAAAGGAAAAAAAAATGAAAATCGAGCGTGTATGGCTTCATTTTTTCAAAGCACTAACTGTTATCTAAAATTTAATAGATATTACTATTTGTTACTAATTGATATAAATACTTAGGTTAGTCGCCATCGTGTCATTTTCTTCTGATCATTTCGTCACACATTCTCGACGTGCGAGTGGTACCTGGTAACTGTTCAATGACATGGCTAAAGAGATAACCCGTTCCAAAATCAGTGAGGACATTGAACCACATCTGGCCTTCTACATTAAACAGCATTAGCAGCAATTGTGAGTTCTCAAAACATCTTGATGAGGTTCAAATATGACGCAAAAAGAATGTGAGCATTTGCGTGATTCGCTCTGCCTTGCTACTAAGCTAGAGATGGTGAATACAAATAGAATTGAAAAATCGTACATTGTTTGGAAATATACCGTAATAATACAGAACAGTTTTTTTCATTAATAAAAAATTACTCTTTTTTACATAATCGGCTGATCAAGTTTGGAGTCAAATTCTACTCTTGGGGTATTTTAAACTTCAAGTGTACATTGACAGTAAAAAGCCGTTAACTGTGTAACTTGTGAAGGCTAATAATGCCATGATTTCATGCAAGGAGACTATAGGGAAGGAGTCCAATCTCCGTATGGAGAGCCTATACGGAAAACGTCCGTAAAATCGTCGGTGAATTGAGTTTGATAAATGGCCACTAGGCGTCGCATTGTAGTTACGTACTAATATGTATAGTAATAAAGTTGGAGCCGTTGGTGAAGCTGACCGTCATGGCGACTGAATCGAGGAATTTAAAGAGTTCTTTGAATCCGAAAACAACAGCTGATACTTTTTATTGCATGGACGATAATATAACTTTTTTTTAGAAAGGAACATTATACGCCCCTCAATTTACCCAGAAATAGCATTCATATACCCTATTCTCGATCAGTGAATTTGTATTTTCAGTTTCATGATATGTATGACTTGAGCTGACATTCTTTATTTGTCTAACCTTTTTATATTCCATTTCCTCCAAAATGAAATCGTGTATTTTTATTGTTAACCATGATAGATCTACTAACGATATTTCTCTTTCGGTATTAATTTTAATTTCTAAAATGAGTCTCATATATATTACCTTGCCCATGGAAAAAAATACATCGTGAACTCTCTTCAACAATTTATATACCGCTTAAATATTTTATATTTTAAAAGTCAGTGGATGGTCCAGTTGTACGCGTTTACTTTTTGTGTACATAGGGTCTCGTGTTCGAGGCCCCTTGAAAGTGAATTTTTTTTTTCACATTTTGCTATAATATTCAGCGCAATTGAATGACAATTCGCTGCAATAATTGATTTTTTAATTATAATTATTAATTTTTATGAAAATAGTGGAACATGGAAAGGAAAATTGGGAATGTGTTCAGCGATATCGAATGTTTGTTTAATTAAATTCGATATCGCTGAACACATTGCCAATTTTCCTTTCCATGTTCCACTATTATCATAAAAATTAATAAGTATAATTAAAAAATCAATTATTGCAGCGAATTGTCATTCAATTGCGCTGAATATTATAGCAAAATGTGAAAAAAATTCACTTTCAGGAGCCTCGAACACGAGACCCTATGTAGTACACAAAAAGTGATAGCTTACAACTGGACCATCTATTGACTTTGAAACTATCAATTATTCAAGCGGTATATAAATTGTTGAAAAGAGTTCACAATGTATTTTTTTCCGTGGGCAAGGTAATATGAGACTCATTTTAGAAATTTAAATTAATACCGAAAGAGAAATATCGTTAGTAGATCTATCATGGTTAACACTGAATCACCTTTTGTATTTAACGTGCCGTCTCCACCTTACGGTCTACGACACGGCACCCAAGTGCGCGGGGCTAGGATCCCGCCCAGCCAGCGTACAACCAGGGCTCATACCACGGGCTCCGCGACGCACCGCGCTAGAGCCGTGGCTGCCACCAATTCCTTCCCGGCGGTTTAGACCGTTCAGCACCTTGGTCCGGTGGGGAGCACTTTCCAAACTCCCTACGGGCTATGGGTGACCGCAACCGAGTTGTGATCGCGCAACTCACACGCACTGTACCACTACCACCACGAGACCTACCCGTGGCTCCGGGCGGTGAAGGCTTGCGCCCTCACCGGGGCTCCCGACCCCCGTGGTACCAGTATTCGCCAATGGTGAGACGTTCGTGGGTCAACTTGGCCCACTCAGGTCTAGGCTCTAAACCAGCCTTGGTACCTGTCGACTAGCCTCGGGTTCGCGGGTGCGCCAGACCCGAAAGAGGCGGGACCTATTGGTCTCCAGACACTCTCCCCTGCGTCCTCTGACTAACACCTCCGACTACCCCCGACTACCTCCATACACCACGCTGGAAGCCCGTTCGTTCGAAGGAGGGTAAGCAGTCCAACGAACTACTAGGGCTTCCGTACAACCTCCCGTTCGGCTCCCGAAGGAGCTATAGAGCACGCTCTACTCGTGTTAGTCGGATTTCCATCCACATCCCTGATGCTATGCATCGGACGAGTCGCGGTCGAGGACGCTGTTGCGTTTAAACCCTCTACCGCTTATCATGAGATACTCGTCGATTCGTCGCTTTGCTCTAGGGGCCGCTAGAGGTCACTGTCCGAGCTCGGCGAGTTTTATGGGTGGGCCCAAGCGGTCCACAACCCACCCCGAATCATGGTTAACAATAAAAATACACGATTTCATTTTGGAGGAGATGGAATTGAAAAAGGTTAGACAAATAAAAAAATGTCAGCTCAAGTCAGCTGATAGCGACGCATGCGCATAACGTGCGCGTATATATAGTACATCGTACGTAGCTACAGCAGCGCCGCTCGAGTGGAACCCATTTCGCCGACGCTTTTACGGACACGCTAGACTGTCGAGATTGGACTCCTTCCCTATAGTCGCCTTGATTTCATGTTAAACAGCCGATGAGAAAAACTCAAGAAAGTAGTTTAAATCATTTCAGTAACCAGAATGTTTGAAAAATTTAAGAAAATTGTTTCGAGACAATGTGAAATCCTACTTTCGTGCAACGCAACTCCACGAAACTCCGAAATCATTCCATCACATCGTCTCGAACAAAATTTCAAAAATATATATTTCCTATATGAACGCAACAATATTTTATTTTTATATTAACACCGATACAAATCGAGTCTCGTTTCTCACGTTATGCTGCACTGATATTATGTAAAAAATAAAGATAAATACAATATAATCATGTTGGAATTTTCGGAATCCTTTACACTCAAATACATTCCCAGTTTTTCTGCAAAACAAGAAGAATGTTTCATGTTGAAAGCATACTGTACATATATTTTTTCTTACGCTGCTTAAATGTATCAATGAATATGCCTAAAACCTTCGCGTTCTTCTATTCTTCTTACTGGGTTTATTCAATTGTCGTATTTTATTTTAAAACCAGGAGACTACGTTTCTTTGAAAATATGTAATAAATATTGATTACGAAAGTGTTATCATCTTTAATTTTTCATCGTCGAATCTCGTACGCCAGCATCTAATCAGGAATAAGCCTCTTTCCAATATTCAATTTTCATAATTTTTTCTTAATGATATTATTCCCTTTATCGTTTTGTCATAGCATAAAACAATCGTTCTTCGTTTTGTTAAAATAATATTTATGAGTCTATGATAAATCAAACGTTTTTGTTTGTGTTTGAAATCGCTCGAGAAGTCCGTCATAAGCGTTAGAACTGGGCAGCAAGGTTCCCGGAAACGTGAAGTTGAGTAAAAAAGTTATTGGATACAAAACGAAAACATCTACAATGAAGATGGATGGAAAGTCGTTGAGCGAGGTTGAGCCTGAGGAACTGTTCCGAGGATTCGACAGCGAGTAAAGAGCGAAAATAGCATTGATGCGATTGGAAATAGTCAAGAAATTTTCACGAGATTCACGAGCAAAGTGAGCGAAACTTTGAGCAACGGAAATGCTATGAAACACACGCGAACGAAAAAATGTGAAGCCTCGAAAAAATCACAATTCGCTGTTTTTATTTAACTATCTCAATTTCAATATCGGCAACAAATGCGAACGTAAATAACATACGAAGGTGGCCGCATGTTGAACACCTGTTACATCCAGCGATCGTTTTGTACTTTATTCTAGTTTTCGAAATAGTTTTCGCAATAATCTATTGACTACTTATCGATTGAATTTAATTCGCAATAATCTATTGACTACTTATCGATTTAATTTAATTATTCGTGACCACTGAACGATTCTACATCGATTTAGCGCTTGATCTAAGCGATTCCATGAAAAAATAAAAAAATTTCGGCCAACTTGCACCCAAATTTTGTTTATTTAATTATAAAATAACTGGTAACCAGTAAATATTTTAATTAAGGTACTGATCACCACTCAACGACCACTGAAAGATATGATTAATAAAAAATTGGAAAAGCTTTAATTGTCCGGCCAAGTTTACGGAGGTCCCTCCAAAGCGGTTCCAAATAATAAAAAAAAAATCAACGCGAAGCCTCAGCAATGTCCGTTAAGAGGAAGACGTGCCTGTAAGAATTAGGGTGGCCGTTATTTGGGCTTTGGTAAAAAAATTGCATTCTCACCCTGAAAATATCACCAAGGTATGCAAAAATGAATCTCTGTAAAATTTAAACGTGCTCGGGTATTTAGAACTTGTGCCACCGAGCAGTTTAATTTTCCAACAGAAATTGCATGTATTTTTTCGATACCAATACTTGAGTATTTCTCACACCCACAATACCGATGAAACAAACTTGCAACTTGGCCCACTTTCTGGGCACTTAATCAGGTATGAATCGAATTTTTTGCAGATTTTTTTAGCGGTCACTTTTCTACTTTAAAGCATTACAAAGAAAGTAAAAATTTTTTTCAAATTTTAAGACATGAGTAATTTGGAGATGAATAGAATATCTGGGAACTATCGTTGCGGTTTGGCCACGTTGCAGCGTGAGAATGAAACTGTGAACACAACATTACCATAGCGTTTAACTATGAGAATATTATTTTCACGCCAATAATATGATAATCGTTTATTGGATGCCTTAGAAAAGTAACATTTTTTTCTCAAGCTTGCGAGAATTGTTTCGAATTCAAATGACAATAATATAGAATATTGAGCGCAAAATAAGTTCGAAATTTGGTTGTGACGCTTCGACCGCTCATTTGTAGAAATGGTAGTATCAAAACCGCCACATTACGGCGAGAAGCGCGGCAAAGTCCCTCGAGAACAGGTGAAATTTCACACGCCTGGTGCATTTTCCCGCGCTCGTGGGATGGCGAAGGCGATTTATTGTTTGAAGATTTTCTTATTCGGCGAAGTATTTCGTTTAACAGCAACCGAGCAAAAATCAATAGCAGAAATCTGTATTTCAATCGTCATGATTTATGTTGAAGCCTGGTTCTTGGCTCCATTGCTAACTGCCACTCCGAACAATGATCTCGAAATTTCGAAAAAATTATCCGAATACAATAAAATCAATCCTATTGTATCTCAAGTCACGCTAAAAAAGATGTCTAACCATCTTTGGTACCTCAATGCCGAAAATGCTGCCATGGCATTTTTTGATGGTGCCGTTTCCGTTGACATCAAGAGAAAAATGTTTGAGAAGATAAAGAGCAAAGAAATTGAACCTGATAAAGGAAAAGATGTTCCCAAACGGTATCAGATTTTCCAGTCAGACTTTATTTTTCTGCTCGATAAAAATATTGACTTCTTCATTAGTTCTGAATCGATAACGTTTTTTGAATGATTCCGAATTGATTGTAGCTTCCTTGACATCGATGTGTCTACTTGGGACTCGAACGAAGGTTACCAAATCGCCTTACAATTGGTAAAAAAAATTAGGGTTGTAAATGATATAGCGGAGAGAGGTATTAAGCTTACCATCGATTACAACAATCGATTACCCTACGATGAAGATCAAAACAATTTGTGCTTCAAGTTGTAACAAATTTAGTATTTTTTATTATTGATTTCTTTAGTGTGACACGTATATCAATCTATAAATATATACAGAATCGCAATTAGTAGAGCGCATTTATCACCAATATAAATGTAGAAAAATAAATGTGGTTTATTGTTTGAGCGATTATATTCATTGACAACAAAAAAAAATATATCTATATATATATAAGCGAAATACCACTCACTGACTGACTGACTCATCACCAGATCACCGGAACTATGAGCCCGATTGACTTGAAATTTGGCATACATACTTCTTTCGCTATGTACACGCTCACTAAGAACGGGTTTTATCCAAATCGTATCCAAAGTTTATTTTTCACCCTCATCATTTTCTCACCCAATCACCATATATATATAGGAAAGATGTTATATATATGTGTTATATATATATGTTATATATATATGTCATATATATATGTTATATATATGTCATATATATATATGTTATATATATATGTTATATATATATGTCATATATATGTGATATATATATGTCATAGATCTCAAATATGTTCAAAAAAATTTCGGCTCATAATGGTTTCGAAATATTATTTTTCTTGGGTTTCAAATATGTTGAACAAAAAAATTTCGGCTCATAATGGTTTAGAAATATTGTTATCGAAATATATGTTATATATATGTCATATATATTGAAACGTTTCATGATTTTTGAACATTGGTTATTTGTTCAAAAATCGAAACTTAGGATTTTTGAGATCCTCTTCTCTCTCGTGGAGAGGGGTGCAGGTTCGTGCACTGACCGGCGAGGTCTTTGCTAGGAGTAGGAATCACCTTCCGATTTCCCCGTCTTGCCCATCGAGGAGATAACTCGAACTCGGAAAGCAAGAACGACTACTTTCGTCCGGATCATGAGCAACCAGTGCTCCACTGTTAGCGCCTCCTTCTATACGCCATAGGGCTTAGCCTCACTACGGCGTCTCTAAGGACAGCGAACTTCTCGTGACGCAATCGGGCTAGGCCTCGCTATTGCGTCACCGTACTTTAATTGTACGAGAAGCGTAAAATTCCTCGATAGAGGTTATCAGTGCTCCATTATTGTGTATGTGAATTTTTGTGGGTAGGAATAAGGAGAAGGAGAATGGAAAGGTGAGGGAGCCTTATCGGCGTCCGGGTGATGCTCCGCTGACGCGAGAGCGCTCAGTCCGTCGCCCTCTGTCAGGATTTCTGTGAAACCAGAAATCGTGACAGGGGATAAGGCTGTCCCGTTACAATATATATATGTTATATATATATGTCATACATGTCATATATATGTGATATATATATGTCATAGATCTCAAATATGTTCAAAAAAATTTCGGCTCATAATGGTTTCGAAATATTATTTTTCTTGGGTTTCAAATATGTTGAACAAAAAAATTTCGGCTCATAATGGTTTAGAAATATTGTTATCGAAATATGTTATATATATGTCATATATATATATGTTATATATATATGTCATACATGTCATATATATGTGATATATATATGTCATAGATCTCAAATATGTTCAAAAAAATTTCGGCTCATAATGGTTTCGAAATATTATTTTTCTTGGGTTTCAAATATGTTGAACAAAAAAATTTCGGCTCATAATGGTTTAGAAATATTGTTATCGAAATATGTTATATATATGTCATATATATATATGTTATATATATATGTCATACATGTCATATATATGTGATATATATATATGTCATAGATCTCAAATATGTCCAAAAAAATTTCGGCTCATAATGGTTTCGAAATATTATTTTTCTTGGGTTTCAAATATGTTGAACAAAAAAATTTCGGCTCATAATGGTTTAGAAATATTGTTATCGAAATATATGTTATATATATGTGATATATATATGTCATAGATCTCAAATATGTTCAAAAAAATTTCGGCTCATAATGGTTTCGAAATATTATTTTTCTTGGGTTTCAAATATGTTAAACAAAAAAATTTCGGCTCATAATGGTTTCGAAATATTATTTTTCTTTTTGTCTTATTTAATCGGTAATTTTGAATTTTGAATACATATTCGTATTCAACGACACAGCAAATCATATAATACCAATTTTAATTCAGGAAAGAGATTAGTAATCAACGACACAGAAAATTATATATTACCGACTGTCGTTACAATCAAAAAATTTTGCATGTACGGTTTGACATATCAAATCGGTCGGTAATATTAGATCAGTAATATTTAATTTTGAACACGCGTCTATGTTACCAACTATTCATCATGTTATTGAAGTTGACGTTTTGTCAAAAAAAATTCAATATCGTAAAAGATATAAAAAAACTCACAGCTGTCAAATTATATACTCGCATAAAATTTCATAAAAGGTGTAATTCTTTTTAAAAAGAAGATTTGGGTTTGACTTTAAGTCATTTCATTTCAATCCCGTTTTGTTGGTGAGTTTTTATAATAAAGTTTGAATTAATTTAATATTCGTTCATATCGTTTCATAATTCACGTTGTGTTGTCGGGGTTAACATTCATTTACATTTGTCATAGATCTCAAATATGTTCAAAAAAATTTCGGCTCATGGTTTCGAAATATTATTTTTCTTGGGTTTCAAATATGTTAAACAAAAAAATTTCGGCTCATAATGGTTTAGAAATATTATTTTTCTTTTTGTCTTATTTAATCGGTAATTTTGAATTTTGAATACATATTCGTATTCAACGCCACAGCAAATCATATAATACCAATTTTAATTCAGGAAAGAAATTAGTAATCAACGACACAGAAAATTATATATTACCGACTGTCGTTACAATCAAAAAATTTTGCATGTACGGTTTGACATATCAAATCGGTCCGTAATATTAGATCAGTAATATTTAATTTTGAACACGCGTCTATGTTACCAACTATTCATCATGTTATTGAAGTTGACGTTTTGTCAAAAAAAAATTCAATATCGTAAAAGATATAAAAAAAACTCACAGCTGTCAAATTATATACTCGCATAAAATTTCATAAAAGGTGTAATTCTTTTTAATAAGAAGATTTGGGTTTGACTTTAAGTCATTTCATTTCAAACCCGTTTTGTTGGTGAGTTTTTATAATAAAGTTTGAATTAATTTAATATTCGTTCATATCGTTTCATAATTCACGTTGTGTTGTCGGGGTTAACATTCATTTACATTTATTGTTTAATTTATACCATTTTAAGTTTATTAACATGAACGTAGAATACATGTCAATAAATGGAAATTATATTCCTTTTTTTTTTAATTATCAAGATTTTAGGTGACGGAGCGTGTTTATTTTCTACTCTGTCATTGATATACGGTGACGTATCGAAGATTGACGAAGTAAGAAAAAATATTGTTTCTCGGTCATCTAACAACTGGAATAAGTTTTCTTTAAGTTATTTCATTTCAATACCGTTTTGTTGGTGAGTTTTCATCTTATTGTTTGAATTAATTTAATTTTCGTTCATATCGTTTCATTATTCACGTTTTGTTGGGGAGGTTAACATTCATTTACATTTTTTGTTTAATTTATAACATTTCAAGTTTATTAACATGAACGTAGAATATATTTCAATAAATGGAAATTATATTCCTTTTAAAATTATCAAGATTTTAGGTGACGGAGCGTGTTTATTTTCTACTTTGTCACTATTGATATACGGCGACGTATCAAAGAATGACGAAATAAGAAAAAATATTGTTTCTCACGTATCTAACAACTGGAATAGGTTTCAATGCTTAACACAAATGCTATCTGGTGATCCTTATGACACAAAGTATTCTTATTGCACTGAAATGTCTAAACACAATACCTATGGATCAATTTGTGAAATTATTGCGGCTGGGGAATTATTCCCTTATCAGTTTCAAATTTACGAAGGTGGTTGCCTTATAGCTTCCGTTGGAGAAACAGTCCATGAAGTAAAAAGGATGAGGTTTACAGGAAATTTTAATAGTGGTCATTTCGATGCTTTGATTGATATTGAAGAATATTGTGGTTCAGTGTCTCAGAATGAAGAAAATGTGTCATTGAAAGTTTCATTGCCTCAATCAGTTACAAATTCAAAAAGTGATGATAAAGTGCAAATAAATAATAAAAATGTGTCATTTACAGTGTATCAACCTCAAGAAAATGTGTCTGTGGAAATCGATGAATATGTTACAAACCTTAAATCAGATAAATTAAAAAAAAGAAGAAAAAGATTCACAAGTTCAATTAGAAATAAACAAGTAAAACGTGCTGTTCATAATTATACCGAAAGTAATCGTGATGTTCATAGAAGGGCTGTCAAAAAACATACACAACATCATTCTGAAGTTCATAGAAGGGCTGTCAAAAAACATACACAACATCATCCTGAAGTTCATAGTACAGCTGTTAGAAAATATACGAAAAAACATCCTGAAGTAAATAGAGCAGCGGTACACAAATATGTGTCAAAAAATAGACATATTAATAAAATAGAGACAATGAAGTATAATAAAAAAAGATCACAAATTAGACTAGCTCCATGGATTTCAAAGACTCTGTCTGGATTTGAATATAAACCGCATATTGATTATTCAAGTGATAAAATTATAAATATCGGAAAAAGATCTCCATGCTCTTGGTGTCATGCTTTAAAATGGAACGATGAACCTCCAGGAATGTGTTGCAGTGGTGGTCAAGTCCAAATTAGCCCAATTGAGCCATACCCTGAACCTTTGAATAGTCTCCTAATGAATCAGGATATGCTTTCAGAACATTTCCTTTCCACGATTCGTAAATATAATGGATGTTTTCAAATGACGTCATTCGGAGCTAAAGAAGTCAAAGAGGGAAATTTTATGCCAACATTTAAAATCCATGGACAAGTGTACCACAGAATGGGTAGCCTTATGGCTGGACTTAATCAACAGCCTTCATTTCTTCAGTTATATTTTCTTGGTGATGATATACGTGAAAGAGATATCCGTTGTGGAATTTCCCCTGGTGTTAAGCCAGAATTAGTTAGTCAACTACAGAAGTCGCTACATAAACATAACAAATATATTCTGGATTTTAAGTCAGCTATTGATTCTATTCCTAAAGACCAAAAAGAGTTCAAGGTTATAATCAATGCTGATCAAAAACCATATAGAGAACACAAGGGTCGTTTCAATGCTCCTCAAACAAAAGAAGTAGCTGTTCTTATTGTTGGTCAGGATTTTGAAAAAAGAGACATCATTCTATACAGTAGAGACAATAGATTGGTACGAATCAGTGAAATTCATCGTGCCTATGATGCTCTCCAGTATCCTTTGATGTTTTTCCGTGGAGAAGATGGTTATTGCATAAATATACATAAACGTGATTCAAATACTAGGGTTCCTCTAAAAAAAACCGTATCAGCTTCTGAGTTTTATAGCTATAGATTAATGGAGCGTGTAAGTGAAATATGTTATTTAGTTCATTTTCGGAGTCTATTTAATCAATTTTTGGTTGACATGTATGCAAAAATTGAAACTGAAAGACTTAATTGGATTCGTTACAATCAAAAAAAACTTAGAAGTGAGGAATATATACATCTAAAAGACGCGATGACAAAAACAGATGGACAGTTTTCTGAGATGGGGAAAATGGTTGTGTTGCCATCTTCTTTCACTGGAGGACCTAGATACATGCATGAACGAACTCAAGATGCTATGACTTACGTAAGACAATATGGACGTCCTGATTTATTTATTACATTCACTTGCAATCCTAAATGGTCAGAAATTCAAGATATCTTAAGTAAAGGTCAAAAGTCTTATGATAGACATGACGTAATAGCAAGGGTATTTTATTTGAAACTTAAGAAATTGATGAATCTTATAACAAAAGGTTGTATCTTTGGCACTACCAAGTGTCAAATGTATACTGTGGAATGGCAGAAACGTGGACTTCCTCATGCTCATATTCTTATTTGGTTGGAAAATAAAATTAGACCTGACACTATTGACGAAGTTATCTCGGCTGAATTACCTAACCCCGATAATGATCCTAATCTTTATGAAATTATTAAATCGACAATGATTCATGGCCCGTGTGGACTTTTAAATTCAAGTTCACCTTGCATGAAAGATGGTGTCTGCACAAAACGATACCCAAAACCTTTCTTAAAAGAAACTCAAACAGGTCAGGATGGCTATCCTCAGTATCGTAGACGTTCTCCAGTAGATGGTGGGATGTCAATAAAACTAAAAGGTTTTGATATTGATAATCGGTGGGTCATACCTTATAACCCAGTTTTATCAAGTACTTTTAAAGCTCATATTAATGTCGAGTACTGTAATTCAGTTAAATCGATTAAATATATCTGTAAGTACGTAAATAAAGGATCTGATCAGGCAACGTTTACCGTTGAAAATTTAGATGAGATATCTAGATATGAGTCAGGAAGATACATAAGCAGTTCTGAAGCAGCTTGGCGTATCTTTTGTTTTCCAATCCATGAGAGGTATCCTCCTGTCGTTCATCTCGCAGTTCATCTCGAAAATGGTCAAAGAGTTTATTTTACAGAAGATAATGTTGTTAATAAGATAATCGATCCTGTGAATACGACTCTTATGGGTTTTTTCGAACTTTGCAAAGTAGATAACTTTGCTAAAACTCTTTTATATTGTGAAGTTCCAGCTTTTTATATTTGGAGAAAAAATAAATTTATTAGGAGAAAAAAAGGGAAAATCGTTGAAAATTATAAAGGAATCAAAAAAGATCATGTGTTGGGTAGAGTGTACACAGTCAATCCCAATAATGCTGAATGCTACTATTTGCGACTTCTTCTACATGAGATTCGTGGACCCACTTCATTTGATGATTTAAAAACTATAGCAGGCGTGAAACAGCCGACGTTTCAGGCAGCTTGCAGAGAACTTGGCTTACTAGAAGACGATATTCACTGGGATCGTACTTTGGAAGAAGCCTCTATTTTTGATTCACCATACAAAATTAGAGAGTTATTTGCAATTCTGTTGGTTTTTTGTCAAGTAGGAGATCCAATAAAATTATGGGAAAAATACAAAGAAATTTTGGCAGAAGATTTTAAAAGACAAATTGAAAAAGATGGTAGAAACATTGAAATGTTTGTCGATATAGTTTACAATCAATGTCTTATTCTTATTGAAGATATTGTTTCATCAATGTCCGGTAAAACTTTGTTACAGTTTGGGCTTCCAGTTCCGTTAAGGGAGCAAGGCACAATTATAACCAATTGTCAATATCTGAGTGAATTAGGATATGATATATCTCATTCAATCGAAGTAGTTTCTATAGGTATTTCAAAATTAAATCAAGAACAAAAACAATTTTATGATGAAGTTTTAAACAGTGTTGTTTTTAATTCAGGAAAATTGTTCTTTCTTGATGCTCCTGGAGGAACTGGAAAAACATTTTTGATCAATCTGTTGCTTGCTAAAATTAGAAGTGAGAAAAATATTGCTATTGCTGTTGCTTCTTCAGGCATTGCAGCTATTTTGATTGATGGAGGTAAGACTGCTCATTCAGCATTTAAATTACCTCTCAATTTGAATCATTCTGAAAATCCTATTTGTAACATCTCAAAGCAAAGTAGTATGGCGCATATGCTTAGAAATACAAAAATTATTATTTGGGACGAATGTACCATGTCCCACAGGAAAGGTGTTGAAGCGCTTAATAGGACACTTCAAGACATTAGAGGTAATAATAGACTTATGGGTGGGTTGACCGTTGTTTTAGCTGGTGATTTTAGACAAACTTTGCCGGTTGTACAACGAGGAACACGCGCAGATGAAATTAAAGCATGTTTAAAATCTTCAGTTCTATGGCCTCATGTAAATGTTCGATCTTTGACAATTAACATGAGGGTCTATCTTAAAAATGAATCCAAAGCAAAGGAGTTTTCGGATTTATTAATAGACATAGGTAATGGAAATGTTCCCGAAGAAAAAGGAAAAATAACAATTCCAAATAACCTTTGTGATACTGTCACGGATTGTATAACTTTGATTGATAGAATATACCCAAATATTCAAAATAACCTATTAAATAATATTTCATGGTTGCAGGAAAGAGCTATCCTGACACCAAGAAATGATCCATGCGATTTGATCAATGCGTTTTTGATAGATAAACTAACGACTGAACATATGAAATATGAATCTGTAGATACAGTAATAGAAGTTGACGATACTATTCACTATCCTGTAGAGTTTTTGCACACACTTAACCCGCCAGGGATACCACCTCATATTCTTTACCTAAAGATTGGTACACCAATAATGTTATTACGTAATTTAAATCCACCTAAATTGTGTAACGGTACTAGGCTTCAAGTAAAAAATTTGCGAAGAAATTTGATTGAAGCCACAATTTATACAGGAAAATATACGGGCGAAAATGTTTTTATACCTAGAATACCTTTGATTCCATCAGATTATCATTTCGAATTTAGACGTTTGCAGTTTCCGGTTAGAGTATGCTTTGCGATGACTATAAATAAAGCTCAAGGACAAAGTTTAAAAGTAGTTGGTGTGGATTTACAAGGTGATTGTTTTTCACATGGTCAACTTTACGTGTAATGTTCAAGAGTGAGTTCTTCTAAGGATTTAATCATCCTTCAACCAGAAAAACGAACAAAAAATGTTGTTTATAAAGAAGTTTTTGGATTATAATTATAAAATTTAGCTGTTTATTATTAAGATAAATATTTTATCAATATTTTTTAAGATTTAATTTTATCGAATGTATTGATTTATTAAAATGTTATAAATATAAATATTGAAAATTGATTAAAAAAATGTAATACGACACTGTATTATAAAATATAAACAATGAATTTAATTTTATATTGAGCTATTTTTCATGGTTTAGGCCTACTGGGGACCCACCATGTAAAATAATGGGAACGCATACCAAAACACATTACCTCATGGGTGATGTGGAAAGATGTGCAATACGCTTTACGCTTGCTAAATACGCCTGCTAGATGTGCCGCGAGCGAAGCGAGCGGGCACAGCTAGTATCTATATATATATGAAAACAATCAATTAATTTACAAGAGTGAAACGTTTTCGAGCGCACGCTTACATTCTCAACACATTGACTTTTACATGAAAATCATATCGCTTCATCCATTTATAATGTCAAATGTTTTTTGTTATGGATAAATGAACCAAACAACAAAAAAAAAGAAATGTATAAAAATTATCGCATCACCGACGTTCGCTCGCACGATGTTATTGGCTAGGATGATCGCTGAAGATCTTGTGGATTCGGTGGATTCAGAACCATTAGACCTCGATGAACATCATGACATCCTTCTAATAAAGAGGATCGATGATGGTTTGCCTGAAGATCTTCAATGACGAATTCCAGATTCAGCGAAGATATTTGAACGAAGATGCTGATCAGACTCTCCTGTTGTTCATTCGAATTAAACGAACGGATGGATCGATGGTACCTCCTCCACCGTTCGGAAGGTGGTTCGATGATCGTATACGATGAGAATAAATTTACATACATAGGCACATTTCTTCTATATATATATTACGATGCAAAATTCAGTATTTTACATCGACGACGATTCGATTATGCCATACGACTTGCACATTTATACGCGATGAATTTGTGCTTTGTATTTTTGATACTTTGCAAAATTATGACAATTACAAATACATGGATGTAAATAGATATAGATACGTGTTGTTGATTAGAATTTTCTTTCGTAACTACTTTCGATAGCACCGCTCACTGCCGACGTATCGATTAACTTTGGAGAGGGAAGATCCCCACTACATCCTCACATATCATCCATCCATACACACTCACCCATATACATACACACTCATACATTACAAAGTTGTCGCTGAAAATAAAAAAAATAAAAATTGAACACAAGAAAAAGCACCTTACTTCAATCGTTTCACAGATAAACTGTGCTTACTTGACTAATAATTTATGTAAAGCTCAAATTTGCGTGTCATGATTGTTGGAAAAAATCTTTAAAAATTGTATTTTGTACCTGTCAATATGTACAATCAATGTGCTGAATCTTAATTTTTTTCAATTGATAATATATGATCAATAGATATTCAAGTATTGGCATAGAAAAAATACATGTAATTTCTATTTCAAAATTAAATTGCTCGGTGGCTCGAGTTCTAATTATCCTATCACGTTTAAACTTTACAGAGATTTTTTTTTTTTTTGATACGTTTTGATTATATTTTCAGGATGAGAACGCAATTTTTTTTACCAAAGCCAAAATAACGGTGACCCTAGTTTGTAGTTTATTCTTAATAAAAATATTTTTTTTAATTTTCATTAAGTAAAAGCTTGATGCCTTTATTTTTTTATGCATCAACTGAAGGAAATCGACAAAGTGAATCAACATACTTGAAAAAAAAAAAAAAAAAAAAAAAAAATAACGGCACCGATTAAAAAAAAATAAGGAATTTCATTGAAATGTAACAGCCCTGTATAGTCCTTATACCATAATCCTGGATCCTTTCCCACACTGTCACCAGAATTCTCACATCCACTCTACCTCTACATTAACTCGTTCCCACACACCTTACTCCTAAATCAGCACATTCTTCACTCCTGCCCCGCGGCTCACACCAACCGCCGCACGCCTAACACGCATCGACCGTCTTGTTATCACTCCGCGGAGTGATACTAATAACGCCAAGAAAAAGGGCCCTACTTCCTACCGTCCCGCGACGAGAGTCCCCGCTCTCGTCAGTTCATCTCCATCTTCCGAACCATTACCTTGCACTCTCTCCCTCTGCAAATCAATAGTATAATAAACTAAATATTCTTTTAACCCTTTTGTCTCCACCTTTACTTAATACCTTTCGGCCCATCACAAATTGGCGTCAGAAGTGCGATACGAAGCACGCACCGCGAAAAAATATAGAAAATCTCAGTGCAAATAAAAGTGACAAAACATTCCAGTGAGTTTCAAAGTTCAACACCGACTATATTAAATCAAGAGTAAAACTTAAAAAAAAAAAAAAAAAACAACAACTTAATTATCTATCTTTCCGGAAAATACAAACGAGAAATTCGAATCGACTTTCAAAAGGAAAAAGACAACTTGACGAAAATAATTAAATTTGTATCAGTGAAATTTTTTTTTTATTCAACTGGGCAAGTAGAACAACGGAAAATAATTTGGTCGGAAAATTCGCAATAATACAAAATACATAATAAAAAAAAAAATTTCTCCAAAAAAGAAAATTTTTTTTTCTTCAAAAAAAAAAAAAAAGAAGAGAAAATCATAAATAAAGCAAGATAGAACAAAAGTGATCATTTTCGGTGCATTTTTTTTCCCGAATAGAAGAAATAATATAAGAAGGACAATTCAGTACAATAAACGAAATTCAACATCTTCCTGAAATTAAATTCAACATATTTCAGACAAATTGAAAATCTCGTTTACATAACACATTACTATTTAAACACTGATAAGTGGAACAAAAGTGACAGTTCAAATAATTTCGGACATTAATAATAATTCGCACGAAAATAATTTCGAGAATTCAATAAAAGTGAGGAAATTTTTTCTACTCAAAATTACGAAGTGACCGTTTCTAAAGTTACACCATTTTCCGAAATTCATTATCAATAATAAACCTCAGAAAATATCACATATTGGAACCAATCTCTGAATTCTACGAAACATCATCATCGATCAAAATCACCACAGCATCAATCTTTTTCACGCAATTGGAACAATCCCGGAATTATACCAAAAACGGTTTGGAATATTTTGAAGGAAGGAAGGAAGAAAGACCGAATCTGACAGATAAGCAATAGAATAATTTCAAAATCATACATATTTGACTCATAATAAACCGTAAGTACCTTTTCATTTGCAGTAAAAATGCTTTTTGCGATTGCAGAGGAATAAATGTTTCTATTCGATTTTCTTCATTACTTTTACGAAATATGTTTTCAAGACACGATCATAATGACAGTTACAATAACAGATCCGAAAATAAATACCATGATAGTTCACGAAACAAATGTCACGACAGTTCACAAAATCGGTACTATTGGGATCTGACATGGAGGCGGGGTCAAGGAAAAATGGCGACGACACCGATGCAAATATACATGTATTTGTCACATGTATAAGCAACGTGTGAATGTGTTACTCATCCGTGTGCATCGGTGGACTACTTACAAAAACTGCCACCAGGTGCCGTGGCAAAAATGTCAGATCCCAATAGAGACCATTCACGCGATAGATTCAACAAATACCAAAAATATCTATACGACAGACACGAGAGTAGATCAATAGCCAAATACAATTATCATCAAAATCATTCGGAAAGATATTACAAAAATCATTCCCAAGATAGACGAATTTACAATTCTTCAAACTGTCACCACAGAGAAAACGATCGCGACAGATATCACCTGCGCATGCGCAATGACCGACTTGAGAAGAAAACTCACAATAATTCTATTATTTTAAAAATTGTTTAATTGTTTCCTAATGCTAAAAATGCTTCAATGATCGATTAAATAATAATAATTGGAGACTATAAACACAAAAATTGCAACAAAAAAGGCTGAAATACATGAAAAGCGGATTTTGGCGCATCTGAAGATGCGAGAGTGGGGGTAGCGGCGAGCAAATGTGAGAGCGTGAATGCGTGGAGGGGAGAGTGCTGAGCGAATGAGAGAAAAGAACACGCGCAGTAAGGGGTTCGAGACTAAAATTAAGCGGCGCATCGAAAGCGAGGGAAAAGTGGGGTATAAAAGTCGCTGCGCGACCGCTCTCGAGATCAGTTCCTCTGACTTCTCAGACTGACTCGGACCTACTTAGAGCTCTAGACTCTCTCTCCCTGGTTCTGGCAATACATAAAACATTTCTTCCTAATTCCTTTGATGCCTGGGGTATCGGAGCGATCCGGCGACGCTTCAATCCCATAGCCCAGGGTCACACCTATGTCACAACCGACGTAAATTTTTGTTTTTATTTTATCTCTAGTAATTCTACCTAACCATGAAACCACGAGCTCCAAGCATTCGCCTTCATAAAACCCTCGACTCAACGCCTTATAGTAGTCTCTAGCATTCGGGTCATTTACTCTGACACGCGCTACACAAATAAACACACACATGTGTCAAATACCCAAATTTCTGTAAACACCAACAAGCCAGCAACGATCCCTTGCAGCCGGGCGCGCAGGTCATAAATCTTGAGCCCTAGCAACACTCCTCGAACCGATACACCAAAACTGATGCAACCATTTTCCCTGCACTAGATCTAAGAGGGCAAAGGCTTAAAAACACTTCCTTTTAAGGAAGTGAACTTCCCCTCTACTTCCGAAATCAGCCCTATAAAAGGCCGAGATTTTTCATCGCGCCTCGCATTCCGTTCCGTACCTAGAGTCGCGTTTATACTGTTAGCAGTAGTTCGGTTGTCATTCGGTTAGCCGTCTTATACTTAAACTCTGACCGAACTCCGGGTCTTCTGTAGAAGAGAGCGAGTCGGGTCCAGAAGTCAAAGTGTTAAAGTATTTAAATTCAGATTTGGACTTAGAATATTTTTGATCATTTTCATCTCAGTCTTTTGGGACTTAGAATAATTCCATACTCGATTCAATTCAACCAAGACCAAGTAAGATACTACGAACCAAAGATATTCCAAGACACCTCTCCGGTAAAGTACTTAACATTTATTTTATCAAGTTTGTATTCTTCAAGTGTAATTTACTAACACCCATTTATATTACGAATCCATTGAGAATCCTAGATCCCTCTATTGTATTCGAACATTGTATTTTACTAACAATTTACTTCATTAAAGAGTGTATAAAGAATCCTAGATCTCTTTACTCGCTACCTAAATATCCTTTCCTCAGTCGCAATCAGATATAAGCAAGACTTCTCGAGGTCTATCAGTGTGCGCCCACCATACTCTAACGAGTCAATATATATAAAAACGCACTGCGTATACTACTGCACGGAAAAGTCTATGGGACATAGCGTTTACCGCTCGACGCTCAAACACCCGAACCTTTCCTTCACGCCCCTTCCGGACGTGACAGATAAAAATTTGGTGACAGCGGTGGGATAGCAGTACGCTGAGCGCTTAATTCTGTTGCCACTGACGAAATGAAAAACTAAAAATCATTAAAAATTTCCTAATAATAAATGCTAACAAAGTGAATCAATTAAACGAAACAAGTGAAAACAAAGTGTTTAACAATTAAATAAATCAAGTGTTCAAAAATTAAATAAGCATGGCAGAAATTGCAAATCTTACACACCACCAAGCCATCACCGACGCAATGCTCACCAGTATGGGCGAGTGTATGGCTTTACAACAAGCACTTATACATGTACCAAATTTTAACGGCAAAAATATGCCCCTTAAATCATTTATAGAAGATGTAGAAAACGGTTTTACATTCGTGCCTGAAGGTTTAAAAACGTCATTTTTCAAAGGAGTTTGTTCAAAACTTAAAGAAACAGCTCGCGACGCGGTAGCTGATAAAAGAATAGAATCAGTTGAAGATTTATCAACGGCTTTAAAAGAATATTTTTCACCCAAAAAGTCATACCCTTATTATTGTGCCGAAATTCAAGCCGTCAGATTAAGACGTGATGAAACGGTCCTTGATTATTATACAAGAATTAAAAGATTACGGACGAGTGCGATCGCCGCTCTAAAAGACAAATTTACTGAAGTCGAAGCAAACCGGATGCTGCCTATGCTCGATGGAGTAGCACTAGAGTCATTTAAAAGAGGTCTCTCTGACGATTTATTATACGCCATCAGCGTCCAAGATCCCCAGACCCTTGAAGACGCGTTTAAAGTCGTTCAACGCATAGAACGAGATATGGAAGGAGCAAATGCTCGAAACTCGAATTCATTGAGATACACTCAAACAGAACAAGATCGCCCACCCCAATATAATAGTAATAATAATAACGGATACCGTCGAGTATCTTTTCAAAATCGCGAAAATGATTATGATAACAAAAATTCAAATTTCAGTAGAATTTTCCGTCGCGATGCAACTCCACCCCGCGAGCAAAGACCGATGCGTGAAAATTTTCCATCGCGAAGATTTCAAAATAGAAATCAACCTCCAAGAAATTTTTATGGTCATCCGCCAAATGGATTTTACGGACCACAATATTATCCTCCGATACCTTACGGACCTCCTATGTACCCCTCGTACAACGAGTACCCCTCAAACTATCAAGCATCGCAACCGATGTATCAGACTCCTTTTTATAAACGTGAAAATTCGTTCCAAAATATGAGACCAGTGTCTCCCCGACCAAACAACACTTCAGATAATTTAAACTCTCAAGACGCCCGTCGAGCGGACGCATCGACGAGCGATTCTCAAACTCAGCGTCCCACAGCTGTGAAATTCCTCACAGCCGGAGATTTGTTAGATGGACCTGCGGACAAGGACGCTCCCCAATAATCACTTTACGAGCCCCTGAGCTTGAAAACGGTTTTGGACGTTTTCTAATAGATACAGGAGCCGACATAAATATAATTAAATTACAGGCATTAAAACGTAGATGTGTAATTGCAGGCCATGAATTTTTAACACTGTCAGGAATAACCCCAGACAAAATTCATACGTTAGGATCGACTGAACTAACATTATTCGACAAACCAGCCAAATTTCAAGTGCTTCACGAAAATGCCGCTATTCCCGCTGACGGAATTATAGGCATAGAATTTCTCCAAAATGAAAAAGCGGAGCTGTCCTTTCATCATAACACACTTGTCACCACTTCAAAACCCATAACCCCGATTCCGTTCGAAAAACCCTCTGAAGACGCCGCACAGAGTCCGAGTAAAGTATATAACACTACGAAAGATAACGAAGGAACTTCATTCATTTTGAAAGCTCGCACTCGCATGAAAGTGCCCATCAAAATATTCAACTCAGATTTAAAAACGGGATTTCTCCCACGGATTCGAACCCCAGAAAATATTTTCATGGGAAACGCGGTTGTTTCAAACGATAACGGAACATGTTACATTTACGCCATTAATTCTTACGAAGACGATGCACAAATAGATGTACCCCCTCAAGAATTAATTCCGTTCGAATATTACGATTCGGAAGATTTCTTCGATCAAGAAAGTGACGAAAGTGCAGATGAAGACCCCGTGAATAGAGAGCAAAGAATACGCGAAAACCTTCGATTAGATCATTTGAACTCAGAAGAAAAACAACACGTTTACGATTTAATAAAGGAATACCCACACCTTTTTCATTTACCTGGTGACAAATTGCCTGCTACGACAGAGATAAAACACACTATACCTACTACAGACGAATTACCAGTAACAATACGACAATACCGATTCCCTCCTGCTCACAAAGAAGAAATTAATAAACAAATAAATAAATTATTGGACAATAAAGTCATTGTGAATTCAACCTCTCCATATAACTCACCCTTGTGGATCGTACCTAAAAAGCCCGATTCAAAAGGAAATAAAAGATGGAGAATGGTCATTGATTTTCGCGAATTAAATTCAAAAACAATAAGCGATGCTTACCCTCTGCCGAATATTACTGAAATTCTTGATAGACTCGGTGGAGCAAAATATTTTTCAACTTTTGATTTAGCTAGCGGATTCCATCAAATTGAAATGGATCCCAAAGATAGACAAAAGACTGCTTTTAGCACCCCTAATGGACATTTTGAATATGCAAGAATGCCATTCGGACTTAAAAACGCCCCCGCTACCTTCCAACGTTTAATGGACAGAGTTCTTCTTGGATTACAAGACAGTGAATTATTCGTATATCTTGACGATATTGTGCTTTTTGCTACCTCTTTAGAGGAACACGGTATAAAGGTTCGAAGACTCTTTAATAAACTTAGCAACGCTAAATTATCATTACAGCCAGATAAATGTGAATTTCTCAACACTGAAGTGATTTATCTCGGTCACATAATTAGTGATGGAGGCGTACGCCCCGACCCTAAAAAGACCGAGGCGGTCGAAAAATTTCCTATCCCTAAAACCGTGACAAATGTTAGACAATTCCTAGGCCTAGCTGGCTACTATAGAAGGTTCATAGCGAACTTTTCCGAGCAAGCTAAACCCTTGAGTGATTTATTAAAGAAAAATATCGAGTTTAAATGGGGATCTGAACAGCAAAAAGGATTCGATTACTTGAAAAACGCTTTGTGCTCCTCACCCATATTGCAATATCCTAATTTTGAAGAACCTTTTATCCTAACTACTGACGCCTCAAATTACGCGATAGGTGCCGTTTTAAGTCAAGGAAAAATCGGAGACGATAAACCAATTGCTTATATGTCCAGATTACTAAATTCTGCCGAGAAAAATTATAGCACAACGGAAAAAGAATGCCTCGCAGTTGTATACGCAATATTACATTTCAGACCGTATTTGTACGGCCGACATTTTACACTTGTCAGTGATCACGAACCATTGAAATGGATCGATTCGGTGAAATTACCCGTTCAAAGATTAATTCGTTGGAGAATACGATTACGAGAATACGAGTATACTTTCTTTTATAAACCCGGGCGACTTAATTCAAATGCGGATGCACTTTCGCGTAACCCCGTCGTCCCAGACGCTACTGTATTACCTATATCATCTGCCGCAAAGAAACCGGCAACAGTTGTAGTTCCGCGTAAAGCTGCCGCTGCAAAACCTTTAGTAAGAACAGGTCGACCAGTGGGCAGTAAAAATAAACCCCTACCAACAGTACTGGAAGAATCAAATATGCCAGGAAGTACTATTGCTGAAAGGTTGAGAAATCGTAAAATGATCAGTAGACCCCCTCCAGTAGTCCCCGTAAGGCTACCACCAACTCGGAAACGAGCAGCCCCAAAGGCAGCCAGCTCTGATTCCTCCGACACGGAACGAAGACCCCCGACAGCGCGTGCCCGAAACAGCGCTTTTCCCAGTCTCGCCGAAAAGAGAACAATTTCAACAAGAGCAAGAAAAGCTCCAGACCCGCCCCCATTGAAACGTTATACTGACGCATTAAAATTTGCATTCGACATTAACGAATCATTACAGGACAATGCGCCGCTATCAGATAATGAAGTTATAACTACCCCTGAAAGAAATAGAGACATAATCGAAATAAATGATAGTCCACGGACGAACCAATACTGGTGGGACGACACCCATGGTAATGATAACGCAAACAGAAATTGTGGTACACAGACAGACGAGTATACAGAGTCGGAAGATGCAGATAACGAAATAGGGAAAACTCGAGAATCATTAATAACTTTTAGACACCCTATAAGCAGATCAACACCCGCCGTTACACATAATATAGATGAGATAAGCAGCGAGGATGAACCTCGACAGCAACCTGAGAGAAATGTGCGCCTAAATTACAGTAACTCAGAAAGTGAGTCTGAAGAAGACATCCCCGAAGCTGTCGAAGAATTACCAGCTAGAGACACTAAAAGAACTGTCTCACAGACCATAATCCCTGGAATTTATTACCCCCACATGAAAAACAGTGACAACCTTTTACACATAAATTCCACGAACGAAAATTTAACTTATAATAAAGGCAATTACTTACACTTCATTTCAGCCGACTGTGAATTTACCACTGTCATATCACGATTGTTAATCGAAACTGACAAAATTTTTCCACAAGATTTAAAATTCAAAAACCCCAGACGTAAACAAGTGCTAGTAACAAATAAAGGAAATTACAAAGTATTGAGTGCAGTATTAACAAATAAACATTTCGAAACATTTTCAGTTCAAGAGCTCAAGGAAGTTTTGCACACGGTTAAAACTACCATTGATAAATATCAAATTAAAACACTTAGAGTTTCAAAACCTGGAGATATGTTAGAAAATTTTAGCCATTCATTCATTGCAGATTTATTTGAAGAATGTTTGAACGAATGTGAATGTTCAATCACAATTTGTCGCGGAAATGTTACCATTCCTGATGAAGCTATACGACAAGAAATTATATCTGAATACCACGAAAGTTTAATAGGTGGACATAAAGGTATCACTAAAACGTACAAACGTATTCGCGAAAGATTCTATTGGCCTAATCTAAAAGATGAAGTCACGGATTACGTAAGAACTTGTCCCGAGTGCCAACAACAAAAATTAACTCGAATAAAAACCCGTGAGCCAATGATAATCACTGACACTCCGTCAGAACCTTTTGATAAAATTTCTATTGATACGGTAGGACCTTTACCTGAAACCCCCAATGGGAACCGACACATCTTGACGATTCAAGATAATCTGACTAAATATTGTATTGCTGTTCCTATACCTGATATAAAGGCCGAAACAATAGCCGACGCATTAGCTCGTAACCTGATAATTCAATTCGGTACCCCTAGAATCATTTTGAGCGATCAAGGTAGATCATTTGTCGGAAAAGTATTTAATAATTTAGCAAAAATATTTAAAATCAAACATTTAACAACTTCCGGTTATCATCCACAAACTAATGGTTCTTTAGAACGAAGTCACATAGTCCTAGCGGAATTTATAAAACATTACATAGATAAATTTGAAGATTGGGACAAGCTCGTTCCTTTTGCTATGTTTTCCTACAACACGTCAGTTCATGAATCTACAAAATTCACGCCTTTCGAGTTAGTATACGGAAGAATAGCTCGAACCCCAAGTTCTTTTCCCCCTCCGGAGAAAACAGAAACCTATGGAGATTATTTATGCGATCTTACTTCTCGACTCGATGAAATGAGGCAGCTCGCCTCAAAGTCTCTAATTAAGTCAAAACATCGCTCTAAACATTATTACGATAGAAAAATGCATACTGAAGGCTTTAAACCAGGAGATATGGTATATGCAATAAAAGAACCAAAGAAAGGGAAATTCGACAGCTGCTATGTTGGACCATATCAAATTACTGAACTACTTGACCGACACAACGCTGTACTAGAAACACCCAATGGAAAGAGAATTTTGAAACATTTAGATAAACTGAAATTACATAAGGCCAGAGAAGAAGCTAGAGATGCGACACTCCGTTAGAAAAAAAAAGAGGAGAGACATCGCTTGATGCACCGAAAGGACAGGCCGGACCAATAAATTAGAGAGAGAAACTACCCTGAAGACTAGCGTATAGGTCTTTAGTTAACAGGACCTACCAATACACACGAGAACCATATAACTTGAATAGTTCAGTTCTCAACAGATCAACTGGAGCATTTGCACCAACATACACATACACGTATAAAGACAATTTTTTTTTTTTTTTTCTTTTGTTCTTCTCTTCTATGCCGCCTTAAATATGGAAAATATGAAATCAGGGGAGGAAAAATTTCTCCTTTTGGCTTTATGTAAAACCCGCAAGGAAGGGATGAGTTTAGACTATAAAAAGGAAGAAAGATTTAGTCAACACTTAGTCCAACAAAAATTTTTCACGGTGTTACATCGAGTCCTCTGCGTCAGAAATAACCCTGTGCAAGTGTAGGATTCAAAGTAATAGCTAAAAGAAATAGAATTTTTTTTTTCTCTCCAAAATTCGAAAAAAAAAAAAAAAAAAAAAAAAAAAAAAAGGGTTCTTCTCGAGTTATATAGTAAACAGATTGAATTCAACGTTGTAATTCATCCTACAGGTATTTTATAAAATATTCAACTTATATTTTCTCCCTTCTCTCAAAGCATTACAAGTTAACAATTTAAATTCATGAAAGGAAAATAAATCGATGACTGACTGAGATATCAAGATTGCTTTACACATACAATTATTTACATAAAATTTTTTTTTTCTTTCTTTCATAATTTGATCAATACCATAGGTGAACGAATATAGTACATACATATCTAAAACACGAAATATCCCTATTCCTAAACTACCTTGGTGAGACCAGGCTGCAGAAACGTTTGCACGCTCACCTCCTTATCTTGTTGGGACCAGGCTGCAGAAACGTTTGCACGCCCGACATACTACTTTCCTATTCTGGGACTAGGCTGCAGAAACGTTTGCACGCCCTATCATATCCTTCCCTTATGGTGAGACCAGGCTGCAGAAACGTTTGCACGCTCACCTCCTTAACTTGTTGGGACCAGGCTGCAGAAACGTTTGCACGCCCGACACACTCCCATCCGTCGTGGGACTAGGCTGCAGAAACGTTTGCACGCTCACGAACCTCTATTAACCCTTTTTCTCTATCTCAAACGACAACATGGGTCGAACTCGCCGTGCCGGAAGAAAGTACCAATTACGAAAACTTCACGCTCAACAATCAAATCCTGGTACAAACCACTTTGATTATTTCAAGAATAAAATCATTACTAAACATCTCAGTCAGAAACCATCGATACATTCCTCAGAAGAAGTTGTTCCAACCACTCACATAAAAAATTTAATTCCTATTACAATATATTCAAACAGCCCTCGTTTCGAGAATATACCTGAGAACGATCCAAGGTTTTTAAAATATCAACAAATCAACGAGCTCCATCGTATAACACAGGATAACTTTGAACCAACTCAATCAAACCAACAACAACACAGTGAGTCTCTTGAAAATTTAAAGAAATAATATCTGCAAACCCTTGTCTAATAGTCAACTCCTCTCAAAATAATAAGCATGCATATTACCGAAGCCGAACTCGATTTCTTAAACGAACAAGAAACATTAGATTGGTTATACGCGATCCCTGCCACAAGAGTACCCGGTAGAAATTACGAATTCTATAGAAGTATTGTTAAAGCTCGATGTGTAAAGGTAGTATCAAAACGGCCACCATGGTACGTGGATAAATATACAAGAAATTTTTGTGAAGATTGCTACCTGGATATATCCTCTGACGAACAAGAAAAAGAAGGAACCCAAATTTCAAATAAACATAGATTAATACCAGGACCCTATCACGCAACAAGTTGCAGTATTTGCGGTTTAGAATTGCTGAAAATACGAACCCCTTACGAATGTGATGATTGCATCTTAGCTTGGATTTTACATAGAGTCGAAATAGAAAGCGGACGCGCAGTAGTGATTAATTGGGAAGATAAAAAATAACTTCATTCAGCCTTTTCTTGACACCACCTGGGTCTGTTCCAGAATGTCTACCCCACCAACTGGTAGTTACGAGCATTACATAAATTCCATGAGACAAACAACTCCAAGAATAATAAGGAAACATCGCAAAAGATATTTAGTAATTTTTATCGCTTATGCCACGGAAGTACGTCGATTGCGACGTAAACTTCGGGAAGAATTACTCGAGCTATGGAAAGACGACCCATACAGTAAAGATCTTGTGGATTGGGGCCCTAAATACAACCCCGGAGACATTTTTAACCTGAGAGGCCTTTTCGGACTCCCGCCTATGCCCGAAGAAATAGCAGACCCCCACTGGGATCAACTAGTAAAAGAACGATGGGGGGATAATGAAGCATGATCGTAAAAATCTCCTTTAAAATCTTTTGAACCACCATTGCAATAATAACTTCTTATCACCTGCATGAGCGTCCAAAAATTCACATATACGTAATTATCAAATACTCAATCATACATTACACTTCGTAGCTACATAATGAACCCTCCAATACCGATGAAATCGCCATTGAAGAGAATCGGAAATAAGTACATGGTATTCACGGGAACATTTTACTCCCCATCACATTTTTACGTGATAAAGGCGAAAAACGTACCGAAGGTGGAAAAATACAGCAAAGCAGTCAATAAATATCTGAAGGATTTTCCGATCTTCGACGTGGGTATGCTAGGACCCCTGCAAGCAGGTAGTTGTGCCGTACAATTGGCAGGTAACTGGTTGAGAGGTAATATCTTAGCAATAAACAACGGGTTTGCGTCAATAGATTTGGTAGATATTGGGGGTGTGCTAAGGTACAACACTCACGACCTAAGACCATTACCCCCCCCGCTAACATTATCCACAGGCAAGGCTATCCGCGTCCATCTGTGCAACATAGAACCGAAATTCGAAGGAGCCTGGCCAGAAAGCGAGACAAGATTTTTAGAGCACCTTTTAGCCAGACGTCCCTTAAGAATGAGAGGCATACATTGTCGGGGAGGATCCACTTCTCTGACTCTGGGGATAGTGTTGCATGACCGACCCACCGGTCTTGATATAAGACGAATGTTATTGAACCGAGGCCTCGCGATAGAAGGGTTCATACCCGAGATGTTGCTACTCGACATACCATCAGAACGCGTTGACGCACTCATTGAACAAAATATCAGTGACGAGAATCAAACCGACCCAAACCAATTAATTTAGACTCAAACTATTTCTTTAATTTCTTTCCTTCTCCTTCTGTCTCTTTTTCTTTACATAAACCATCACACCCTTGAATAGGACATCTTTCTACAGTATTAACGGCAAAAGTTCCTAAAGAGAAAGAGATAGGAATGCTGACGAAGCTACAAAACAAGCTGACCATAGGCCTGTTTGTCATAAAACAGCATGACTTCCATAGAAACATCCTCACTCGCATGGATAGAATGTTTCAGTAAAAATATTAGGACTCGTATACACTAGACATATATACCCTACGATACACAAAAAAAAAAAAAAAAAAAAAAAAAAATATATAAATAAATAATTGAAAAAAAAAAAAAAAAAAAAAAATAAAAATAAAAATAAAAATATATAATAATATTTTTAATAAATAAATAATAATCAATAACGATAATAGTAATCATATGTAATCACTACCTAAAACTTAGTTTTACAGATACGTAACGGAAATTTTCAAAATTTTTTTTTATATACAATAATATTGTTGAAAGTGCTTACGATTAGAACTAATTACACACAAACACAATCTCTAAGTTAATACTCATATTTCCCTTAAGCATGTTAGATAAACAGATAAGGTATCTAATAAAGATAATAAAAAAAAATAAGACGCATTGAACATCGCCTAACGAATAGATTGAAGCAGTTAGTAACCTAGGCAGGCCTATACTAGTTTTCAAAACATCTCCCAAAAGATTGCAATAGCATAGGGAGAAAATGCTAAGATTGAGACCACAAAGTCGAGTGTTCGAACCCTGCTACCAATAAAAATCTTTTTTTTTTTTTTTTCTTTAAAAATTTTTTTTTTCTTCTTTCAGAATTTTTTTTTTACTATTATTATTTTTATATATATACGACATTTTATTTAAGAACCTTGCAATTATTATTTCTTTGTTTCATCTCTTATTATATGAAGTATAACTCCTACACTAGACTTAGGATCTTTCCAGAGTCACAACAGTCCGACTAATAGTGCCCTACGGCAAATATACGGGAGTAATAGAAATTCCCAACATAGCCCGTTAAGAAGAAGCTCGTAGCACTATGGTAGAGTGCTAGTCTACCACTCCAAAGGTCAAGCGATCAAACCTCATTGTCGAATATTTTCTTTATTTTGCTTTTCCCTCTCATTTTTTTTTAACAATCAAAATTTTTTTTTAATTTTTTCTCTTTCTTTTCTCTTTACCCCTTACATTAATACAATTTTTGTTTATTGTTTTTTTTTTCTCTTTCTTCGAATCATTTATTTTCTTTTTCTTTCGTTCCTCGCTAGATAATTTCTGTATTAATTCTAGAAAAATATATACTTTTTTTCTTCTCCCCCTTTCCCCTTTATTTTAACAAATCTTTTTCTTTTTACATTTTTCTTTTAATTAAGTACCTTCTTTTATCGCTATATTATTCTTTCTATCCTTTCTTCTCTTTTCTTCTCTCCAACTTAAATAAAATATAAAAATAAAACGAATAAATAAGAACGACCCAATAGTACAGATGATAAACGACAACCGACAGAAACAATATCCAACGAACGAACGAAACCCAACGATGAAAACCAAACAAACCAACGCAACAGACCAAACAACCCTCCGATGACGGTCGAAACAAATCAATGGAAGAGGAAGGACGCATATAAAACTAAGAAGAATAATTTTTTTTTACAAAGGGAATACAATAGAAATTTCTTTTTATTCGCTTTCCCCCTATAAGGAAAAAGCCACCCCAACACAACATACATCGATGAAGTATTTTAATTATTATATGTTTCCGATCTCTCAATCGAGATCATACGCGGCCATAACCCCGAGAGGATGGGACCAGGCAGGATGATCCCAGTCATCCTCAAGATGATCCTGTCCCCAACGGCCCTCCAAAAGCCACCGGATGCCGAAGATATCGAACCCATCCTCCCGTTCCAAACAGAAATTATGGCGACGGATATCACGCTTTTCCTCTCGTCGTCGTTTTATCTCGGAGATAAACACCACTCCGAGCATGGCCTGTAAAACAATTAACAAATGTATAAATAACTAATTCGTACGACCAACTGAAACTGACGTACAAAATACAAAGAAACTTACGCCAAAAGCCTGGGCAAAACTTCTTCTTCCCAAAGCCATGTTAAAATCTTATGTAATAGAGAGATCTACTAGTCTGGACGACGGTCGGAGGAATAATGGCGAGCTCTTCGGAAAAACGAACTAACAAAATTTTCTTCCCCCTCCAAAACGCAACCCCACTCCAAAGAAAACAGACAAATTTTGCATCCCCGCCTTTAGTTGAAAAATATCCTCATGCATACATCTGAAAGACATAAAAACGAAGACGAAAAACACAAAAAAAAAAAAAAAAAAAAAAAAAAAAAAACGAAAGAAAAAGAAGAGAGTGGTATGTATACACGTATACATTCACATAAGAAACTAACACCAATAACACTCCTACCTAACAACCAGGAAAATCACTTAAAATATTTCACAAACTCACATCTACACTCTCTATTTTAGACGAAAATGCGTATCCTTAAGGCCATACTTGTCCTCATACTTGGGTTCAGGGAAGCCTGGACATCAGTACCGACGGTTACATATGGTGTGGAACCGATCACCAACCGGGCCGGCATTTACTATGAACCTCTACATGAAGTCCACTTTACACGAACTGACTGGCGCATCACGACTTTCATGGACTTAAAACCGTTCGAGGATCATCAGCCAACGTTTTCCGAAATACCAGTAATGGAACACGCTTGCCTACCATACTTAGGGGACCGCTGTAAGTCGTACATCAACAAAGAAGACCTGCTGCTAAAAAGTTCCCTCATCAAGAAATATCTTCTCTATATACGGAAGCAAAAGGGCATTGAACCAATAATAAGCAAACGAAGCATCCCTTTTGGATTCGTCGGAACAGTTAGCAAAAGCCTTTTCGGAACCTTGAATGATGACGACGCCAAATACTTCGATGCCGAGATCGACAAGCTCTATCAAGATCAGAAGAAGATGTCTATCATCGAAAGAAATCAAACTCATATTATAAAATCAGAATTACACGACGTTTCCGAACGATTGTCCACTATGGAAAAAGAACATAGAGAAAAATGGAACAACCTAGTAGAAATATTTCACAACACTACCGATATCATAATGTACACACAAAACATCATGGAATGGAGAAACAGCGTTGGAAACATCGCCGAGACGTACCTCGAGAGCCTCCGTGCCATCGTAGACGCAATCCATTTCATTAAATTAGGATTCTTACATCCAGAACTTCTGAATCCCACCACATTGGACCTCGTCGTCAAAAGCTTCACTGAAACCCAGCCTAAATACCTATTCCCGATCCCACTCGACGAAATTCATTCCGGAACCCTGTCAAGAATCTCCCGTTTATCAGCTTCCTACCACAATAACAAAATTATAATCGTCATGCACATTCCTTTACTCGAACCAACCAAATATCTCCTCTACAAACTTCACCCTTGTCCTATACCACAAAAATTTGGAAATAATAGTCAAGGAGCAGCATATGTACAGCCCCGAGCATCACACATAATTATTTCAAGAGATTTGGATAAGTACACACTCATCCCGGAAAACGATCTTCCGAGATGCCAACACCTCCGTGACTACCAAATCTGCACTCCAACATATCCTATATACGAAGTAGCAACTCATCAAAACTGCGAATTACTATTACTAACGGATGGAGGACATGGATCATATGAAGACTGCGAGATCAAGCTGATGAAGAAACAAAACCCTTATTGGAAACAATTGGATAACATGTCTGGTTGGCTATTTTCATTACCTGCACCCGAAAGGATACAAATCCTTTGCGACGATGTTACCTTTAACCCAGAAATAGAAGGAACCGGAATCCTGAAAATGAGCACAGGATGTATCGCCAAAACCCATTATGTAACAATTACGGGAACCCAAACCCTCGACCAAAAAATACGATCAACTTACATACCAGTCGCCAACCTAGACATAAAACGACTCGCCCCCAACATATCACACTACAAGCCTCTCCAGGATATCGACACTTCAGCTTACGTACCCTCGGTCATACCTCGAAACTCTGCGGGTGCTTTAGCCTTCGACGCTAGTCTGAAGGAGATAGAGCGAGAACTCATAGAAATCGCCTTCCACAAACGAGAACAACGAGGACAGGCTTTGTACACAACGATAACTATATATGGAGAAATACTTCTGGCCATCGGGTTACTGACCTACATCTTACGGGGATACCTTCTCCTCTGCGCTTACAAGCTTTTTGCCAGATGTTGTAAACCTGCACCACCACCAGTAGACTATGAAGACGACCTGCCAGAGGAAGTACCTTCTCATAGACGAGCAGAACCCATCTACGATACCGTAACTCGCCAACCCCACCCGGTTTTTATTCACGAAACTTCCACCCAGACTGCTGTCTGAACATAATTTTTAATTTATACACTCTAATTTAACCACCATTATATACACAATTACTCAATTACTATATTCAATAATTATAATTATATAACATCTTTTATCACTAGATATAAGAAAATTTATGCATACTGAATGACACTAAATAATTCTTTTCTCTTTTATATTCGTGAATGGAAGGATTAAGTATCTCACTTACCTGAACCACTCCTCATCCAACACCTTAACCGTATCGCACTTCGTGAAAACACACCTCAAAAATCAAACGAAGGCACAGGCAGTTCAGTAGCAAATAAAATTGCTCAAAATTCCGACACTAAATCAGTCAGTGTCGTCAAAAGAAACGAAATATAATAATGTACGTTATATCATGTCAAAATAATCTCTGACACTCAAAAAAAAAAAAAAAAAAAAAAAAAAAATATATATATATATATATATATATATATATATATATATATATATATATATATAAATATACACATACATATATTTCGTTAACATCGCAAAATACTATATGCCGTCTAAAGCCAGTAAAAGAGGTATATAACTGACGAAACGGTTCCCAAAATTTCCTATATCTAATCCCTCGATATTCTTCTATACATCCCTACGAGATGCGAAGTCCCTACCAGGCAACGAAAAACAAAATTTGCAATTTATCTCACCATTTAAGCATATATTCTATTTGAAAATATTCAATATGCATAAATTGGTAGACACCGAGGACGGTGCCTAATCTAAGTGGGGAGGTGTCACAACCGACGTAAATTTTTGTTTTTATTTTATCTCTAGTAATTCTACCTAACCATGAAACCACGAGCTCCAAGCATTCGCCTTCATAAAACCCTCGACTCAACGCCTTATAGTAGTCTCTAGCATTCGGGTCATTTACTCTGACACGCGCTACACAAATAAACACACACATGTGTCAAATACCCAAATTTCTGTAAACACCAACAAGCCAGCAACGATCCCTTGCAGCCGGGCGCGCAGGTCATAAATCTTGAGCCCTAGCAACACTCCTCGAACCGATACACCAAAACTGATGCAACCATTTTCCCTGCACTAGATCTAAGAGGGCAAAGGCTTAAAAACACTTCCTTTTAAGGAAGTGAACTTCCCCTCTACTTCCGAAATCAGCCCTATAAAAGGCCGAGATTTTTCATCGCGCCTCGCATTCCGTTCCGTACCTAGAGTCGCGTTTATACTGTTAGCAGTAGTTCGGTTGTCATTCGGTTAGCCGTCTTATACTTAAACTCTGACCGAACTCCGGGTCTTCTGTAGAAGAGAGCGAGTCGGGTCCAGAAGTCAAAGTGTTAAAGTATTTAAATTCAGATTTGGACTTAGAATATTTTTGATCATTTTCATCTCAGTCTTTTGGGACTTAGAATAATTCCATACTCGATTCAATTCAACCAAGACCAAGTAAGATACTACGAACCAAAGATATTCCAAGACACCTCTCCGGTAAAGTACTTAACATTTATTTTATCAAGTTTGTATTCTTCAAGTGTAATTTACTAACACCCATTTATATTACGAATCCATTGAGAATCCTAGATCCCTCTATTGTATTCGAACATTGTATTTTACTAACAATTTACTTCATTAAAGAGTGTATAAAGAATCCTAGATCTCTTTACTCGCTACCTAAATATCCTTTCCTCAGTCGCAATCAGATATAAGCAAGACTTCTCGAGGTCTATCAGTGTGCGCCCACCATACTCTAACGAGTCAATATATATAAAAACGCACTGCGTATACTACTGCACGGAAAAGTCTATGGGACATAGCGTTTACCGCTCGACGCTCAAACACCCGAACCTTTCCTTCACGCCCCTTCCGGACGTGACACCTATATTGCCTCTTCCGAATTTTTGATGCACGGGGTATCAGAGCGATCCGGCGACGCTTCAATCCCATAGCCCGTGGTCATAAATTTATCTAACCTCGTAGTTGCTCAGGGTATCGGAGCGATTCGGTGACGTTTCAATCCCATAACCTGGGGTCTGCATCCTTACCTGTGTGGCGGAGGGGTATCGGCGATATTCGGCGACGTTTAGAGCCCATAGCCTGACTCACGCTTTCCTCATATTTTTTTTACCTCTTTTCTTATGCTTGCCAGAAACAGGGATGAATTATTTTATTAATTAATTAAATATTTTTATTAAATTCACGTTTGATTAAATTTATCCGAGTTAGTCATTAGTCTTATTTATTATTGAAATTGCTAATCCAAGAGGCTGCGGTAAAAGTTAAGTTGATATCGAATCAATGATAAATCAATTTTGTAAGAGAATTTCACTCTTGGATTAACAATAAAAATTTGATTAAACAAAAGCTAAGCAAAAACAAAAGGTGAAATATTGTCTCAATAATCCAAAAGGCAGCGGTAAGACTTTTATTTATAAAAATTACAAAATCATCCGAATTATCATTATATAGAATCAAGATCACTTTTGGATTATTGATTTGCGTGAAAATAAGCAAATAACATAGAAAAAGCATTAAAAGCGAGATACTCCAGGACATTTCTATTACATTCACTTTATTACAATTAAACAAACAAACAATTTTCAAATTTTTCGATTCTTATTCTCTTTTCATTTATTTCGCGACTAAAAATTAAATTAAAGCGTGCGGAAATGAAAAACGCGAACACGATAGAAATAAACGCAAATAATTTATTGTCAAGCTAATAAAAATTACAAATTTGTCGAGACGAAAAATCCTTGATTTTTCGTACAGTAACCGCACTGTTTTATTGTTTCATACGAGTTTCCTTGTTCGTTTGAGACTGTTAACATCGCGAACAAGCACATAAAAATGAAAAACGTTTGATTCCATATTTCGGGACGCAACGCGAAACGCGAAAATATTCAGGAAAACTCGTGTAAATTATAATTAAATTGAATAAAATCTCCTGTCATTTGTTTTTCAACACATACATCCGTTTTTCTCACGTTTCTTTCATACCCGCTCTTATTTTATTTAGAAGCTCGATCCGACGCGTAGCGGCTTATATCGGTCGGTAAAAGCGTATCGTTACAATATTTATTGCGAAAGTAAAATCACACCCACAAAAAAGAAACACGAATTCGGCTCAAGAAAACTTTGACACACAACCAAAAATTGAACAAAAACACGATTTACACATAGACTCGTCACAAACATTACATCAAATTCACGACAACAATAGTTACAACGCATCATAATTGGAGGATAATGAACTCACAGAAAAACTATGGAAACGAACCACGCAAACGAACAAGGCAAATGAGGATGACGGAAGGACTACGAACCAAGCAAACAAGCATTCGGAACAACGAGATGAAACAATGAGAAAAAGAAGTTTAAGCGAAGATAAAGAAGAAAAGAACGAAATACAAAAACGAATCAATGAAACAAAAAATACAAATGAAACAAAGAAAAGCTATATAAATAAACAAACGGAATCCCCTGTCAATGCAAGTGACTGTCCCGGCGGACCCGGGAACACTAGCAGCGATGTTATTCATGACTCAGTGCTGACCGGCAGACCCGGAGTAACGAGCAGTAATAACACATATGACGAATTGGCGAGTTTGAAGGAAGTAGACATCAACAACGAAAAATTTGGAATCTAAATCACCGTTCAACCTGAGGTCAGGCCGACCTTCCGGTCGCCGTCAACACGTCTGAATGGTAAACCAGAAATGGAACCCAGCCTCATGTCAGAATCATCTCCAACTGACAACAATATGGAAACTGGAACGGAACAAATTGACATCGAACCCAACTTCAGATCACCATCTAAATCTGACGAAGACTATTTGGATTACTCAGAAGACGATACGGAACGACCACCGGTTCAGCCAAATTTTCGATCACCTTCGAGCAAATTTCAAAATTGGAACCATACCTCAAACTCTCCAAAACCATCTGTTCAACTAAATTTCCTCTCATTTTCGATACGAACAAAAAGAATCAAACAGAGCTACCAAGTTTCACTCAGCCCTCACATCCAATTTCGGACGATTACTTGGCATTCCGGACACCACCTCTATTATCACATTATCATGTTAATCGGCTAATAACGTTGAAAAAATTCAAAAAATGCCGAAAAACACGTACTCTGACCCAATAGTTGAATATTTTCGTACCCAAAAATTTTTTTTGGCTTAAAAAAATTTTTTTCAATTTTTCAAGCCAAAAATTTTTTTTGTCTTGAAAAAAATTTTTTTTGGCTCAAAAAAAATTTTTTGAATTTTTTAAGCCAAAAATTTTTTTTGGCTTAAAGAAAATTTTTGGGTACGAAAATATTCAACCATTGGGTCAGAGTACGTGTTTTTCAGCATTTTTTGAATTTTTTCAACGTTATTAGCCGATTAACACCCAGAAAAAATCGTACTGCCACTACGGGCGGTAGCTTAAAGTGTTTGGCATATAATCAGCGATTTTTAGGAATTTTTTCAGATTTTTAAAATGGGGCTTTTTTTTGGACTTTTTTGGATGTTTTTTTTTTTTTTCTCGAAAATGACTCTTCAGAAAAATCTGAAAAAATTCCAGGGTGTCTTTTAGACTTCATATAATCATATAAAAAATAATTAACCAAATCGGCGAGGGGCAGGGAAAAAGTCCGCCGGTTTGACGTGGAATACCTCATATACACGACTACACATTCTCACTCTGGTGAGAGTGTATAGGTATGCACGGTCCCTATTGACCTTGTGTGTGTTGTAAATAAAGATCCAGTCATAATCAACCGTGTGTGCGCATCATTGACTTCAACTATCCCGATGGTTAACTATCCCGATAGTTAACTTCAACTATTCCCATAGTTAACTTCGACTATTCCTAAAGTCAACTTCACCTATTCCGATGGTTCGCTGACTCTAATTTTCCAGCTACTGGGTTTCCGCTGCCTGCCAGGGGGTTCGTGTCTCCGCTAAAGGGTCAGAAATCTGCCTTACCGACGGCTATCCAGAGGCCCGCGGGTCTGACTCTACCGACCGTTTGGGTTTGTTCGGGTCCGTTTGGGTTTGTTTGGGTTTGTTCGGGTTTGTTTGGAGAAATCTACATTACCGACCGTTTGGGTTGAGAAGGGTATCCAAGTTACCGCCTGTTTGGGTTTAGAAGGGTATTTAAGTTACTGACTGTTTGGGTTTAGTAAGAAATCTATTTTACCGACTGTCGGTAAGGTAGATTCCTACATGAGGGGGAACCCGCATAGCATCACTAATCAGGTGCGTTTTTTTAAACATGGTATCCCCAAGAGGCCTAATCTCACCTCTTGCAAATTCGTTGCTAGTTTATCCGTTGTTGAACCGTTTCTGCAAGTTAATACGGGTAACGACTGGGGTTATCGATAAAATTCAAGTCAACATGCTACGTTAAAAAATAAAAATGATGAATGAAAAAACGTTACCTTGGCTCGTCTCCAGGGCAATTGTGATTTTTTTCCTGCAACTTTAGTTTCTTTTGCCCTTTTGAGATGGAAAAACATGGAAGATTCTCGATTTTTAGGTGAGATATTAATTTCGGTTTCTAACATCCAATTTCAGGATAAAAACTCTTTTTTCACGAAATTATTTTGAAAAAATAATTTCACTTTTTATCAACAACGAGGTATAGTCTTGATATTCTTCATTACCTTTGAAGGAATACCATGAGAATAAGAGGTGTCAGTATTATCATATTCTCGTTGGATTTCAGAGAGTTGTACCAGTATTTTATGGGTGCTCCAAAACAACACATTAGGCAATGCAGACAAATTTAAACCAGAATCCCACCTTAGAAATTAAAATAAGTTATTGAAACTATCAAATAAGGACAGTTGTATCAGTTGCATTAATCTCGCACAAATCTCAATGCAACCAGAATCATAGCGACCATGGGAGGAACTTATTGAACACAAAAAATGTTTTAATTTATTATGCCGAATCAAAGCAAAAAATCTGCTGCATTGCGATGATACATATTTCGATACTTCCGGAAAAAGAGCCCCCGAAAACTTGCTGAAACAGATTTTTCAACTCATTTTGCCAAAATAGAAGTCGACGGGTGACAAAACAAAATGGTCACTCGATCTAACAAAATTGGAAACATTTTGATGTATTCATCGTTTTCTGAAGCCAAAAATTTGTATTCCATCCAAAAATGTTCTTCCGATGACTTTTTGTGATCATATTTGAAATTCATAATAATACAATCAATGATGAAAAGTGGAAATACTTACAAATAGCACACATTTAACACTTTAAAAAATTGTCAAAGTTTGCAGGTATCCGCTGCATTCCAATTATCTACATTTTGATACTTACAGAAAAAAAGCAGTGGAAGACTTTGCGAAACTACTTTTTGAATTTAATATGCCAGAACCAAAGAGGGAGAGAGAAAAAATACAGCGCACTTCAAGCTCAACGGAAATGAGTAGCCGAAGACTTTTGTAACAAATTTTTCAATTCATATGCCATAGTCGAAGCCAAAAAGTGAAAATACTTGGCACACAAGCCGCTTCACAGAAATGTCAAAGTTTGTAGGTATCTGCTGTATTCCAATGAATCAAATTTCGATACCATCAGAAACAGAGCATCCAAAGATTAATCTTATCTGAATAGTATATTACATACCTAGGCCAGAAAAATAAGTAAAGTCTCAGATCACATGCAATTGTTGGCCGAGGCGAAGCCTAAATAAAATAATAATAAAAATAAAAATAAAATAAAAAGCCTAAATAAAATAACTTTTTCTTCATACCTCGGTCGAAAGTACGCTCTTTCCGCATCAATTTCGATGCAGAAAGACCGACTTTCTTGCATTGGTAAAACAACTGAATGACGGCGGGAGCAATAGTATATTACACACCTAGGGCAGGAAAATAAGTAATGTCTCAGATCACATGTAATTGTCGGCCGAGGCGAAGCCGAGGCTGAAATGTGGTCTGAGGCTTTACTTTTTCCTGCCCTAGTTGTGTAATATACTATTTTCACGCACAGCCGTACGTGAGGCTCCCGCAACTGTCACCGGTGACAGTTGTCCCTAACCACTTTTTTTCTCTGACGTCAAAGCTGCTCTTTTGTTTACGCTGGTTATTCATAATTTGAAGCATCATATAAATGGACAAAAATCAAAATATCTGTCTGTCAATGAAAATCCACATAATTTATTCGAAAACTGCGTATTTCATGGTGACATAATTAACAATTTTTATTATGCATGTGACCATGGTAAAAATGAAAAAAAATAATGTACGCATTAATACTATTGATAATTTGCATTTTACGTTTGTTTAATTAAAAAAAAATTATGTTTGTTTAATTCATTTGGATGCTTGTTTAATTTTAAAAATGTTCATGTTTGATAAATTAAAAAAATTTTCTGATTAAATGTTTAATTGTCTACATTGATTTTTTTTAAATTATTCATATGGGGCATTCCATGCCAAATCAGCCACTTCAGAACCTTACAGTTTTTAAATTGGCTCAAATTTTTTTATAATGCTCTATGTATTGAATGAGCCTTTCTTGATTTTTTTCAAATTTTTCCCTCGATTGCCTAACGAGATATATTTTTTCCAAAAATTCGATGATTTTTTTTTCAAAAGCTCACAACTCTTCGAAAAATGGACGGAATCGAACTTTTTTTTTTTTTCAAAATTTTGGTTTTTTATTGTACTTTTTGAGTGTGATAACGAAAAAATTATAGTTGAATTTTTTCTCTATTTTTATTCAGGTTGAAGAACAAAATCGACGATTTCAAGATGATTACATATTTTGATTTTTTTCAAAATATTTTCAAAAAAACTTGAACAAAATTGAAGATTTTTAAGACCAGTTACATCGTGGGCACGCTATATCTTCGATTCGATTTCGTATTTCAAAATTTTTTTTTTCGTTTTTTCAGTAAATTAAAATCAAATTCAACAGTCACACAATCCACAATGCTGTTTCCCTAACACTAGAAATTTTCTCCCATCATTAGATTGTGAATCGCATTCGTTTTTTTTTTTTTTTTTTTTTTTTACTAATTTCTTCTTGGAAATGAAAAATTCCGCCATGAATGAAAAAGTAGATCAGTACTCCATACATATTGTTCGTTTTCAATGAGAAATGAATAAATTTTTTTGGCGTTTAAACAATTTGTGCACTCTGAATACTTTTGGAAAAGAATAATCTTTCACAATCAAGGTATTCTCTCCATACTTTTCGTTGTAGTCGTACGTCGATCGACGTACCAAACCACTACGGTCGATCCATTAGTTTTGTCTCAGCAACACGGTCATTTTTTATGATATCAGAGGAACAGTAAACAAGATTGTTGCACGAGGAGCGTTCAATTGCTGATCACTAAACAAATAATAACACCATCTGTTCTATACGAATGGGCCTGTAGACCCCTAAACCTCCCTAATGTAGCGGTTAATTTTTTTCAGTGGAAGACTACGGTGTTGCTGAGACAGAACTAATCAATCGATTTAAACGTACGACTACAATCAAGGGTACTGAGAGAATCCACAGTATGATCCCAATAAAGATGGTACCACCCATTATGGAAGATAATTCTTTTTAAACAGAATTCAGAGTGCACAAATTGTTAACCATCAAAAGAATAAATTTATTTCTCATTGAATAGGAACAATATGTATAGAGAACTGATTCACTCCTTCATTCATTGCGTAATTTTTCATTACTAAGAAGAAATGAGTAAAAAAAAAAAAAAAAAAACGAATGCGATTCACAATCTAATGATGGGAGAAAATTTCTAGTGTTAGGAAAATAGCATTGTGGATTGTGTGACTGTTGAATTTGATTTTAATTTACTGAAAAAACGAAAAAAAAAATTTTGAAATACGAAATCGAATCGAAGATATAGCGTGCCCACGATGTAACTGGTCTTAAAAATCTTCAATTTTGTCCAAGTTTATTTGAAAATTTTTTGAAAAAAATCAAAATATGTAATCATCTTGAAATCGTCGATTTTGTTCTTCAACCTGAATAAAAATAGAGAAAAAATTCAACTATATTTTTTTCGTTATCACACTCAAAAAGTACAATAAAAAACCAAAATTTTGAAAAAAAAAAAAAGTTCGATTCCGTCCATTTTTCGAAGAGTTGTGAGCTTTTGAAAAAAAATCATCGAATTTTTGGAAAAAATATATCTCGTTAGGCAATCGAGGGAAAAATTTGAAAAAAATCAAGAAAGGCTCATTCAATACATAGAACATTATAAAAAAATTTGAGCCAATTCAAAAACTGTGAGGTTCTGAAGTGGCTGATTTGGCATGGAATGCCCCATATATATTTATATATATTTTATTAAAAAAAAAATAATGTTCGCATTAATATTATTGTTAATTTGCATTTTACATTTGTTTAATTTAAAACAATTTATGTTTGTTCAATTCAAACAAATTTTGTTTGTTCAATTTGAAAAATTTTCATGTTGAATTTTACAAATTTTAATGTTAGTTGAATTAACAAATTTTCACATTTGTTGAATTTAAAAATTTTCGTGTTTGTTAAATTTTAAAAAATTTCCGATAGAATGTTTAATTGTCTACATAGGTTTTTTTTTATTTGATGCCTGCCCCCCCCCCCCCCCCCCCCCGACCAGCAGCACTCGCTTCGCTCGTGCCGCAAATGTCGGGGGCAGGCATAAATTTTTTTTTTTATGTAATACATTTAATATTTTGTCTCCGTACTTTCGACCGGCTATGAAGAAAAATAGTATACACCACACGGGCAGAAGTTTGAGAGCCCTGAACTGCGCGTCAAATGCCCTCGGCTTCGCTTCGGGCATTGTGACGCGCAGTGCAGGAATCTCAACTTTCTGCCCTTGTAGTGTAATATACTATTTCAAGTATATTATGAGAAAAGTAAAGTAAAAAAGAGTAAACCATAGTGCACTTTAGACCCAATAAAATTTCAAAGTTTTTTATGTATTTCCTTAAGATTTTTGAGACAAAAATTCTAATTTTATCCAAAAATAAGCAGCGGAAGACTTTTTATAATAAATTTTTCAATCCATAATGCCAAAATAAGAAAGAAAAGTGAAAATCTATGGCTCATATGTTGCTTGAAGAAATTTTCAAAAGTTGTAGGTATTCGTTGCATTCTGATGACAGAATTTTTTATGATATCATAAAAAGTGTATCCGAAGACTTCCCCCGAAACAACTTTTTATATTTATTATACCACAAGTTAAAGAGAAAAATGGTAAAACAAACATAGTGCACTTCAGCCCCAGCAAAATTGAGAAAATTGGGATGTATTTATTGCATTTCGGCGACAGAACATCCATGACCAATATAGTGCTTCACAAAGTTTTCGAAAGTTGTAGGTATTCTTGACATAGGGCACTTCAGTCCAACGAAATTGGAAAATTTTTTATCTATCCATCCCGTTTTCAAACCAGAAATTACCATCCTATCCAAAAATGGGCCTCCGATGACTTTTTATAATAATTTTTCAAACTCTTATTACCACAATCAAATCTGAAAAGCGCAAAAACTTAGCACACATGTCACTGCGAAAAATTTCCTAAGTTTGCAGGTGTCCGCTGCATTCTAATTATCTAGTTTTTGATGCTCATAGAATAAAAACAGCAGAAAACCATTTGAAACCACTTTTCCAATTGTTCATGCCCGTACTTAAGAAGGAAGGTAAAAAAACACAGCGTACTTCAAGTCCAACAGAATTCAAAACTTCTTCAGGCATCGATGGGGTTTCAAAGACAGCTATTTCGATCCTAGCTTTTCAAGAACAAGCCGCTGAAGACTTTTATAACAAGTTTTTCAATTCATATGTCACAGTAGGAGGCGAAGAGTGGAAATACTTGGTACACATATCGCTTGACTGAAATTCCAAAGTTAATAGGTATCCGCTGCATACCAATGATACAAATTTTGATCCTACTGAAGAAAAAGTACCCGATGACTTCCTGAAATATTTTTTTCACATTCATTATGGCACATGTAGAAAAGGAAAGTAAATGAACATAGTGTACATTGGATCCAACGAAATTCAGTAATTTCTGTTGTTTCCGTGGCTATTTGCAGACAAAATTTTGAGCGCATCGAAAAGTAAGCAGCCAAAGACTTTTTGTTATAAATTTATCAACCACATCACAGCAAAACTTGATAGAATATATATACAATTTATCCAAGTTCCTCGCTATCTTTGCTATTCGTCAATACTGAACTTCGCTCAAAATCTCCGTCGAATTTTTTTATCAAATCAACTGATCGAAATTTTTCGAACGTCCTGCACTTGATTATGTCAAAACTCCGTTCATTAACCTTTTCACTATTTAGACGTTGTTGTTCTCTCTGCGGCTATCACTGGAGACTGGCTTCGATAGAAATGGGTCTTGAGGCGGACGTTGAGGCCTATTATGGTGTTGTATACAGACATGTTAATTATTGAATGTGTTAGTGACTTTTGCATAATCTTGAGCCCGTGCAAAGTTTTCTCTCAGCAATTGCGTCACCGATCCTGCTGATTTTGGGCTCAATCGGAAGAGAACTTCTCAATTAGCTAACAGTTCAATTTTTAAGTTCCTCCATAGCTTCTGAGCTTCGTAATTCAATAAAATGACATGCCGATTTTACCCCCACCACCGCGAATCGGTTTATTCAGAGAAAGTAAGGTCTCGGCGAGCTCGGGCCAGCAGACGACAGGGCTGTCAATGTACTTGTCCCGAGACTCTACCGACTCTCTTGATATAAATCCTACAGCCATCAAAAAACGGTTCAGGAATTTTTGAGAAAAAAGCTGTGATATCAAACCCAAAAGTTCCCCTAGGGGAAAAAAGGTCGGGACAAGTACATTGATGGTCCCTTGTTCTCTGATAATATCAAAAAAGTGTAAAAAAAATTGAACAAAAAAAGTGAAAAAAAAATCCCATAAAAAAATCATAAACCTTACTGAAAATGATTTCATCACAATTTTAAAAAATCCACAAATCAGCACGAAAAATTATTAAAAAAAAAAATACAAATCTGTAATTATTTTGTAAAGTAAAAAAAAATTCGAATAAAACGTGAGAAAATCTTGAATACACCACTCGAAAATATTGCAGACGTGAATAACCAAAAAATCTCGCTTGAAAACATTTTAAAAACCGATGCTCCATTCTTCTGATTTTATTATAAAAGAGGAATGACTAAATGAATTGAAAAAGTTTCCATCTAAGTTACGTACAGCATTAAAATTTATGATATCATTTCGAGGTCAAGTATTTATTGGTAATTCGGAATATTCATTCCTATGGGACGCATCAAGAACTTGAAACAGTTCTAATGAATCAAAAAAGTTACCAAGTTACGTGCAGTACGAAAATTCATGATATCAACTCGAGGCCAAATATTTATTGATAATCCAGAGTATTTATTCCTACGGGACGCATCAGAAACTTGAAAAAGTTCTAAAGAATCAAAAAAGTTACTATCTAAGTTGAGTCCAGCACTATAAATTATGATATCAATATTTGCAATTTCAACATTATGAAATTATGTCCTCATAAGGGTTGAGAATACTCGCCCGGCTCAGAACGTTATATCGATATTACTAAAAAATCAACAACCATAAAAAACCCCAAAATCTTGCTTTCCGACAATTAGAACGATACCAACCGATTTTTTTTAAACGTTTTGCTATCCAAGGAATGATAAAGTCATGAGTTACTTTTCGACAGCAGTAACTTATAAGGAATCTTCATGCCCATGACTTTTTGGTAAAATGGCTAATCCAAAAAAAAATCACATCGAAGAGGAAGTCATTTGTTACTTTATGGTGGGAGAGAACTTAAGAAAATCGATTCGTCTCCCACTTTAAGGATCCTCTGATATCATTTACAACATTCGACGTCGATTGGATCGGTACAAAAATGTTGAAATATGTGTTAAAAGTACTTGTCCGGCCCATCACTTTTTATTCAAATTGCTCATTCAAATAAAAATCAAAGAAGAAATTAATTCATGTATTAATTTTATGGAATACCAGCCGCTACCGCGTCTCTCAATATAAGGAATAAATTTTCTTCGAATTCCAGAAAACGCTCGTGTCATACTCAACGTTTGATAATGATTTCAACTGGTTTAAATTGTGTCCGTGAATCGACTCGAAAACTTCTTGGAACGCAACGTATTATCGGTTTAACATTCTCAGCAATAGCATACGTTGTTTCTTGTACCGAATAGAATTTTTTCGCTTACGAAACGAAGAGTGAATAATGCCGTAATTGCAATGTAATCTAGGGGCTACCAAATTAAATTGTGTACGGGGAAAAACTCGATAATTTCTTAAAATGCGACTTAATATAAGTTTAATGTTCGTAGCAATAGTAAAGGTTGGTTCTTATACCGATTAGAATTTGTTCGCTGAAAGAAATGAGGAGTAAAAAATGTCGTCATTGCAATATAATCTGAGGGGTTATCCTAGGTGGTTAGAAATTTTGATTGTGCGAAGCGCATTTTTTATGGATGCACAATAACATCCCTTGTATATTACAGAAAAGTTCCATTATATTTTTTTACAATTGATACAATTAAGTTCAAATACCTGAGGGTGTTTTTCCTTAAAGTGGGAGACGAATCGATTTTCTTATCAAGAGACTCGGTAGAGTCTCGGGACAAGTACATTGACAGCCCTGTCGTCTGCTAGACTATACTTTCTCTGAATAAACCGATTCGCGGTGGTGGGGGTAAAATTGGCATGTCATTTTATTGAATTACGAAGCTCAAAAGCAATTGAGGAACTTAAAAATTGAACTTCAAGCTAATTAAGAAATTCTCTTTCGATTGCGCCCAAAATCAGCATGATCGGTCGCGTAATTGCTGAGAAAAAACTTTGCACGGGCTCAAGATTATGCAAAAGTTACTAACACATAAAAGATTTGACGTGTCTGTATACGACACCATCAAAGGCCTCTTGTCGCCAGCTATAACCCATTTTCATGAAAGCCAGTGTCCCGTGACAGCTGCAGAGAGAGCAATGACTACTACGTTCACACGGAACTCTTATTCCGGATTAATTAATCGGGTTTATTATACCCGATATATATATGTAAGTTTGAGACTATACTAGCCAAAACTTATCACGCGACCCGTTAGAGGTCTCCAGCTCGACACTCATACCAGGTCCGACATCGATAGGCAGTCCCACATCGATATTCGTGGGAGCTGCACGTCGCTTACGAAATATAAGCGTTCAGAATTATAATTAAACAATTATAATTAAAACAAGCTGTAGTACTTGTTGTTGATTCAGGTAAACCTGATCAATAGCCTTAAATTGTTATCTTGTATAGTTATATTTGTTCGGGAATTAGCGAGGTCACGACGACGGCGAGTGCTCTCACGATCGAGTTCTCGCCTCGCCGCTGGCGGCGCTAGCTCACGGGCCCCGGGTTTCGGGAGTCGCGAGATAACGAGCGGGCGGGCGTTAGTTCTCGCGCTCCCGCGGGCGTCAGCACCTACTGGGCGACTTTTCGGGAGCGATCGACGCGACGTGTGGCGCATGCCCATGGCGCGTCTTCATCGATCGCCATATTGATTTTCTCAGTTTCGATCCGGTCGCAGCGTGCACAAGTGCCTCTCGCCTACTTCAAAATTCCTTTTTGCCAAATTAAGCAATTATAATCGATTTTCGGGCCAATTATTGCATACATTAAATTCGGGACAATTCACACCACATTTCAACATAATTTTCGGGACTGCAACCTGTCGGATTCCTCTGATCAATCGGGATTACTTTTTCGGGCACTCGCGGGCACGCTTCGGCATCCATTCATACACGTCGAATGTGCGTTCGACGACGACCGGGTCTCCTCACACTGAGTATTATTATCGGGTTATTTTCGGGCTTATTGTTCACCTCGGGCACATTGTCTCTACGTTATTTTTACTGTGATACATTTTTCTTGTCAAATAAAATACTTTTGCTACTTTTACTTCGCCTCTCCTCGCGTCATTTATTTTCTCTCACCAACACCAGATCCTCACGCAACAATATTGTTATCTCGTATATTTCCTAATTATAATGTAAATACATTACAGTTTTTTAACATGCGTCAACCGCAGTACGATCTTTATTAAGACAAAGAATTTGTCTTATAAATCAACAACAACAAAATGGCTGTTGTTCGAGCAAGATTCTGCTTTGTCTCTGAGGCGTTAGACTCAAAAACCACCGTTTTGAGAGTTCGCACGATTCAATTAGAAGGGGAGAACACGACGTATGAATTCCCGGATCACTTCTCAACGAAAGAGAACCATCCAAATCTTTTCGAAACGAAGATAGTGAAAAACATCGTCAAGAGCATGAAAACACGCGGAAAGTTCCGGAAGGTATGAATTTCGCTAGTAGATGAACTGGAAAGTAAATACTTGGACGAAGAGGAAAACGTATGTTACGACGGTATGTACTTGGATGAGTGTCGGGCGTATGTTGATCCCAGTCCCGTTCCAACCCAAAACCTTGAAACCGCTCCGCATGAAAAGATAACGTCACGAGTGAAAAACATGATTCTGGAAAAATTTTCTGGAAAAAACCAGAACGCGGCTATTTTTATGGATCTTTTCATGAGCGAGTGCACGCGTTTAAAATGCAAAGAAGAAAATTATGCAGAGACGTTGAGATTTTTTTTGGAGAAGCCGGCCCTTGACTGGTTTCAAAGTTTTCTAAAAATAAATAAGATCACACGCCCATGGGAGCATTGGAAAAATTCTTTTATAGATACTTTTGCCGTGATAGGGTGGCAAGAAATAAGGTATTGTAACGGCAGAGTCCCTTGCCGCAGCCCCGGTGTCCTCACCGACGCCATCTAACAGGAAACCTGTGAACGAAATTTTATATTAATAATAATAATAATAATAAACTAATAACAATTTAGTTTAAAATAATGATGGAAGAGGGAGATTTTAAGGAAATTATGCTCACAAGCGGAGCATAATAGAAAAGGATATATATAACCACAGCGATAAAAAGAAATTAGCTAATCGCTCCGGGTAAGCGATACACTCAGGTGTTGAAAATCATTCTCAGCTCCGCTAGAGCCCGCCTATCAAAAGATCACTCTTAAGATTGTGCGACAGCTCCTGTGAAAAAGCTATGAGAGGGACTCCGCACTGAGTGTACCGCAGACCAGTAATAAAGATTTTGGCCCCGCTCGAGCCCGACTGCTTAGAGATCTCTCTTAAAAGCTGAGCGACAGCTCCTGTGAACAGGCCAATATCGTCCTATAAAAGGAAAGGAAGAGGAGAGATATTTGAGAAAAAAAAGTAGTACTTACCAGAGTTCCAGATAGATTCTTGAACCGTCTTCAATAAATTCCTTAGACGCAGCAGATATTCAGGAACAATCCCTTCGATTGAACCTGCCAGGGGATTTCAAATAAAAATTAATAAAATAAATCATAAAACAAGTTTAAAAATAGAGGAAAGTTTTCCGGATCCGGACTCAAAAGTAGGAGAAGGAAACTTTACAATCATAACCTGGCAAAAAGGTAGGTTATGATTTAAGTAATTCAGAAAGGAAATCTGTCAGGAATGAAAAGGAGTTTATGAACGATCGCTCGTCCATAAGAAGGAATTTGGACGAAGAACGGGAAGATTTGAAAGAGAATTTTGTAAATAAATCATCAGAAAAATTATATATGGGAGGAAAAAGGTACAACACTTCTCCTCAGATATCTCGATACACCGATATCGTGTCGTGCTCCTTGCACGACACAATATACAAAAACACACAGAACACTTGCGAACAAAACAACCATTGTAAACTACACAATTTCACACTTTAATTTAATAATTAAAATAAACATAAGCCATACGAAACAGGCTGTATGTTTACACGGGCGCAGCCACCTTGAAACTGTAGTCGATTGACGTGACCTCGATCAAACGATCGAGGCGCCATAAGCAAGCGGCGGCATCACGTGATAACACGTGGCGGTGCAACTCGCACATTTTGAATCAATTTATAAATTCCAAGTTTACTTAAATTTTAAGATTGTAAAAGATTGGTAGAAAACGGAAAACGAAAGTTATATATAAAGTTTCTTTATTCAAACAATATAATATCCTGTAATTATAATTTTAAGTTAAAATGAATAAATGCGCAATTACATGTGAAATATCACCAACAAAAGGTTTCAATTAATTTAATCCTGCTTCGTGTTCCGAATCAATTATAATAAGAAACAAATAACCACTAACGTTTCATTTGGCGCCCAACGTGGGGCACGAAAAGGTTAAAGAAAAACCTGGTTGGGATAATCATATGAAGTTGCGCACTTAAATCATACATATATTCAAAGTGAACATTAAAATAAAAATTAAAAATATGTCTGATGAAAATAAACCCGAGTCACTCACATGGGAATCAACAACAGCTGATGCCTTATTAAATCAGGCCAAAGAAAAGCCAGATATGGGACGATTATCCGGCATACAAGAACCAGAAGGTGACGAAGGACCGTCGGGTAGCGACACATTTAATATCGACAACGGTGACGCAACCAAGGAGATACAAGAAGACATCGATAAGGGTGATCTTACTAAAGATTTTCAAGAAGATATTGACGAGGTTCTCAAATTACTAACTCGAGAAATGAAAGAATTACGAAAGAATCAAGGCATAGAAAGACTTAGGCGCCAAGAGGAAATTAAGGACCTAGATGAAAAATGTGTTTTTAGGTGCCAAAAGACACATGAACTAGTCACCAATGACTTTCGTGAGGAGATTGACCGGGTCATGGCTAAAACGGATAGAATGATTACAATTACCCACGGAACGATAAATGAAAAAATTGACAATAATGAGCGAGAAAAACGAACCGAATTGGATAATTTAGAGACACGTGTACAAAGAGCGATGGCCAGTATGATGTGTGACGTCCGCCGAAAATTCCAGAGAGGGATTTTCCGTGCGTCCGTCTCCTTTTTTTTTTTTTCATCTCGTAATGCACAAGCATTCACAGCTGTGCAAACGCGCCAAAATTCCTAGACAGTTGTAATCTGTCTACGGGAATAATTTTATGAAAACCGGATCCTTCAGACACCGGTCATCTTATTTGAATAAATATTCTTATATTAAGATAGGCATTTCCTTATTCCAATCCGCTCATTTCCGGGCCGCCGCAAATACCAAACGCGCCGTCCCTTTCGTAATCTCTAATCCACTCGACGCCAGGGTTGGGGAAAACTGAGAGTAAAGGGATTACAAATATTGCATAGACATTCCCGTATGGAATTTTTCCAGACTCGTCGACTAAAATATTCACAAATAAAATAACATACGAAGTTAAAAATATTCCTAAACAGTAAAAGAAATTAATAAAATATTCTTCAATAACTAACGGAATAATGGAAAATGTAATTATAATATCTTCGTCCATGATAAATAAATAGCTATAGGAATAAAACATTTAATAGTTAATAAAACTATCCATTAAGAAACTAAAGTAAAACATTAGGAAAAACAGTTTGATTAAATGAAATAATGAAAATATAATGAGCGACGTATGAATATTATGGCAACACAAAAATTAAACAATTAAAAAAATAATTGAGGAATTGTGGAGGGAAATGGGCGTCCCAAAACAATTTCTCAAAACAAGAGAGGGTATTTGAAAACCACCCACGTTAAGATAAGTCCTATGCGGAAGAGAGGGAGAAAAACTCCGAAGCATTGGGACCGGGAAGCTTGGAGGGAAATTCGGCCCTAGCAAAAATATGTCATTGGTCCCCGAATTTCCACCTACGTTTTCGAAAGGGTAACACCCCTTACAGAATCAGTTAAATACGACCGCATTGCGCTTCGTCCCCAGTTACCGGGATATTTCCATCTTACGCACTTACTCTTTCGTGCAGTAAAATAATCACATCTTTTCATTTTTAATTTTCAAAAAGAGTTCAAAGTCTAAAAAGAAGTTCTCATTCCACAAGTAAAATCACTATTATATTCCTGAACGACGAAACGCAATCAGTCCAGAAAGCAACGAATGTAAGTAAATAAGTTTGTATTATTTTAATTTCAATAAATTTAAATTGTCATTTGTTACCATATTTTCCACGAGTATTTTCTCAAAGTTTCTCCCATCCCCGGCAAGTCTTACGACAAGCTAAAAAACGGGAGCGAACAGCGACTGTATTATCAACGGATAATACATTTATGTCATGAATTTCTGACATAACAATTGGGGGCTCGTCCGTCGCGATAAAATTTTGAGAAAGTACACGTAGTGAAATATAATAAGTTAATAAAAAAAAAAAAAAAAAAAAAAAAAAATGCCCGCAAATGTCGGGAAAATCACCGCCTAATTCGCCAACTAGTAGTGAATCGAAAAGAAAATTACGAAGTGAAACTAGTGATTTGTTAGGTCCGTACGAAAAACCAAAAAGGGTTGTAAAAAAATCAGAAGAAACAATAGACTCTGGATTAGCCGATACAAGGAATTTTGATATAACAGAAACAGAAGATAACAGCGGTTCCGACAATGAATTATATACTACAGTAGTTGAAGGAATTGATGAAACAATTTTAAACAATTCGGAAAACGAATTTGCAGAAAACCTAGAAGAGTCAACTAATAACGTTACAATGGCAGAAAACACTCAATTTATTACAATTAAAGACGCAGTCGCGATAATTCCAAAATTTGAAGGAAGCCCAAGTGATTTATCGAAATTCATTCAAAAATGTGAAATGGCAAAAGAAATGCTGCCTCCTGCAGCAGAAAAAGGTTTAACTAGAATAATACAAGGGAAATGTTTAGACGAGGGTGTACAGGCTTCGCTTTGTTATCAAAAGTTTGACAATCTCGATGAATTATTTAGTAAATTGAAAAAAAATTTTACTATTACCAAAAATAAATTGCAAATACAAGGGGAACTGGCTGCGATGTTTCAAAAAGATAATGAATCAGTGGTCAAATTTGCAGGCAGATTGAAAGATAAAGGCCAAGAGTTGATCGAATTATTCAAGGTAAAAAAACCAAATTTCACAGCAGCAGAGATGACCGCATACAAGACAAAAGTTGATGATTATATGAAAGAATGTTTCTTAGACGGCCTCAAGCCGGAGATAGAAAATCGGATGCATGCATGCGATACAATGACCGAAGCATTTGACATGGCATTAGAGACAGAACAAAAGTCGATGAAAAAATCAGAATTGAGAGGAAAATCAAAAAAATTCGAGAACACAGGAACAGTGTCATTTGTTAAAAATAATTACAATAAGAATTCCAATTCAAACAGAGATCAATCAAATCAAAATCCACAAAATAATCGAAGTAATAAAATGAATCAAGAAAACAAAGAAAAATATGCTCAAAACAATTCGAATATAGTGTGTCAAATTTGCAAGAAAAAAGGTCACGCAGCACAAACGTGTTATGCTAGAAAAAATAAAAGCCAAAGTAATGAACCGTGTCAAATTTGCAAAAAAACAAACCACACAGCAATTACTTGCTATTTCTTAAACAAAAATTGTAATGAAGTAATGCGATGTCAATTATGCAATCGGGTTGGTCACACGGCAGATAAATGTCGTAGTGGCCCAAACCAATCGGTTACAGACGACAAAACGGTTGTTTGCAATTATTGCAAATACCGGGGCATCTCATAAAAGATTGCAGAGCCCGTCCAAATTCGGGAAACGAGAAACGGTCTTTCCAATCGGGCTCAGGAAAAGACTCGCGGAATCAACGCCCGATCAGAACGATCCGCGAGGTAGATTCAGACGACGATTCCCAATAATAACAATAAAATTGGGAACAAAAAATCAAGATATTCCGTTCATTAAGATTAGAGACGATACTATTGTAATGTTGGACTCTGGTGCATCGCCAAATTTGTTAAAAAGAAAGTTTGTTGACAAGGATGTGGTTCTCGGTAACTCATTAGTAGAACTTCACGGCATCTCAGACGTTCCAATATTAACTTTAGGAAATATCGAAATGAAAGTGTTCGGTATCTGGACCGAATTTCACGTTGTTCCTAACAGCATAGCAATCCCACAAGCTGGATTATTAGGAGCACGTTTTTTCAGAACAACAGGGGCAAAATTAGACTTCACAAAAGAACATTTAAAATTGGACAAAAAAACATATCCATTCGAAAATAACGACGAAATCGACTTAGTAGATGTGCCTGCAAGAAGTGAAGCATCATTTTTTGTCAAGATTAAAAATAAAAACGTAAAAACAGGGTACATACCACGATTAGATATTGGTGAAGGTGTTTACGCGGGCAACTGTCTGGTCCAGAATCGCCATGGCCGCGCATATATGAGAATTTATAATACAACCAAAGAAAAGTTGACTATTCAAGTACCTTCACTCAATATCAGAGAATGCGATATCGTGCAGGAGTTCGATTATGAAGGAGATACGCACGATTACGAAATGACCACCACCTCCAACGCTGTCAAAGAAATTGTTGCTCATATGGTAAAAAGTGAAAATCGAAATCGATTTCAAAAACTAAGAAATTTTCTAAGACTTGATCATTTGAATCCAAAAGAAAAAATTCATGTTGAGGAAATAGTAAAAAAATACTCAGAGAGATTTCATCTTCCTGATGAGCCACTGGGCTCAACAAAGGTGTACAGACATAAAATACCAGTAACATCAGATATGCCAATTTCCTCAAAACAATATCGATTACCGCATTCCACAAAGTCAGATATGGAAAAACAGATTGATGATTTATATAAGAGCGGAATAATCAAATATTCAGAATCTCCATATAATAGTCCCGTCTGGATTGTACCAAAAAAACCGGATTCACAGGGCAACAAAAGGTGGCGAGTGGTCATTGATTTCCGACAACTTAATGAAAAAACAGTAACCGATGCATATCCCCTTCCGAATATAACAGAAATCCTTGATCAATTGGGAGGATCGGTATATTTTTCAGTTTTTGATTTGACCAGCGGGTACCATCAAATTGAGATGGACCCAAAAGATAGTTACAAAACAGCATTTTCAACCCCAAAAGGTCATTGGGAATTCAACCGGATGCCTTTTGGTTTAAAAAATGCACCGGCCACGTTCCAAAGATTAATGGACAACGTATTATCAGGATTGCAAGGCACATCAATGTTCGTTTATTTGGACGATATAATCATTTTCGCAAAAGATTTAGATGAACACAAACAAAAAATAGAAACACTTATGGAACGTCTGCAGAAATATAATCTACAATTACAACCAGATAAGTGCGAATTTTTACGGCCAGAAGTCAACTACTTGGGGCACATAATTAGTAGAGACGGTTTGAAACCAGATCCAAAGAAATTGGAAGCTGTTAGCAAATTCCCGATCCCCAAAAAACAAAAAAATATCCGTTCATTTTTGGGTTTGACAGGATATTACAGGAAATTTATTAAAAATTTCTCTAAAATCGCAAAACCGTTAACAAAATTATTAGAAAACGATACAAAATTTGAATGGTCTCAGGAAACTCAAACAGCTTTCGATACTCTTAAGGAAGCACTTTGTTCAGCGCCGATTTTACAGTATCCTGATTTCTCTAAACCATTCATTATAACGACTGATGCCTCAGGAATTGCAATAGGCGCAGTGTTATCGCAGGGAGAAATAGGAAAAGACAAACCAATTGCGTACTTTTCTCGGGTCTTGAGAGGGGCCGAGTTAAGATACGACACGTATGAAAAAGAAGCCCTTGCTATAGTACAAGGAGTAAAAAACTTCAGACCATACGTCTATGGTCACAAATTCACGCTCGTTACGGACCACAAACCATTGGTTTGGTTCAAAACGGCCAAAGAGGCCAACGCTAGAATTTTGAAATGGAGGCTCAAACTAGCTGAATACGAATACGACGTAAAATATAAACCGGGTAAAATAAATTTGAATGCAGACGCACTGTCGCGTAACCCAGTAGAAGCTGTCAATGTCACTACGCGTGCTCAAGAGAAAAAGGCAAATCAGAATTTTGAAATTTCCAATGATAAAACAAGTAAAAACAGTTCCAAACAAATCGAATCAATTAAAAATGATACCGAAAATTGTAAAAATTCAGAATATTTGACAAAACAAAAGAAAAAAGGAAGACCATCGAAACGAGCATTGGGCTCTGATGGATCTCATATTAAAAAGAGGAAAAATGATGAAAAAGTGTTGGCAAAATCGCGAAAAGTGATTGACCAACCTACTGATAACCTCTCGTTTTTAAATTCTGATGATTCGATGGACAGTGAGACTGAGAGTAATGGAGAATCAGACTCAGAATCTGAACGGCCACCACTCGGAATCACTGCTAAAAATCATACAAAATCAAAAATAATAAAATCAAAAGAGTTAATTACTCACAGAAAAGATAATATTTTGTATTTTTTATCGGAAAATGGCGAACCACTTGATAAAGGCGCTGAAGAATTCAAAAAGTTGAACAAAATAATTCCCACAAAAGCCACGAGCTTGGGTGAATTGTGTTCAAAGAAAATTGGTAAAAATTTTCATTTTGGAGCAATTATAAAAGGGAAAAAAGGGGAATCCAGTTCAAAAATTAAAGATTATTGCACAAAAAGTCTCAATCACCTGAAAGAAGTATTGGAAGAAAATAAAATAAAAACCATTTCGATCGCCTACTCAAAGTATATTGCAAACGTCCCGTGGGAAGAAATGTTGACTTTAATTGAAATTTTTTTTAAAAATAAAGGGGTAAAAATAATAGTGTGTTTGGGCACAATTGAATACGTCCCAACCGAAGAAAGAGAGGCTATTTTCTATGAAATGCACTGCTCTCCTATCGGAGGACATAAAGGAGTATCAAAGACATATAAAAGAATTAAACGAGATTATTATTGGGAAAATTTGAAAAAAGATATTCAATGTAGAATCCAGCAATGTGCAGATTGCCAGGTAAAAAAATTAGTTCGAATAAAGACCAAGCAACCAATGGTCATCACAGATACTCCGGGAACAGTATTCGAAAAAATAGCTATGGATATTGTGGGTCCATTACCAAAAACAAAGTCAAATAACGAATACATTCTCACAATTCAGGATCAACTCTCAAAATTTTCACTAGGAATACCACTAGTAGACCAAAAAGCGGAAACAATTGCAGATGCGTTTATCAAACGATTCATTTGTACTTTTGGGTCACCAAAAGTTTGTTTGACCGACCAAGGAAGAAATTTCCTTAGTAACTTCATGAAGAGAGTCAATAAAAAATTCAAGATAAAGAAAATCCAAACAACAGCTTTTCATGCACAATCCAATGGATCTCTAGAGCGTTCGCACCATTCATTGGGCGAATACTTAAAACAATACGCAAACAGCAATGAAGAATGGGATCATTGGATTGACTTAGCAATGTTGTCGTACAATACTTGTGTCCACGAAGGAACTAAATTTACACCGTACGAATTAGTATTTGGAAAAACAGCACGACTACCGTCGGAACAACCTTTACACGAACTAGATCGATTGCCAACGTACAATGATTATCTGAAAAATTTAGTAGAAAATCTAACTGAAACAAGGAAGCTCGCTTACGAAAATTTGATAGATGCAAAAGAAAAATCAAAACGTTATTATGATATAAAAATAAACCCCGTAAATTTCCATGAGGGAGATCACGTCTTTTTACTGAGTGGACCAAAACCAAACAAACTGGGAGCACAGTACGAAGGTCCCTTTGAAATTTTAGAAGTTTTTGAAAACGGAAATGTAAAAATCTTGTATAAAAATAAACCGAAAATTGTTCATTCAAACAGATTGAAAAAAACAAAAATAGGAGAAACAAGCCATGAGAGTTAGAAATTGAGTAATGAAATAGATTAAAAATAAATAAATAAACAAATAAATAATAAAAAAAAAAAAAAACAATACAGATAAGATGATGTAAAATAATTATTACTATATTGAAACGTACCCGCACTTCCTACACTTAATCCCGATCCCGAACGCGAACGAACACGACGCGACGACGCGATCGCCGACATTTTCGCCCGTAAACAACAACGACGCGCGCTTTCGTCCGGGCGGCGGCCATCTTGGGCATCGGCAACAAACGACCGAGACTACCGACGCGAGCGTTACCGACGCCGCCAAGCGTCGAAAAAATTAAATAAAATATTTTTTCATTTTCTTTATTTCTTCTGATAAAATTATCACTCAATATTGTAATTAGGCTCAAAAATTCGGAAAAAAATCAAAGAATCGAAACGAAATAAGCGCGAGTTATAATTTTTCCGAAAATTCTCATAATTTTAAATAAACGAAAATGCGTATTACAGCGCATGCGCAGTAGCCAAATTCGAGAGAAAAATCGAAATAATTTCATTATTTTAAAAATTAAAAAATTGTTTCTACATGCGAAAAATGAATCAATAAATCAATAAATAAAAATAATAAGCGATTAATAATGAAAATTCAAGACAAATAAACCTGAAAAACATAAAAAGCGGATTTTCGCGCATCCGTGGATGCGAGAGTGGGGGTAGCGGCGAGCGAATGTGTGAGCGTGAATGAGTAGTGGGGAGCGTGTTGAGCGAATGAGAAAGTAGAACATGCGCAGTAAGGGGTTCGAGATTAAATTTAAGCGGCGCATCGAAAGCGAGGGAAAAGTGGGGTATAAAAGTCGCTGCGCGACCGCTCTCGAGATCAGTTCCTCTGATCACTTAGACTGGCTCGGACCTCCTAACAGAGCTCTCTCCAGTAGAACACTCTACCTAGTTCCAACAAATCATAAATCCTTTGTTCCTATTTTTCCTTGATGCCTGGGATATTGGAGGGGTTCGGCGACGTTCTCATCCCGTAGTCCAGGGTCACTCCTATTATTTTTTTTTACTTTCCAATTAATTGATGCATGGGACATTGGAGGGGTTCGGCGACGTTCTCATCCCGTGGTTCATGGTCAATTATTTCCTTACCTCGTAGATGCTCAGGACATTGGAGTGATTCGGCGACGTTTAACTCCCGTGGTCTGGGGTCTGCATCCTTTCCTGTGTTGCAAGGGATATTGGCGCTATTCGGCGACGTTTAGAGCCCGTAGCCTGAGTAATACTCACCTTTTTATTATTTCTTTTATTTTTATGTTTGTTGGAAATAGGTTAGAAAAATTATTTATTTATTTATTTTGAAAATTAAATTTAAATTCAATTTGATAAAATTTATAGCCGAGGCAGTCTGAGCGGAACTGGAGATTAATTTATAAATCCAAGAGGATAGTGAAATTATTTAATAAAGTAAAAATTGAAACAAAATAATTGAATAAAAGTAAAATTAATCAATACCCTTGGATTTATAATCAAATTTGAAATAAAACGATTATTATTATTCGGAACGACAATCCAAAAGGCAGCGGTAAGAACTTTCGTTTATACAAAAATTTATCAAATTATTATTATTATATCGAATCAAGTCACTTTTGGATTGTGGTTAATTTTGAATATTTGAAAAGCGAATAAAAGAATAAACAGAATAAAGCAGGTTGTTCCAGGACAAAACAGAAATAAGAAAATAAAGCCAAATTCACAATAAAATTTTTTTATTATAAAAAACGCAGGAGACACACAAAAAGCGAGATACACAAATAAAAGCGTGCAGGTTAATAAGCAGCATAGCGTGCGATAAAACAAAAACAAAGCGGAAATAAAAGAAAAATTTGTTTATTCATTTGGTAAATCTGGAAAATCCTCGCGGATTTTCATACAGCAAATTGCAACAATTCCCATTTCTTTTGAATCTCCGTGTTCGCTAGAAATTCGAATTACGCAAACAAAATAAAAATAACAAACAAAAATAGAAATTGAAAGAAAAATAAGAAACAATTTTCATAAATCCGGTAACGCGATCGAAATATCTTTATAAAATTATCCGCGAGATCTTTATTTTGTAGAACGCATCGTTAATTTGAATAAATTTCATTTTGTTATATTTTTTCACATAAAAACCGCGTTTTTCACGTTCTTTCATACCTGCTCCTTTTTAGATTTAAGAAGCACGAACCGACGCGTAGCGACGTGCACTCAATCGAAAAGTGTATAACGTTACAACTGGCGCCCAACGTGGGGCAGGTATCGCAAAAGAACGTGAAAATTTTTCTCTATTAAATTGAATTTGGATGAAAATAATTAAATTTGTTAAAATGGCAGACAACAATGAAATGACAGGCGATTCTGGATTTCCTAATCCCGAAAATCAAACAGAAGAAAATGTAGAAGTAACGATTCCTCCTCAAGGCGCAGGAAAAACTTTTAACGAATCGAGGGGTAATTTTGGGCCAGAATCTGAAGACAAAACAAATCAAAAAGAAAACACAGAAGAGAGTTTTGACACACCGAAATCAGATAGAAATAGGCCTTCTTCAAACGAAAATAGGGATGACATTTTAACAAATCTTTTCGAATTAATGCAAAGGATGGAGGGTCAAATTGAGAATTTGCGAGAAGAATTCGGTAACAGTTTAAAAGTAACACAGGCTAAAATTGCTAAAGACGTTCACGCAATTTATGATCCAATTAAACGTCACGTGACCGGAATGTCGCGTATAATTCAAGAAAACGCCGAGAGACAAGCGGTAACAGATGTAAACGTAGCTCAAATGCAATTAGATTTTGACGTTCTTCGAAAACGGATGGACGCCTTAGAATCACAGGATAGGTTACATAGTCCGAATAAAGAAAGCACTCGAATCATCACTCAACAAAGAAGATTGGACAAAATTGAAGAATCGGAAGAGGAATCCGAAGACGAACAACCGGAAATAAAGAAAAGAGCAAATTACAACAAAACAAAAGAACGGCATTACGAACAAACAAATAAAATTAAAATCAAACCTCCTACATTCGATGCGACGGAAAACACGAGGCCAATGAAATTCATACGGGAGTTCCGGAAGTACTGTGAGGTGACGAATCCAACGATCAACGAGATGAAGTACTTGCTCGGGCAATGTTTGGAAAAATCGGCGAAAGACTGGTGGGCTCTCATACAAGATCAAGTCGTAGGATTCGAGGAGATCGAAAAGAAGTTTATCAATAAGTTTTGGAACCATGACGTACAGCGAAAAGTACGAACGGATTTGGAGATCGGCAATTACGCGAAGGAAGGCGGCAAAATTTCGAAAGCCGAATATGCTATTAAATTGTTTGGAGCTGCTCGTGATTTAATACCAGCACCGAGTGACAAAGATATCATCGCCTCATTATCAAGACACTACACTGAAGAAATTAAGGCCACAATTATAAGCAGAGGATTCGAAAAATTCGAACAATTGGAGGAATTTTTGGAAAAGATCGACCAAACGGGACCTGTCAATTCGGAAGAAAAGAAACATAAAGAACCTCAAATTCAAAATAGAAGTGGAAACGAGCAACGACCGTTCCGGATGCCCCAACAACAAAATTGGAATAATCAAGGAAATTATCAAAACAATTACAACAGAGGAAATACAAATTTCAACTTCCAAAGAAACAACGGCGGATACAATAATAATAACTGGGACAACCGACAAAATCAACGACCGAACAACGGAAATTTCGATCAACAAAATAGGAATCCGAATTGGAATAATAATAATCAACGCTCACAACCGAATTATCAACAAAATCGCAACTGGGGTAATCAACAGGGAGGAAATCCCAATTTTCAACAAAATAGAAACCAAAACTGGTATCCACCAAGAAATCAAGAGGGGCGACAGGGTCAAAATAATGGAGGATTTCAACGACCTAACTACAATAATTATGAAAGAAGAAACGACGCCGCACAACCGATACAATCAATGGAAATCCAAAACGAGCCTCAACAACCGACTACGAACGCGGGAAACGAGTAAGCGTTGTACCCGTGCAAAAGATTGATCAGATGGAAGAAAAAGAAGAAGATGTACGAGGTGCAACGAATAAAAAGAAAATAAAAAAGAATAAAAATAATAGGACAATTGATGGTTTATCGGAGGACCTCAAAGATACCGCGAAATTTAAGGAAACGTGCGATAAAATAACGGAGAACCTCGAGAAAGAAAACAACGAAAACATCGAGCAAGAAACTAAAGAAGATAATGTTAAGATCGCGATTAACACAATTTTTACGGATACTAGGGAATTTCTGTTAGGAGAGGAAATTAACGGGGAGACTGTACCGATAATAGAGTGCCCCGAAATTTATGCGAAAATCGAGGGTATTCCGGTAACAGCTTTAATTGATTCAGGGTCGAAAGTAACTACGATTTCGGAGGAGTTTTATTTGGAAAATAAGGAGATTTTGAAAAATTGTCCACTTTTACCTGTAACGGGAGTTACGGTGAAAGGTGCGATTAAAGGAAAAATGACTAAAGTTAAAAGTCAAATAATGGCGGTAACAGAAATTGGGAAAATAAAAACTTATGTGAAATTTATGATAGTGCCTGGCTTAATTAGGGACGTGTTGTTTGGAGTCGATTCTTTGCAACCATTAAAAAGTTTGATTGATTTAGAGGAAATGTCTCTTCGAGTTAAATATAACGATATTGTTGATGTTGTGCCCACAATAGGGGCTTGTGAGAAAGAGAAAATAGTAGGAGTTATTAATAAAGAAGAAATAGAAGTTGAGAAGGAGATTTTTATTGAAACAGAAGAAGAAGAGGAAGAAAAAGAAGATTTTGAGGAAGAATTTAATGAAGTAATTTTGAGTAAAGAAGAAGAAATTAAAGAAGAAAATTTTGAAGAGACAGTGCAGAAAAGAGAAGAGATTTTTAAGCCAGAGCGAGTTGCAGATTTTGAAAAAGAAAAAAGAGTAGAAATTTTTGAGCCAGTACAAAATTTGATTTTTGACGAGAAAAACATGGAAGAGATAACGTTAGAAGAAATAGACGAAATCGTAGGACAAACCGAACTCTCCGAAAAAGAAAAAGAAATTCACAAACAAGTCATTTGGAATAGAAGGGATGTTTTTCGTAAAAATACAGGAAGAATTTCAGTTTATGAGCATAAATTAGATATAACGACAGACAAACCGATAGTCGCTCACAATTACGAGGTTCCGTTAATGCATCGCGAAAAGGTAGACAGAGAAATAGAAAAGTTACTAGATTGCGGAATAATTCAGAGATCAAACAGCGCTTGGATAAATCCTATAATACCCGTAATAAAGAAAGACGGAACAGTTAGATTATGCCTAGATGCTAGAAAATTAAATCAGGTTATGGCGGACGACCATGAGTCGGTACCTAATATGGAGGAGATTTTTCAAAAGTGCCATTCAGCTAAAGTAATGACCACGCTAGATCTCACAAATAGTTTTTGGCAAATTCCACTTCATCCCGATTCAATGAAGTATACTGCATTTCGATACAAGGGAAAAGTTTACGAGTTCACGGTAACACCATTCGGTTTAAAAACTAGTACAGCTGCATTATTAAGAGCGCTTGATATAATTTTACACGGTCTGGGAGATCACGTCATTAATTTTGTCGATGATTTATTGTGCATATCCTCAAATTTCGAGGAACATATGAGACATTTAGACGAACTCCTAGAACGTTTGCAGCAACACGGTATGACAATTAAATTAAAGAAAGCCAAATTTTTCAGAAAAGAAGTAGAGTTTCTTGGTCATGTTTTAACAACAAAAGGAATAAAGCCACAGCCCGCGAAAATTCAAGCGATTCACGATTTTCCGCCTCCTAAAAATTTAAAACAGTTGAGAGGATTTCTTGGTTTAATTAATTATTACACGAAGTTTACGAAAAAACACGCGGAGGAAACGATCCCATTATTAAAATTATTGAAAAAGGAAACAAAATGGCGTTGGGATAAAGAAGAAAAAGAAGCTTTTGATCGAATTAAAAATTTATTTGTCGAAGACGTGCTTCTCACGCACCCAGATCCTACGGAAGGATATATTTTGCAAACTGACGCGAGTAACTATGCTTTGGGGGGCACTTTGGCTCAAAAAGATAAGAATGGCGATTTAGGGGTAATTATGTTCGCGAGCAGAACGTTGAAGGGATCCGAAATGGCATACACGACGACAGAGAAAGAATTGTTAGCGATCGTTTGGGCTTTGAAAAAGTTTAGGACTTATTTATTGGGAGCAAGGATAGAAGCGATTACAGATCATAAGGCCATAACGTTCTTAAAAAATTGTCAGCTTCTAAACGAAAGATTAACGAGGTGGATTTTAGCTATTCAGGACTATGACATTAAATTTGAATTTTGTCCAGGAGAGAGGAATGTGGTGGCAGACGTATTGAGTCGATTAAATCCACCGGATGTAGGAGGTAGAAAAGGAAGAGAGATAGTTATTAGCACTATGCTCGCTATAAAACCCTCTAAGGGATTAGAACAAAGGATTAGACAGGTGGGAATATGGCAAATGAGAGACGAAAGGATAAGGGAAATCAGAGAAAGGATAATAAATGAACCAGACGATAAATATCAGATAAAAAATAATATTTTATTAAAAGCGGTTAATCCTGATTCCTGGAAAGTCATTTTACCGAGGGAGATTCTCCATCCTCTCGTATCTGAAACACACGAAATGTACGGACATGTAGGCGCTAAAAAAGTTTGGAAGATGATTAAAGAGGATTTTACGTACCCGCGAATGTACCATGCTATCAGACAAATTCTTGCGTCATGTGACTCCTGTCAAAGAAATAAAGTACCGAATCAGCATTCCTATGCTGCTCAACAAAATATAATTCCTGAGGGACCGGGAGATATAGTCTCGATAGATTTTTTTGGTCCATTACCAGTAACTAACGGAGGAATGAAGCATATCCTCGTAACAATCGATGCATTTTCGAAATTTGTCGTATTATATCCACTTAGAGTAGCTACCGCGCAGTCAACAATCAATAAAATTTTTAATCATTACATTCCGGAACACGGAAAACCGAACAAAATACAATTTGACCACGGTACACAATTTACATCTCGATTATGGCTCAGTAAGCTAGAGAGTGAGGGAATACAAGGAGTTTTCTCGTCTATAAGACATCCGCAGGGAAATATAGTGGAAAGAGTGAATAGAGAGATAGGTCGATTTTTCAGGACTTTTTTGACAGACAAGCACACTGATTGGTTACAATGGGTTAAAGTTATCGAGGATTGTATGAACGAAACGCATCATGAGACGACGGAGATGACTCCGATCGAGATACAAAAGAATGTAAAACCTCAGAGAGTTTGGAGAAATTGGATTCAGATAGAAAAAGAAGAGAATTTAGAGGATGAAGAAGGGATACAAGCCAAATTGATGCTTGCTAGGAACAGGATAGAGAGAAAAGGTCGAGAGAGAGCTCAAAAGTTCGATAGGAAGCATAAAATAATCGAATTTCACGAAGGGGATCTAGTCCTGGCAAAAGCTTGTAATGTTAGCGACCCAATTAATAAAAAAATGGCCAAATTTTTCTCAATTTACGAGGGACCGTATAGAATCAGAAAACAGATAGCAGCCGCAACATTTATTATTGAAAATCCAGATACCGAAGTCGAAAGAGGCATGTATCACGCCTCAAACCTAAAAAAATACAAAAATTAGACTAAAAAGATGAATAACAATAAAAATTACCAAGTTATAAGCAAACTCATGCGCCAACTTTCATTTTCACCTTGATTCCAAACATAATTAATCAAAACATTTTAAGGATTATCATATTTTTGAAATTTTTCCACTCAAAATTCATTTATTTCACTAGTACCTATACTTACCGACAATATCCGTTCCAACGTTACGGGACCTGTTAAAACATAGAAAAAACAAAGAAAAACACAAAAACATGAATAAAATCGAAAAAGAAACAAAAAACTACAATATTAGAATAAATTTGTTTATTAAATATTCACTCGAACTCGAAAACTACTTTACCGACAATAAAAATGTCGTTATTTTAAAAGATACGCACAGGGGTGCACAAACATATGATTAATCGCATTATTATTATTATTTGAGGGTCGAGAATCACGAAAAACGCGTCTCCGATAATAAAATTATTATTATTTTAAAAGTTATAAACAATCTCGATTGAAAATTACGAAATTGTCACTAGGCGAATACGCAAGAACGCGATAAAATTATTTGCGACAATAAAAATATTAATATTTTCCGAAATATCGCGAAAAAACTGCTAAGGAGCATCATGATCATTGTTTAATTAATCAATTTATTATTTAAATACGCGTCATCAAACGAATTAATGCTGAAAAACATAAAAAATAGCTGAAAAACATGCATAGAGCGAGAAAACGCCAAAGTCCGAAAATTAGTTCGAAAAAAATCCGCCGATAGTCGGTGGCGCTTCGGTACGGCCGAACTTCAGAAGTACGGTTGCCGGTAAGTGGCGCCTGTAAGCGACGGTAAGCGTGGGTGGAGGCGCCATATTGTTGTGACGTCACTCTGCAACGAATTTTCGTTCGAAAAGACCGAAAACTCCGAGCGCGAAACGACGAGACGAAAAGATTGAACGATTAAGGGTATCTCGAACGTAAAAGTAGGTAAGAGGAATGATTTAGGCATGCTGAGATAGATTACGAAGAATTAACATGAATAAAGTAGGTGAATTTTGAAATAGGCGAGAAAAATGGACAAAACAACGCAGACTCGAGAAATTGAAACGAAAAATTTTTCACATGGATCAGACGGGTCAGAAGGAGTCTGGGATATCGAATATCAAGTAGCTTCCTGTCCTATAAAGATTAAAGAAACGAAAATTACTCAAAAAAAAATTCAGGAGACAAGTTCAAAAAAGCATCAGAACCAGTCAACGCAGACTGAGACAAAAAAATGTAATAAGGCCATTCAAACTGTTTGGCGTTTACAATTGATTGAATTCGATGTATCTCGGAAATCGGACAGGGGCGCTGTTAAGAAATTTATCGCGAAATGTCATTTTTTCGAAAAAATAAAAACGGAGCTCGCCGTTCCACAAATGCTCTCGCCAATTCGTGATCCACCGAGTTATGTCGATATGGATTCATCGACACAAGATTGGAGACAATGGAAAGCTGGGGAATTCCATTGGAACGAGAACATCAATATAAATAATCTCCCGAAAAAAAGCGAAGAACAGATTGTCGAGATAAAAAAAGCTGAAACGAACGGGAAGAGGAAGGAAATGGAAAAAACAATAGAAAGACCAACGAAGAAACAACAACCGCGGGTACATCAACGAGATCTCGATACGTTGAAAAATGGAATGTGGCTGAACGATGAAATTATTAATTCTTATTTCGAATTGATAGTGGAAAGAGAAAAGATTAATCAAAAACCGATTTACGCCATGAATACATTTTTCTTTTCTCGTCTCTACACTGGAGGATATGAGAAAGTTAAAAGATGGACGAAAAACGTGAACATTTTCGCGTACGACTTGATTCTGGTACCAACTCACCTAGGAAACCATTGGTGTTTGATAGTCATAAAAAATAAAGAGAAAATTATCGAATATTTCGACAGTTTGGGGGGAGAGAACCCCGGCTACATAGAACAGACGATGGATTATCTGGTAAGGGAAGGAAAAGATAAAGGAAAAAGCGTGATCAAAAAGGAAGAGTGGGGATTGAAAACCCGAAAGGACATGCCCCTCCAGAAGAATGGTTACGATTGTGGAGTTTTCGTCTGTACCATTGCAAAATACGTGGCGCGGAATCGCCAATTCGATTTTCGTCAAGAGGATATGCCAGCAATACGCGAAGGGATGACCGTCGAATTAAAAAAAAGGAAACTCAACGAATAATAAAAAGAGGAAAAATCCAATCGAAATTAAAAATTGTATATAAATAAAATTAATTAGATTTCATACGCCTTTGTTCGATAGGAACAATGCTAAAAAAAAAAAAAAAAGAGAAACTATTGTTCTTATATTTTATATTTCCATATTGTTTATATTAATGTTATTCATCAACGAAAAGAAAAATGAGTATAAAAGAACTGAAATCAATTATACAAATAAAATGTGGTGGTTCTCTCGCGAATTTAAAACGGCTGTCTTCTGCGTTATTGTTATTTTTTCCTAACCTAAAAACAAAAAGAAAACAAAAAGAAAAATAAAATAAATACTAGAAAAATAATGGAAACAAGATTTACTTACTGTAAAAATTTGATGTCCTGGAATCCTGGCTCACCTGCGAAATAGAAATATAATAATTAATAAATAATTAATGAATAAGAAAAAGAAAATTTTGGAGTAAAAATACTTACCGTGTCCTGGAACGCTGCATACCTGAAAAATATAAGAAAAACAAATAATAAAAAGGAGAAAATTAGATATAAAACGAAAATGGAATACTTACCTGTAGAATTACTGCAAAGTTAACCTGAAAAACATGAAAAAGGGAAAGGAAAGGAGAGAAAAAGTGAGAAAAATAGAATGGAGCAAAAGTGAGTATGAGTGTGTGCAGGATTAAGGAGGTTTAAGGGGGTTGTGAGAAAGAATGGATAAAGAATTAAGAAAATGGAGAGTTAAGGGAATGAAATGGGAAAATTAAGGTGTTTGGATCAAAGAATGTATGAAAATAATTAATTAAGGGGACGAAAAGTGAAAAAATGGAAACAAAAATTGAAAATTAAATAAATAAATGAAAAGAAAACGAAAAATATGAAGAGTGGGGAGAGAAATAAAGTAAAGACATGAAAAATAAAAAATTAAGAGGCGGAAAATGAAGTGGGGATAAAAAAATGATTTTAAGGGGTGAAAAATAAGGAGTGGGGTAATAAGAACAAATGAAAATTGAGAGAAGGGTGAAAGATGGAAAAGAAGGGACGAAAAATAATGGTGGGGACGTGAAAAATAAAAAGTGGGGATGAAAAACAATAAGTGGGGAGAAATAGACGAATAGAAAGTATAAGAGTGGGGAAAAGGAAAAAGTGGGGATAACGCCGAGTATAAGAGTCGGAGCAGCGGGCTCCAAAGCATCATTTTGGTCTCACTGGAGCTACTGGCGACACCGGGAGCTCTCACAACCAAACCGAGCAGCAACAAGAGCTCAACCAAGGCATTTGGACCAGCATCGAGAACAACAGCACTACAATGAGAACTCTCATCGTACCAGGGGTTCCTCAACCGTCTCCGTGGCCTGCGTCGTGGACGGGGCTGTACGAGTGCGTCGTCGTAGGTTTTAACAATCCTACAAACTTCACCTACACTACAGCTCTCAAATACAAGGAGCTGTGCGCTTTTGAGGAGCAGCTATCGGAGGATTTGGCCAAAAGAAGGGGTGGTCCACCTACTTTACACAGTATCAGCGGTTTATACGCCATCGACAATCGGCACAACGCTTTCCGAGTAAAGTTAATGAAAATCGAAGACGGAGAGGCTACCATCGAACTCATCGACAGGGGTGTTACATTAATGCATCCGTTATCGGACCTGGAGCGTCTACCTCACGAGTACATCGAGGTGCCGAAATTCTCAACGAAAGCTTATCTATCTGACGTCAAACCATTTCTGGGTCAGCGCTGGGAGCAAATATGCTGCCAATACTATCAACGAGCATTGGAGAATAAAAAAGCCTATATTCAAATCATCGGGGAGCATCCTACTCTCGAAGGACACGAAGTCCGACTATTCTCTCATAATAATAGTACGAATATGGCGTCGAGACTCATTTCTGAGGGATACGCTAGAAAAGGGGAGTATGAATTCTGCCTCATCAACGATATAAAATGGGTAACGCCGGAGGAGATGGAAGAACTCCTCGAAGAAGAAGAAGCAGCCGGCAACATGGATGCCGATCGTGACGAGCAAAATCTACGAGAACATCACGAAAACCTGCAAAATCATCAAAATCATTCAGCTTCGAGAGGACGATAGTAATCATCATCGCATCATAACCACGATCATCCTCGAGCCATCGTATCCTTTATAAATCCCTACTCCGATTTTTGAATTTTTAAATATTTGAATTTTTGAAATTTTAAAATTAAATTTAGAGAACAAAAAAGATCAGTTCCTAGATTTTTTTGTTCTGGGGGGCATTGAAACGTACCCGCACTTCCTACACTTAATCCCGATCCCGAACGCGAACGAACACGACGCGACGACGCGATCGCCGACATTTTCGCCCGTAAACAACAACGACGCGCGCTTTCGTCCGGGCGGCGGCCATCTTGGGCATCGGCAACAAACGACCGAGACTACCGACGCGAGCGTTACCGACGCCGCCAAGCGTCGAAAAAATTAAATAAAATATTTTTTCATTTTCTTTATTTCTTCTGATAAAATTATCACTCAATATTGTAATTAGGCTCAAAAATTCGGAAAAAAATCAAAGAATCGAAACGAAATAAGCGCGAGTTATAATTTTTCCGAAAATTCTCATAATTTTAAATAAACGAAAATGCGTATTACAGCGCATGCGCAGTAGCCAAATTCGAGAGAAAAATCGAAATAATTTCATTATTTTAAAAATTAAAAAATTGTTTCTACATGCGAAAAATGAATCAATAAATCAATAAATAAAAATAATAAGCGATTAATAATGAAAATTCAAGACAAATAAACCTGAAAAACATAAAAAGCGGATTTTCGCGCATCCGTGGATGCGAGAGTGGGGGTAGCGGCGAGCGAATGTGTGAGCGTGAATGAGTAGTGGGGAGCGTGTTGAGCGAATGAGAAAGTAGAACATGCGCAGTAAGGGGTTCGAGATTAAATTTAAGCGGCGCATCGAAAGCGAGGGAAAAGTGGGGTATAAAAGTCGCTGCGCGACCGCTCTCGAGATCAGTTCCTCTGATCACTTAGACTGGCTCGGACCTCCTAACAGAGCTCTCTCCAGTAGAACACTCTACCTAGTTCCAACAAATCATAAATCCTTTGTTCCTATTTTTCCTTGATGCCTGGGATATTGGAGGGGTTCGGCGACGTTCTCATCCCGTAGTCCAGGGTCACTCCTATTATTTTTTTTTACTTTCCAATTAATTGATGCATGGGACATTGGAGGGGTTCGGCGACGTTCTCATCCCGTGGTTCATGGTCAATTATTTCCTTACCTCGTAGATGCTCAGGACATTGGAGTGATTCGGCGACGTTTAACTCCCGTGGTCTGGGGTCTGCATCCTTTCCTGTGTTGCAAGGGATATTGGCGCTATTCGGCGACGTTTAGAGCCCGTAGCCTGAGTAATACTCACCTTTTTATTATTTCTTTTATTTTTATGTTTGTTGGAAATAGGTTAGAAAAATTATTTATTTATTTATTTTGAAAATTAAATTTAAATTCAATTTGATAAAATTTATAGCCGAGGCAGTCTGAGCGGAACTGGAGATTAATTTATAAATCCAAGAGGATAGTGAAATTATTTAATAAAGTAAAAATTGAAACAAAATAATTGAATAAAAGTAAAATTAATCAATACCCTTGGATTTATAATCAAATTTGAAATAAAACGATTATTATTATTCGGAACGACAATCCAAAAGGCAGCGGTAAGAACTTTCGTTTATACAAAAATTTATCAAATTATTATTATTATATCGAATCAAGTCACTTTTGGATTGTGGTTAATTTTGAATATTTGAAAAGCGAATAAAAGAATAAACAGAATAAAGCAGGTTGTTCCAGGACAAAACAGAAATAAGAAAATAAAGCCAAATTCACAATAAAATTTTTTTATTATAAAAAACGCAGGAGACACACAAAAAGCGAGATACACAAATAAAAGCGTGCAGGTTAATAAGCAGCATAGCGTGCGATAAAACAAAAACAAAGCGGAAATAAAAGAAAAATTTGTTTATTCATTTGGTAAATCTGGAAAATCCTCGCGGATTTTCATACAGCAAATTGCAACAATTCCCATTTCTTTTGAATCTCCGTGTTCGCTAGAAATTCGAATTACGCAAACAAAATAAAAATAACAAACAAAAATAGAAATTGAAAGAAAAATAAGAAACAATTTTCATAAATCCGGTAACGCGATCGAAATATCTTTATAAAATTATCCGCGAGATCTTTATTTTGTAGAACGCATCGTTAATTTGAATAAATTTCATTTTGTTATATTTTTTCACATAAAAACCGCGTTTTTCACGTTCTTTCATACCTGCTCCTTTTTAGATTTAAGAAGCACGAACCGACGCGTAGCGACGTGCACTCAATCGAAAAGTGTATAACGTTACAATATTTTCAGCAGGATGATTCAAAAAAGGCTAATAATACTGATGGTGGTGTGGGATGTTGCATCTGCGATAATTGGCTATGATTGCGGTACAAGTTCCGCTAATATAACCACCATCTCGCTCTTAAACATTGATGATTGCGAAATTGAAACTGAAAAAGTAGAATCCTTAATGACAAACGTTTTTGTACTGCAAACAAGCGAATATACTGAAACTAATATTATACAATGCAAAGTGGAAATTAGTAGAACGGTGCACCTTTGCGGCATGTTCTCCCATGTCTCATTGGTTGACAACGCATACATGGAATATATCCACCCGATATCACGGGAAGTATGCGAAATTGCCCATAATCACGGTACGTTTCGAATAGGTAACGCGGTATTAGACGGACTGGCGGTCAACACTACAACAACACATAGTATCACCCTAGCGGGTAAAGTCACAAATTCCGGCACTTGTTCCGGAACACAATATTCGGATCCTTTTGGAACGTGGGATTCAGTTGTAGTGATGGGCACAGTCCGCGTGTCGCTAAGATCAATGACAGCGAAAGTCAAAATTAATAATAACAAAGTTCATTTGCCATCAGGACTCTCTTAACCTTTAACAAATGGTCAATGTATCGATCCTGAAGGAGGACATAGTTTCTGGCATGCATTGCCAAGGACACACTGGTGTCGCGAAAATTCTTTTTCTTTACTTTACAAAGGAATAGCGATGAAAATAATAACAAAAGATGAAAAACTTTATACCGTAACGTTAAAAGAGACAAGTTTTACACTATCTGAGAAAGGAATGGAAGAAACCTGTGGTTTAAAATTAAAAACAACTGAACATCCGAAATTATTCATAATAGAATCTAGTAATGAACAAGAAATAATGAACTCGAATATAATTAATTTAAATTTGGATAATATGGATCTATTTTTGTACGTCAATACTAAGTTTGTTTATGTAGAACGATACATCAGAACTGAAATTCAAGAATTATATAAAGACGTTTTATATCACCGATGTAAATTAGAACATGATATATTAAGAAATGGATTGTCAATTGCCTCGACCCTTCCAGATGAATTTGCCTATAGGTTTATGAAGGGCCCTGGTTACATGGCCGTATTGGCAGGCGAAGTAATCCATATCGTACAGTGTGTACCAGTAGAAGTTAAAGTTAGACAAATTGATGACTGCTACAACAGACTACCAATAACACGAGGGAACGAAACAGCCTTCTTAACACCGCGTACGCATATTATAGTAAACCAAGCGTCGCGCCTTCCATGCAACTCACCACTACTACAGTATTATCGTCTGGGAAATACGTGGTATAAGCTCACACCACGACCAGCTGAAGCCGTACCTCCGGAAGAAGTCAAACCAAACGTAAAAGCTACGTGGACTTACAAAAGTCCAAAATATCTGGCGAATAGCGGAATCTACACGGAGGAGGATCTCGAAAAGATGAGGGACCGCATTCTTTTTCCTATGGAGAAAACGGCGGTTCTGAATCAAATTGCTCAAAAAGTTACCACCGGAGATGGATTCCATAACAACTCGCCATCGATGTACAACATCTTCGATGAAGACTCACTGGAGAAATTAGCGGCAAATGCGTGGGAAAAAACTTGGGGCCGTTTCATTAAACTCGGCACCATCAGCGCTGGTTTCATCGGCATATTCATGATATTCCGAATATTCAAACTCATCATCGACACGGCCATTCATGGATACACACTGCATTCTGTGTTTGGATGGTCCGTCAAATTAATCGGAGCCGTATGGGACTCAGTCACCAATCTATTATTGCATCTAGCCAAAATCAACGAAGAAAACAACAAATCCCGTCAAGACGTTGAAACTAAAGTACCAGTGGTTGCACCAATGGAATCTCAAAAAGTGATTTATCCACAACTCAAAGAAACCACCATGGATGTGAAGGAAGTGGGTCGGAGAAACTTCATCTAAAAAAAAAAAAAAAAAAAAAAAAAAAATATATATATCTGTGGTAGCGCAGCATCAATAATAAGTAAAACTAAAGTAATTCTATCATTTAATTTGTTTATATGTTTTTTTTTATGTACGTCGTTCTCGTTCTAATATTCACTCGTACTTCCGTCTAACTGCGGGGGTGTGACGTCCGCCGAAAATTCCAGAGAGGGATTTTCCGTGCGTCCGTCTCCTTTTTTTTTTTTTTCATCTCGTAATGCACAAGCATTCACAGCTGTGCAAACGCGCCAAAATTCCTAGACAGTTGTAATCTGTCTACGGGAATAATTTTATGAAAACCGGATCCTTCAGACACCGGTCATCTTATTTGAATAAATATTCTTATATTAAGATAGGCATTTCCTTATTCTAATCCGCTCATTTCCGGGCCGCCGCAAATACCAAACGCGCCGTCCCTTTCGTAATCTCTAATCCACTCGACGCCAGGGTTGGGGAAAACTGAGAGTAAAGGGATTACAAATATTGCATAGACATTCCCGTATGGAATTTTTCCAGACTCGTCGACTAAAATATTCACAAATAAAATAACATACGAAGTTAAAAATATTCCTAAACAGTAAAAGAAATTAATAAAATATTCTTCAATAACTAACGGAATAATGGAAAATGTAATTATAATATCTTCGTCCATGATAAATAAATAGCTATAGGAATAAAACATTTAATAGTTAATAAAACTATCCATTAAGAAACTAAAGTAAAACATTAGGAAAAACAGTTTGATTAAATGAAATAATGAAAATATAATGAGCGACGTATGAATATTATGGCAACACAAAAATTAAACAATTAAAAAAATAATTGAGGAATTGTGGAGGGAAATGGGCGTCCCAAAACAATTTCTCAAAACAAGAGAGGGTATTTGAAAACCACCCACGTTAAGATAAGTCCTATGCGGAAGAGAGGGAGAAAAACTCCGAAGCATTGGGACCGGGAAGCTTGGAGGGAAATTCGGCCCTAGCAAAAATATGTCATTGGTCCCCGAATTTCCACCTACGTTTTCGAAAGGGTAACACCCCTTACAGAATCAGTTAAATACGACCGCATTGCGCTTCGTCCCCAGTTACCGGGATATTTCCATCTTACGCACTTACTCTTTCGTGCAGTAAAATAATCACATCTTTTCATTTTTAATTTTCAAAAAGAGTTCAAAGTCTAAAAAGAAGTTCTCATTCCACAAGTAAAATCACTATTATATTCCTGAACGACGAAACGCAATCAGTCCAGAAAGCAACGAATGTAAGTAAATAAGTTTGTATTATTTTAATTTCAATAAATTTAAATTGTCATTTGTTACCATATTTTCCACGAGTATTTTCTCAAAGTTTCTCCCATCCCCGGCAAGTCTTACGACAAGCTAAAAAACGGGAGCGAGCAGCGACTGTATTATCAACGGATAATACATTTATGTCATGAATTTCTGACATAACAGATGCAATTTTCAAACCATACGAAAGAAATTGGCACAGTAGTAAATAAACATGAAAAACGCTTAACGGAGTGTGAAGAAGAATTAAAAAATAGACTCTCACAAACAATGAATCTAAGCCATGGGGGACTCAATATCAGCCAAGTGTATGCGGCCAAACAAAGACCTCCGATTTTCAATGGAGATGGGGAGGAGAGACCGATACAATACCTTAAGGAGTTCGAACAATTCTGGAGGATGACTGGAAGCAATGACCTGCATTACATTATTAACCAGTCATTAAAAGATGGAGCAAAAGATTGGTGGCGAATCATAGAAGATCAAGTTGAAACCATTGAGGACTACAGCCGAAAATTTCAAGCACGATATTGGAGTAAATCCAAGACAAAATTAGTCGCAACCTGGAATTCGGAGCGTATGAATGGAACGTACATAAAATGACTCGAGCCGAATACGCCACCAAAATATTTGGAAATGCCAAAGATTTACAAAAGGGATTGAACAACGCCGATATAATTCGATATCTTGGAAATCATTTTGACGAAACAGTACGAGCAGCAGTTCAAATTGGTACAATCAAATCGATCGAAACGTTCATAGAATTACTAGAGAGCTTAGACGGTGCGGGACCCCTGAATGCCCAGAGATCATTCCAGAAACAGTACCCGACAATAACAAATCAGGAACAAAGTGGGCAACCAAACAGATTTTGGCAAAATACCACACAGCAACCAGGATTCCAGAGACCACAAAGAAAATGGAATGCTAACCATACAAATGGAAATCAGTGGGGGCAAAAACCATGGCAAAACCCATCAACACAAGCTCCTAATTGGACTCAACGACCAGAATACACCAATGCACCTTCGTGGAATCAACAACTACACACACCAACTAACCAAGTAACCACAGAAATGACAACACCTACTCCGAATCCGGTAAACGAACAAAATAACCAGAGTCCTGGGGGACCGTATTGTAACCAGCCAAATCCCTTCATTAAGCAGGACCAGGGAAACGCGTTGACGTTGCGCCCGAAACAATGGCATTATCTAAAAAAGAGCCAATACGAGGCGCAACGGAAGAAGAAGAAATCCAAGCTGCAATGGATGAAATACAAGAAAGAAAGAAAAGAAATGCGCAAAAACGTAACCGCACGAAGAATCGAAAAAAGGAAAAAATGGAAGGGAAAGAAATAGTAACTCTTGAAAAAACAGAAGAGAAAGAAAAAGAAATAAAAGGATGGTCTCCAAAGTATTATAAAATCGCAAAATCCCCTCACGGGGAAAAAAACGTGGACAAGTACATTGGTGGTCCCTTGTTTCCCTATGATATTAAAAAAATCCAAAACGCCGCTTAGAAGAATTCAAAAAAAGTTACAAAATAAGTTGAGATCTGTTGAAATATACGTGGCCAAATACGGGAAGCTTTACTGCGTTTCAATAAATTTCCAAAGACGGTTTGATGTTTATAGAAAAAATAATCAAGTTTGGAAATTCAACTATGTCACCAACCAAATTGCAAACGTAAAAAAATAAGATCGTAAAAAAATTCTGAACGAAGTACTTGGCGAATTCTTGATCATGATCTATACACTACGCTTATTTCATGGAAAAATCCTCGCCAAGTACTTCGTTCAGAATTTTTTTACGATCTTATTTTTTTACGTTTGCAATTTGGTTGGTGACATAGTTGAATTTCCAAACTTGATTATTTTTTCTATAAACATCGAACCGTCTTTGGAAATTTATTGAAACGCAGTAAAGCTTCCCGTATTTGGCCACGTATATTTCAACAGATCTCAACTTATTTTGTAACTTTTTTTGAATTCTTCTAAGCGGCGTTTTGGATTTTTTTAATATCATAGGGAAACAAGGGACCACCAATGTACTTGTCCACGTTTTTTTCCCCGTGAGGGGATTTTTGCGATTATTTCACTTCTTTTTTCTAAAATTCTTAAATATTTTGGTTCATATAAACTCCTATGGAGACTGTATATAATTACAATCCGCTCTTTTAGCTTGTGAATATAACCCATAACTGTTGATTTTATTTTGCATTTTTATATTTTGTAGATGAATATGTTCACTGCGAGATTTGAATACACAGGATCACAAAAAAAAAAATGCTTACCAGTCTGTTCAAAAGTTTATACTGAGATCATTATTTTTCACAATTTATCCAATTTACTCGCTAATCTCGCACTTTATCATTACAGAACTTCACTCAGAATCTCCGTTGAATATTTTTATTAAATCCATTAATCGAAATTTTTCGGACGTCCTGCACTTGATTATGTCAAAACTCCATTAATAACCGTTGTAGATGTCATACACTACGCTTACACGGCACTCTTATTCCGATTTGGTTATAATGGGGTGTATATACTGTAACGACTTTTCCCGTGAGTCGCACAAAATATTCCTATCTCGAGAATTTTCTGGACGCCAGCCGAATATAACTTCGACAAATTTTATTTGAAAATTAACGAGAACGGAAGAATAGGTTTTTCCCGGTCGTAGCTGTATGTTGGAACCAAGTTGGTAGAGGGGCGGGATTATGATAAAAATACGAAATAAATTCACATGAAAGGCACACGATATCCGGAATTACAAGTTTGAGTTTATTTTAACAATGAAATTAAATAAATGAAATTTTTAACAATAAATTATTAGTTTCCGGAAAAATATGATTTTGATCTCGTTTTTCACGAGAAATATAAATTACACTGTTTTAATGTCGCCAAATTACAATTCAAATAAAAAGAATACTTTTTATCGAGATTACGAAATAATATTAAATTTTAGTTTCTCCGTCAAAAATTCGTTTGAATTATATAATCAAATTTATGATCCAACTCCAATCGTAAATTATACAAGTGAAAATTACAAGAGACTTGCTCGAGTAATTTCCTTTATTCCGAAAAGATTGGAATTGAATACTTTTCTAATTTCTTACGATAAGGACTCTCGTCGAACTAAATAAATTGAAAATCGAATTCCTCTCGGCAACTCTAAATAACTCAACGGAAAATACGGTAGATATTACACCGTGAAATGACGTTATAATAATTAATTAATTAATTCTTTCAAACGCGAACGTACCCCGAAACAATATCGCTCTTTAATACGATAATTCGAAAAGTTTTAAGAGCTCTTTTTACAACAAAACAAAATCACAATAAAACAAAATGAAAGCGAGACGACGGCTCACCGCTACAGTTTCAGAAGATGGAAATCCGGAAAAAGACCACGGATGATTCCACTCGATAATTCCGGTTACGTTGTTTTCTTGTACAGGGTTGGCGACGGCTCGTCAGAAAACGTCAGGTTCCGTTGAGGTTCGATGCGAAAAAGTCCTCGAACGATTACGGAAACGCGGTTTTATAGACTTTGGGTCCTAACCCCTCCACCCTTCGCCTACTCGCGGAATCTAGACTTTTCGAGAAAGTTCTCGCAATTCACCCCCATTTTCTCGCAAATTCAAATTTTCAGGGCGTTGGCGACAGTTGATTTGTGCCAACCGAGACTTCCCGAAGATTCCCGATGCTGCTTGACGCACCGCTTGAGATCAGACAGCTCAGGGTGAGGGCTTTGAGCTAGCGACCCCTCTCTCTCGATACTCGCGCTCCATCGATGACACCTCTGACTGACCTTGACGACCTATGCCTTCCCTTTCGATGAGTTGACGAAAATAGCGACGACCATAATATTTTCGATGTTTGGATTGCCGTCGTTCGCTCGTACAAAATAAAATAATAAAAATTAAATTAAATTAATACAAGGAAATACGCTCGCATTTGACTCCTTTTACATTTTATCGAGAGGAATTCGTCGAAACCCGACGTTTTCCTCCGTGCCGTGCCAATTTCTGTATTTTTCGTGACGTGGACAAAATTACCACGTCACAATACATATACACTCCCGCTCAAAAGTATGGGTTCACCCATCGAAATTTTCAGCCTCGGTAAAAGTTCCATATCTCAGTGGAAAAAAATCGTAAGATGATTTAATAAGCGCCGTTTTGAAGGGGACAGTTTTAGCTTCACTTTGGCTATTTTGGATATTTTTTTACGATTTTTGTTATAGTCCCCACGCGCTTTTGAACAGGGCAGTTTTTCGACGATTTTTTTAGCTCTGGAGATGGGCTGCCCATCTACTAGAAAATTTTCTTCCCAATTTTATTCATCATAGTTTCAAAGGAGATATCAAACGCTGCATTTTCGTTTTTGAAAAAGTATCGTGCGATTTTTTTTCACAAAAATATTTCAATTTTTGACGAAAATTGAAACTTTTTTAAAATTAGGCTTATCTTGAAAACGGCGGGAGATTGGAGAAAATATCAAGAGGGTGGAAAGTTGCATGACATCATGATGGACCTGGTAGAATTATTTTAGAATTATTTTTCGACATTTTTTTTCTCCTACTTTTGGAGTAAAAATTATTTTTAGTCCCTTGCCGCAGCCCCGGTGTCCTCACCGACGCCATCTAACAGGAAACCTGTGAACGAAATTTTATATTAATAATAATAATAATAATAAACTAATAACAATTTAGTTTAAAATAATGATGGAAGAGGGAGATTTTAAGGAAATTATGCTCACAAGCGGAGCATAATAGAAAAGGATATATATAACCACAGCGATAAAAAGAAATTAGCTAATCGCTCCGGGTAAGCGATACACTCAGGTGTTGAAAATCATTCTCAGCTCCGCTAGAGCCCGCCTATCAAAAGATCACTCTTAAGATTGTGCGACAGCTCCTGTGAAAAAGCTATGAGAGGGACTCCGCACTGAGTGTACCGCAGACCAGTAATAAAGATTTTGGCCCCGCTCGAGCCCGACTGCTTAGAGATCTCTCTTAAAAGCTGAGCGACAGCTCCTGTGAACAGGCCAATATCGTCCTATAAAAGGAAAGGAAGAGGAGAGATATTTGAGAAAAAAAAGTAGTACTTACCAGAGTTCCAGATAGATTCTTGAACCGTCTTCAATAAATTCCTTAGACGCAGCAGATATTCAGGAACAATCCCTCCGATTGAACCTGCCAGGGGATTTCAAATAAAAATTAATAAAATAAATCATAAAACAAGTTTAAAAATAGAGGAAAGTTTTCCGGATCCGGACTCAAAAGTAGGAGAAGGAAACTTTACAATCATAACCTGGCAAAAAGGTAGGTTATGATTTAAGTAATTCAGAAAGGAAATCTGTCAGGAATGAAAAGGAGTTTATGAACGATCGCTCGTCCATAAGAAGGAATTTGGACGAAGAACGGGAAGATTTGAAAGAGAATTTTGTAAATAAATCATCAGAAAAATTATATATGGGAGGAAAAAGGTACAACACTTCTCCTCAGATATCTCGATACACCGATATCGTGTCGTGCTCCTTGCACGACACAATATACAAAAACACACAGAACACTTGCGAACAAAACAACCATTGTAAACTACATAATTTCACACTTTAATTTAATAATTAAAATAAACATAAGCCATACGAAACAGGCTGTATGTTTACACGGGCGCAGCCACCTTGAAACTGTAGTCGATTGACGTGAGTAGAATACGTACAGGTATGGCGCCCCTCACTCTCATCCCCACTCCTACCCCCACCAGGCTCCTACCCACTCCAAGCTATTTTCCCCCGCTCCACAGGTGAATAGCTTGGTGGCCAGGTGAGGGGAGGAGGGGGGAGATTGTGTGAGGAGTACCTACTTTTATGATTACTTTTATGATCTACTTTTTATGATTTTTACGGTTTTTTTTATGATGATTTTTTTTTTTACTTTTTATGATTTTTTTTTTTCAAGTTTTGGGGGAAAAATTAATAATTCGAATGAATACATTTTTGATCGGTTTTTATTTTCTCAGTTATTCATAAATTACATTAGTTTTACAAAAATTAGGAAAAAAAAATCCCGCATATTTATCATGATTATAACATTGTTTATAAGTTTGACGCACTCTGTTCACTCATCGACGCATACAACAGCCTTGTGTACATAGAAATCTGCGCTCGGTGAAACTACCGCTACCGCTCATAGTTTTATTTTTATGAACATTATTATTATTATTTATCTGTCGAGAGGCAAAGGCTTTATAATATTCGCGTACTATTTCGTCATTTTTTCGGGGGTTATCAGAGAAGAGATTGTTGAATTTAGCCATACCAAAACCACAAGACATAAGGTGCAGAAAAATAACACAAAATTGGCCACGAACGTCTGAAGAATCACTTTGGAGCTGCTTAACGTTGAAACGGAAGAGTTTGCAATTCCTTCGGAGTCGTGCAAGGTGTTGTGGTATGATTGGTGGTAATCCGTAGCTGTCGAAGTACCATCCTCTTCCAACTCGATCGACGTACATTGCAACCCAGTGCTCACCAGGTTTTGTGTGTTCATCTGTGTTGGCGATTATTCCCGCTGGTCTCGTCCACGTATGAGGAATTTCGTCGGCCGGAAATACACCGATGGTAGCAAGCGGCAAATAACGTAGAGCGTCTCGTATTTGCTGTGTGTTCATGCTCCGATAGCAGATTAAGAAATGGCGAAAAGATATACTTTTTCACTTTATATGCAAATCCATTATGACTGCATAGTAACAGCTGAAGAGTTATAATTCTGTCGACATATTTCTATTTCTTCAAATGAGAACCTCGTTCTGAGGAATATTTATGCAGGGGAAGCAACCGATGAATGAGTCCTCGCTCTTTTCCTCCTCCATTTCCTCATTTTTTTTATCCTCTCCTGTATGTACTCTGCCAGCTACAGTATTATTTCGAAGCAGAAATTTCTTCAACATAAGAGCTTGTGTCAAAGCACATCGATTCGTGGTTTTTACTACCCCCAAACTATGTCGTAGACATCTATTGCGTGATGTAGATAATTTATTAAAACTTGGACACTCCCATTCCGGTTTTTCGAGATCGTTGATTTCTCGAGTAATTACCTGACTCAATAAGTCAGCCTTTTCATAACCCCGAGTCCAGATAGTTTTTGCATGTCGTGCTATTTCTCGCAAATTGGCATAGAGTTGCTTACAGGAAACATCTCCCTCGTACCACTCCAAACCATGATGATGAAGTGTTAAAATTTGATTTTTATGGCGTATTACTCTGGGAAGCTCGTTGAATGCATATGGAGGAGAAACAATCCAGTGCATTATAAATGGTTGGTTTAGAGCAACGATGGCAACTTCTTTTGGTAGAAAACGATGCTCTTTATCCCGCATTCCTTGGATATCAATAATTATCTCCATTTTTTTTTTTACGACCGTACTGACCAGCAGCGCACAGTAAACTGAGCTGGTTTTTCTCCAAAATCCAACTCTGTGGCGGAAAGACGGTCGACGGATGTCAAGAAACCTGATGCCTGCTTTGACGGTGCTTATCCGCTGAAGTCAGCAATTACTTGACGCGAGGCGTCGATCTCAAGGACATTGTCATATTCAGCATATACAATACAATTCACAGTCGATGCCAACGCCTCAGCAAATCGTACCTCGATTCTCACACTACCGTGTTTCACCAAATTCCAATGCGAGCTGGAGTTCGCAGAAAGATCAGGTGTCAAGTCGAATGCGAAAAGACAATATCCGTTGGGATAACTCTCTCGACTTATTGAAATACCCTCATTGAGAAAATGTATCCCTGTACCCGAAAATAATGTATGGTAGGTGTCAACGTAAAGATTATTTTGCGTAAAATCTGGTTGTAGCGGTCTAGATGGTACTTGTGCTCCATCCACATACAATGATAGATAATTGATTTTATAGTTTTGGAAATTGAATGGGTTCATTTCAACATTTCTGTTGTATGCTCTGTTATCGACGAATCCAATAATGATCCGTTTTGGTAGCTGTCCGAGGACGATGTTGTCAATCGTTTCTCCATGTACTCCTCCGTGTAGCGAAATAGCTTTAACTTCGACTCGCGTAAGCGGATATTTTGCTGTTGTTTTTGCCAATGCACGGGCATGAGAGAGTAAAATTCCAGGTGCAATTTTTGTTCGTCTTACTAACAGCGTAGCTCCAAGGATACTTAATTCATACGGAATATCCTGTTTAGAGCTCATGAGACAGAACGAGTCTCTAGCCCTCACAAGTCGCAGACGCATTTCTACACCGTTCAAGAGGAAACGCTCTTGATTGAAAATATCGCAATGTAGATGACCCAGCAAATCCACTGTTTTTCCTCTGGAAAGTAATTTCGCCCGTTCTCGCAATCCGTTATTATTTTTGAAACTAGTATCATCCATTTTTCCCGGCGTATCATCGTACCACAAAACAGAAGTAAGATGAGATTTTTTGGCTGCTGGTCCGTAATTTAACAATGTTTCAATGTATGATCGATACGCGTAAGCGTTATTCGGAGGTGAGACGAGTTTTTGGTTCAAATACACATCCACCTGATTAAACATTGAGTGCAGAAGGTTATTTACGGGTCCGATATCTGGCAACTGAGGTGATGTATCTTTCGATCCATCTGCTTTTGGAGAAGAGGAGTGAGGAATGGAGTTTTTTATTTGCACACGGAGGCTTAGCATAGTATGAGCAAGGTCGATGTACTCATCACCTTGACCAGGAATGACAAATTCTATTGGTGAATCATCTGTTAAGGAAGAAATGGGTTTACAGTGTACCCAGTTTGAACTCTCGATCGTAGTTTGTGTAGGAGGTAGTGAAAAAAGTTCGAGTTCAGATTTTAAACACTCGCAAGAGTGTGTATGTAAGAAAGCCATCCTGGTCTTTTTTTTTCTCAAGCGAATATATCAGCAACACTACGATGATTTTTCTTCTTTTTCATCGATTTTCGCCGCTTGTTGACAGGTTTCTTCTTACTTTTATTTTTCGTTTTAGTTGTATTTTTCTTCTTCTTCGTCTTCTTATTTTTCAGAGCGACTCGTCTCGTGACACTGCCACTGAGGGAATGGCATGGTTCTCCTTTTTTCCTCATTTTATAGCCAGCCCCCGTCATCAATTTATCTATTTTCTTCTCAGCCCTGCGTTTCAAGTTTTTCCCAGATTCACGTACTCTTGTATGAAACGCTTCCTTCAAATTCATGTTTTTTCTGACGACATCGGATGCTATGTTGGCTCCAGCGCGAATCACCTCCTTACCGATCGCTGTGGTTCCTTTACGTAGAAGTGGTAATACACGTCGAAATAGTCCTTTCAAAAAACTACCAACTCCGTGACCTCGCTGGTTCGGAGTACCAATATAGACATGACTTATTCCACCATAGCCTCGACGACCATTCGCTAGAAGAGAATCCTCGTCTTCGTAGTAATGGTCCATGGAATATTTAATGGAGGCGTTTTAAACGCAGTGTCACGGTCAAAGATCCTTCCTCGAATGGAATAGGCTGACCAAATTCGTCTCTTATATCAATTTCTATCGTGTGAAATTCGTGGCGTATGAGAGGAATGTAACGCGGAGAAGGGAAGTGTTTAATTCTGCTCGTCCCATAAACATATTCACCCTCGATCTTAATAGGTACCACTGATAATAATGGTGATTGAACATCACCAGTTATATAGGATTCACAAATATCGGAGTATACAAACAGACTATTTGGGATGGCACGAGCTAGAGATGCAGGTCGATAACCTCGATACGGATTTTCGAGACTTATACCTGTTCGAGCTTGAGTCGCTTCACCGAATCCTAACATTTTTGCAATTAATGGAGAAATACGAAACCCGTGGTATCGGTTTTCGTTACATTTTCGTGCCACATTTACACATCCGTTATGCTCCTGGACAAATTCTAAATGTTCAGTTATACAAGGTAATTTATTTATTGTCTCTAACAGAGATCCGATGGATCGATACACACCACTCGGGATAATATCTGTTTGTTCAGAAAATTTGTTTTGATCAATGCGCCCAGATTTATCATAATCTCCGTTATCGAAAGTTATAGTATGAGGTGTTCGAGGAATATGATAAAATGTCATTGGATAACTTATTTCAGCGACAGCAACCCCCCACGTTCCATCCAGATGAAGATGCCGTGGTAACTTTGTGACAAATTTTGTAGCGGTATTACTCGGAAAATAATGCATGCTACTGTTACTCGGTAGCATAACGAAGAAGAATTCCTTGTCTCTAGAATTCATTTCACAGAATCAACAACTTGAGAACGTCGTGGATCCTCACGTACACGTGACAATTCCGATGAGTAGAAAATTCCGTCAATGGGCTCGTTGTTCAAATCGTGTAAAATATATACGAATGGATGACGAGTCATAGATATTCGATGTATTTTGAATATCTCTCGAGTCCACTCACTTTCGTAACCTTTCGCGAACGCTGCTTTGGCGCTACTGATGCGAACCAAGTCTCCTACTCTGTATTTAGGTAATTCGTTTTCTAATTTTTTTCTCGAAAAATTATATCGTCGGGCAAGATTTTTACGAGCCATGTTAGCGTTTTCCAAAGTCACCTCAGAAGGTCGCATTCGCGTACCCGAGTGACGTGACTGATTATAAGCATGCGCGAATTTTTGCAAAACGTCGATATATCGTTTATTTCGCGTATACGTGAAATATCGCCACATTCGATCTTTTAGAGTACGATTGAAACGTTCTGCGATCATTACGCCACCTCCAAGGTGGAACGAGCCTCCCGGTTACTCGGAGAGGTGGGTACCTCCCCTTTATCCAGGGATGGAACAGACGGTATTCATCGGGAATCAGCCATGGACTGGCCTCCCTTTGAACGTTCAAGGTCAATCAACGGGAGCTCGACCCCGTAACACTACGCCGTTCACGGCCCCCGGTAGAGCCGACCCTACGCGTCACCGAGACCCACCAGTCATCTCAGCGGGTAATAATAGCAGGTTAGTCTCAGAAAATCCTCCTCGGCATAGCCCGGAATTCCAACCCCATCGCGCCCCCGCGTCGGCATCCTCCGTTCTACACCTAATGCGCAAGTGGAATATTAGCTTCTCCGGGAAAAAGGGAGAAGATGTGGATACCTTCCTTACTCGAATCGAGGAAGGTCGTGCCTTAGTCTCCGTTTCGGAAACGGATTTGATTCGATGCATTCCCTTTTTCCTCACCGGAGTAGCCTTACAGTGGTTTCGAAACGATAGCGATCGATGGTCGACCTGGAGCCAATTCGCTTCGGTGTGTCGCTTACGTTTCGGCGACCCTGATTACCAATACGCCCTTCGCGAGGAAATCATGCGGCGAACTTAGGGTTTAGACGAGCCAGTAGCGGACTACCTTACCTGTCTGAGGGGTTTGTTTAGTCGACTCCAACCACCGTGGGAAGAGTCCGAACAAATTCAATACGCTCACCGTAACCTGGTTCCCCGGCTACATATCGCGATTCACCGAGACGACGTGTTCGACTTTGATTCGTTCGAACACATAGCGGTTCGCGTCGAGAAGCGTTTTCTATCGGCTCGCTCGTATCGTGCACCCCCACCTCCGGGACAGTCCTTATGCCCAGAGCTGGCGTATCACGGCTCAAAACCAGCGGCTACGACACCCACGCGACAGGCGTATGCCGCAGTTGAAACTTGGTCAGAGGTAACGGGAGAAGAAGTCGAGAGAGAATTACCCGGCTTGCCATCCAAATCAGTAAACGCGCTACAGAAAACCAATAAACCGCGACCAAAGCGTAAGAATACACCCAAGGCCAATACTACGGGCCCACGAGAGCCGAATCTAGACGCCACGGTAGAACCCTTACTTTCGCTGAATCCGTTCCGCGATCCTAACGCGCTCCCTAACGCGAACTCTCCTGCTAGCAGCTCTACGGTAACACCGCGACCTACCACGTGCTGGAACTGTAACCAACCAGGGCACCGATTCAACCCGTGCAAGGAGCCACGAAATATGTTCTGCTACCGTTGCGGACGTCGTGGGTTGAAGGTTGCAGAGTGTTCTTGTTCAAGAAACCGCTAAGAGCGGGCCCCGAGGCCACCAAGGGTTACCTACCACCGAACCTACTAGACGCGGCTTATCTAAGACCTCCCTACCGCCCGTCGAGTCATTCCTTGCGTTACTGTTCAAGCTAAGGAGAGCCTAACTGCGATTTCTGATTACCGTCACCATTCAGAGTCATCCGATCAGAGCATTGTTCGATTCGAGAACCAGTAGTATCTTCCGCCGAACGGCTTACCTATTACCTATTACCTTGGTGCCTTTACTTAATACCCTTGTTTTGTTGTTAAAATTAATTCAATTAAATCAGCCTAGTATGTGACGTCTACCTTATTTCCCTTTACACTTTCTCATGACGATTTTTGTTTGTTAATGGAGTAATGCCAATCGTATTCGAAGAGTATTTGCGGACTTTTGGTCCGATATCGTTTGTTGAAGTTTGTTTTGGAAGGCCATTAAGATATGAAGAGGGAGCACGCTTTTACGCGTGGATGGAGGAATTACCTGGGCTCCGAGGGGAGCGACCGAGAGGGTTTTTTCCGTGTTACAGCTGGACCATTATTGAGGGCATGCCTGGCGGCTGGTTGGCGCGTTCGTGCGGGCACGAACATCTATCCGAACCGAAGGAAGTCCGTCACCACCAAACATCTCAGGCGACATCGAAGAGCGTCGTCCTGCATCACCCCCGAGACGCATTCTGGGGGAAGGCTTTGTGACGTGACATTTTGCTCCGCCACCCGCACGAATCCGTGTCGACCAGTGGCCCGGTATACGGCCCATGTGACGTCGCCGTTCGTCTCGCCTGGCGGACTCGAAAGAAGGCTCAACCCTTGTAGTATCGTATATTACGTATTATTTAGTTTATATTTGATTATAAAATGCGTTTCTCGGCCCGTTCAACCGCCGTTCATTACCTAAAGTCGAGAGAGAGAATTACCTATCGATTACCTACGCCTAAGGGCCTTGAGACGAATTCTTTCTATTACTTCCGTTTTAACTCGTAATTGTTATCTGAAGTACCTTGAATTTATTTTGCAATTTTACTCTTCGGTCCCTAAAGCGAGGAAAGCACTCTCACGCTCTACCTTTTACCTGGTGATTACCTCGGGAGGGATTTCGCCTGCATTTCGGAGATTGAGGATCGAACAACCGAACTCAATCGGGTGGACGATCAAAGATACACGTGGAATAGGGCCTATAAGAACGCCACCCGTGGTCTTTTCGCCGATGCAACCGAGAGTTGCCCGTCCACCGTCGTTACTTCGGGTGCTACAGCCCGTTCAATACGGCGCCTCGTCAAGTGGGACTCGGGATATTTTCCGAGAGCTGGAGTGCAGTAATTTGCCTGGCGGCTATGTGTGGGCCCACTGTGATTTTCAGGGACGCCTCAAATCATGAGGGAGGCCTCCCTCTACTTTACGGAATCGTCGGCCGAGTCCCCAAGAGGAAAAGTGCCCGAGGGACGACCCATTACCGAGTGCAGGTTGGAGTTCTTACCTGGGGGATCATCGTTATAAATGACGTTAGTCAATCGTCGTTACGCGACGAGGATTTATCGTCCTCGCGCGTAAATCATTTTCATATTTCCCGCGGTAAGCGCGGCGTAGCGAGCTACTTCGATAGTTCGCGCTAGCGGCGTGAGAGCGCGGCCCTTGCGGGGGGTCCGAAGGAGTGGGGCGAGCGCCGAAAACCGAGAGCGTCGCACCGGGCGCCATGTCTAATTAGTCTGATTTCGAGGACCGCCCGGCGTGCACGTGCGAAGAAGGAAAGCCCCATTGTTACCTGTTAGGCGTACCGGAAGGCTTCTCTCGGTAAGCTCGTTCCTCATTGTTTCTCTTCGCGACCATTTTCTCGTTCGGCCCAGTATCTTCTTCCTAATTACTTTTAAGTGAGAAGGAAGAAGAATTGGCGTTTATTTGGCGATTTTGTATTGCACGAGGAAGTATGGATGGGAGCGGTCGAGCCTCACTCGACCGTCGTCCTTATTCTCTTTCTCATTTATGTCAAGTTTATTTTACGGGCGCAACGAGAGAGTGGTCAATTATCTTTTTGGCTATGTTATTCGCGTTTATTTAGTTAATAGAGTTTGTATCGCGTATTGTAAAATATGGCGAGAATTATTGCGCATTATTTCGTCTCGAGTGCTTCGTCGTGGCGCTCAAGGTCCTACACGTGCCGGCTACGGCGCGGCCGTGTTTTCTCTCTATCTCTCTCGCACTCGTATGGCGTGTTGGACGGCGCTGAGGCGCTCGTCGTACCTTTGTTTATTTCGTCGCTGTACGAGCCGTTGTAGCTCGCACGTTTATAATTATTTTTCGTTGGAATTTCTTGTATCGCGTTGGCGTTTGAGTCAAGTACGTCATATGCTATTTTCTGTTACCTATCGCGCTGCGTTTGTTACTTATTCCATTGTTTGATATCTTTTCCGTTCCGATTACCTTTCGACCGCTGGTCGATTACCTATCGTGGAATATTATTCTTTTAATTTTATTGTTGCACATTCGTTTTCGATTATCTGTCGCGCGCCGTATTCTTTGCATTATTGTACTGCGTATTATCTTTCTCGTCCCGATTGCCTGTCGACCCTCGGTCGATTACCTGTCGCGCGACGTATTATATGAATTATCTTTCCGTTCTAATTTTCTCCTGCGACTCGTACCTATTGAGGAGTCGTAGGAAGTCTTTTTCGAGTTCTATTTTTAATTGCGCAGCCTCACGGCCTACCTTATCAACTTTAGTTACCTTCTTGTAAATATTAGGACGATTTTCTCTGAATAAATCGGTTGTTAAAATTGGTTAAACAAAACGCCTCGATTACTATTATTTTGTTTTGTCGTAAATGTTACTTCGGGCCGACCAAAGGACCAGCCCCTCTACCTTTTGTATCTCAGTTGAGCTGAGTAGCCAGACCGTCCTCGATCGCACCCCTCTCTCGTGCACCCTATCCAGCCAGGGCTGACGGGAGTGGATAAATTTAAATCGATCTCCGATCGATGGTACTTCGTACCTGGCGCCCATTCCACCCTCATCTAAGGGGGGGGGGGGGGGGGGGGGTTCGAGAGGATGGGTAATGCGAGTCGAGAAGGGACAGGATTAGCTCGTTCGGGCAAAAATTCTCGTTACAGTACATATTTACAAAATTTTCTGTCCTTCCTCCAAAAAATGCTTCACGTGGCTCAAGCGGTGGTAAAATTACCATGGGATGGTTTTTCACAAATTCTTCCATACCGGTATTATCTTTGATCATTGTGTCATACTCGCACTCCCATATCTCAGTCAATAAAAAACCCTGCTCTTTAATCCGTGTCGATATTGTTATGGTACGCTCGTATCGCTGATCCATCGTATCGCCACATCGCAATCGCTTGTCTCTGTTTATACGAAAGCAACGCTTACACCCATGCCAAAAACAACCATGAAATTGAAAGACATAACGAGAGTTGTTTTCTTCGTAATACCCATCAACCGGTGGTAGACCATAAGGTAAACGTTGCTCTCGGGTGCGACCAGCGTGTGCGATGATGATACCTTTTTCCTGCTCAAGCCATACGAGCCACGAAACAGCTTTGCGAGACTGTTTATCAGCCCACCGATACCCTCCAGGTGGTAATAATGCAATTTTGTCGGCTGGTAAGAAGTTTTTGCGATATACTAATGAACACGCTGATGCTATCGTACAACTTTCCGCAAACGGACAAACTTCACCACATTGAATAAATAGTTTACGAAAAGCTAGGCATGCCCGACGTCCAACTGAAACATCATCGCGACAATATCGCAAAAATTCCTCTGCAAAATTAAAAATATATCCCGACTCGCGTGTTTCAGTGTACCAGACCACAAACCGTTCACGTTCCGCTGCAAACATTTTACCAGGACAATAAAAGTTTAAGTCGGGGAGTGGACCAACATAATTTTGGTTTTCTGGAGTATTAAATAAATGAGGAAATACGCCTTTTATTACGATATCAGCAAATCCGAATGCTTTAGGTAGCGAACTGAGAGGCATCGGTAAATGATTCAAACTATCAAGAAAACAAATTTTTCCTACTCTCATGGAAATTATTTTCGTACCCCTCATAATCAATGCTGGCATTTGAGTTTTTTGATCTTCAATAAGATAACGAAGTATGAACTGTCCATCGAATCCTCGTGCGTTGTGAGCAATGCAAATTATTTTCTCAAATTTTGAATTTATAGCCAATTTTACGAGGTTTCCTATAGGGTCTTCGTCAAATACAAATTCCCGCTGTCCACAAACTTCACATTCATTTTCTATAATTTCATCGTTCAAACACCAGATGCAGACACGTTAAGCTACGCAAAGATTAGGTATATGCACACGAGATGAGTTATCTCCGCGTAACCGCGTATGTTGTTGTGTTTCAAAATCATAGAATATAAACTGCAACGACATATCTTTTTGTTCCCTTGGTGTTTTACGAACAAATGTTTTTTTGATTTTCAATGGAGCGATAAAACAATTATGAGGTATGGCTTGTATGCGTCTACAAGTTTTACAAAATGATACTCCACATTCGTGAGGAGGTTTGCACCAGCTTTTAACGAGTCTTGAACAGTTACGACAAATTTTTAACATTTCACACACACTCGATTCACGTTTGTTTCGACATCCGCGGACTTTACGTACTCTGGGTTGTTTGTGTAGCGTAAAACATTGAGCTCCAAAAAATGAACGATTGCACTCATTACACTGAGTAAGTGCTGCGCCATTACTCCTACATTCTGTCGATTTACAACGTGCACATTCTTTGGAACACCGATGCTCGATCGCACGAGTATATCGAGTGTTACACAGTGAACAAAATCCTCGACTCCCAAGTGCCCCTACTAGATTTAAAATTGGCTGGAAATGATGGGAGCGTTCGTAATAAATTATAAATAAAGTATGTTTTATTCGACCGAACTCCGCAATAACATTTTCTCTTCCATCAAACAAAGCCGGTGTACGTTTTCCAAAAGAGAGAAATTCATAAACTACAATTGCAATACCTTCGGCCGTGAAATATTTTTGAAATAATTTTATTTCACGCAGTCCGCATCCGCGAGTCGGAATTTTTACATGCGCTTTTTGTACTAGATTTACAGCTTCAGATCGTTGATAATCCCGTCGAGTATCACGTATTTTCTGCCAGATTTTATGTAATTCTCCAGTACGCAGCTCACCTCGTTCAGCATGAGCATACGCCGTGACAAGCGATCGCGGTAAACATAAATTATCACGATTATCTATATGTAAAATCGATCGTTTAGCAACTTCTTCGTGTGATAGAGGAATACCCCCACGCCCTCCACCCTGGACCCCGCGAACGATACACATTCTTATTTCTAGCGCATCATCAGCTATTCTAAACTCACGGGCACTTTGAGGAATATCGTTGATTAATTTCCAAATATCCTCCAGTGAAAAATCACGTACAGGGCGAAAAGGCAGTCATGCCGCTCCTTGAGAAAATCCTGGCGAATTGATTTCCACCCCTGCGTAATCGTGAGGTTCGCATGATGCTGTGAGATGAGTCATAACATCACGCATTGCTCCTTGGATCCAAGAAAATTGATCAGCATTTTCAGGAGGTTTCCGCAGTTTCAAAATAATTTCTCGACCACGCGTTTTGAAACGTTTGAAGTATCGGGCCTGCTCGCTCACGATCTGAAAACGCTGCCCCGGGGGTAAAATATTTCCCCAGGCTTCTCCCCCGCCTGTTTGATGCACTGAAAATTAAAAAATTAGATCAGTCTCTCACTCCGAATAATCAAGTAAATTGAAAAAAAAAAAACATGCGATAAAAGTAGTGCGTGAATTACTAACAAAAAAAGATTTTAGTGGCCGAATTCCACTACTCCCCCTCATTATCATCAGACATTTCCAATCTTTGAAGGAGCCAATCATAATTGAATAGCCTGTTATCGACTTGTCGGACATAATCAGCGGTGCCTAATATTCCGTTCGCGTCGGAAAAATATCCTGTTTTTTTTTCAATATATGTTAAAAATGAATGTCAACCACAATCGAAAAAAACTAAAAAAGTTATTTGTGCGACCTTTAAAAAATTTTTAAGAGTCTTAATTTTGGAAGAATCACTTTTTCATCAAGTACGGCAATTTTTTCATGCAAAACAGAAAAATAAAAAATTTCAAATCGTGATTGTCTACCACGATCGAAAAAAATAAAAAGTCATTCGAGCAACCTCTACAAAATTTTGGGGTTCAAATATCGGAGGAATTACTTTTTTTGACAGTTACCAACAACTATCAAACCCCCAAAACGAAAAAAAAATCGAAGTTTTTTACATAACCCTGATCTATATATTTTTGTATAAGTAGCTCTAGTCATGATCATAAGTGGAAATAATAATGATTTTTTTTTACCTGAATCGGCTTCGGAAACTTCCTCCTCATCGTCTTCCCATTCTTCGATCTCTATTTCCTCATCATCATCATCCTCATTCTGTTCGTCTTCCTCATTGCTGTCGTATTCATCCCGTTCTTCTCCTTCTTCTTCTTCTTCTTCTTCTTCTTCTTCTTCTTCTTCTTCTTCTTCTTCACTACTACCATCACTACTACTACTGCTATCGGTATCGCTGATATCAAAGTTCAGACGGCGAACAGCTGACGATCTAGCGATACCTGAAGGCCCAGCGACTGCTTGGTCTCCTGGTCCATTCTCCCTTTCATCATCAAAACGGTACGAGGGACCCGTTATCTCGATAACCCTAGGATTTCTTGCTAGTGGTGCCCGCGTGTCGATCCAGCAATTTTTTTTGGCTCGACCTTCGACTTTAGGATGGTCATCTAATTCATGATCATCGGAATCGGTGCGTCCTTCCTCGTTGAAATCATAACGATCTTCATCGTTACAAAGTTCTTGATATCGACGCACTATACACACACACACATATACATGATGATGGTAAAACTCCGGACCACGGAATAATAATGATAATAATAATCGTCATGGAAAAAAACTTACCCCGTTCGTCAAATATCCCTGCAAACTCAGGGTCATTACTCCATCCTCGTCGTCGTATCACTCTAACCACTGAATCGATTATTGGAGTCGCGTGAAAATACCCCGTCCTCCAACCGTAAAGCATATCACGTTTCGATAAATCTAATAACGCACCACGGATTTTTCGGAGCACAACATTGGGAGGTAAATGATACATCATTTCTTTCTGTTTTGCATCGGTCCAACGTGATGATAAACATGGTACACGACGCGCTAAAAATTTAAATAACTCCCCCAACAAATAGCGCGGAATTATTCTTGACATATTATAAAGAAACGAACTCAACGAACGTCAGAAATTAAGTGACAGATTTTCAAAGCAGTTCCTCGGATTTGAATAATTTCTAAATCTGCATCATCGTGTCTTGATGCAACCACCAGTGTGGTATGAGAAAAAAAGAGGGGGTATTGCAAATATAATTTTTCAAAGGGTTCATATTCACCGTAGAATATCAGATACGTGAAATGCTGTCGAAGACAGATTCGTTCACACGAATCCAAAAGAATGTAGTGAGAACGAGAAAAACAAAAGCGGAAAGCTGCTCATAACAGAAGCACGTCGATAGAAATTTGAGTATTATATGAAATAAGAATATGACTAATTTTGCGTATCCCGCGCCTCGTCGCTAGGATTCTTGCTATATTTTTATCATTTTCGAGTATTATTCAAAGAACATAATATAAATGTTTCGAAAATACGGTAATGTATACTATGTAGTTTTTGATTCTAGCCTTTTTTTTTTACTTATTTACTCCTGAATATCTTAGCGAAGGTTTTGATTAAAAATTCGCTAACGAGGTATACAGCTTGAGACAATGCTGACACCATGTCTCTGCAAGTATAGGATCATGGTGAGCGGATGTGAAATTTTATATTCACTCATCGAGCTCTCACGACCAATATGCATTTTTATGTTCACGAATGAATATAAAAATAAATCAGCTCGAAGTATTTTTTTTAAAAATACGCGTATTAGGGAGTAAGATGATGATCGCTCTCTCTCTCTCTCTCTCTCTCTCTCTCTCTCTCTCTTTCTCTCTCATACGCATTCTACTCAGTATAATGCTATGTAAAACTGCTGAGAGGATTCAAGTTCGTTTATCAAGATCACCGACGAGAAAAAATAAGGCGTATATTTTTTCTCTCATGATTTTTTCTCTTTCCATCAAAATAATGCGAACGTTGCATTTTTGTATGTGCGCTCAAATTCCTACAGGCAGAATTCCTACAGGCAGTCAACGTTGAGTTTAGGAGTGTGTGTGTATGTGTGTGTATCGGTGAAACCACTATTACAAGAAATAGAGGCGGTGTTTACCCTCAAAGAAAAATGAAAAATATATTTTTCGCTCCAATCATGTAACGACTGATACGATGATAGGTGGGGGAAAAATATATAAAAGTGGTATTTTTTTCCAATCTCGTATCATTCTTTCAATTATTCACGAACCTGTAACATCTAAAAATGGAGTATTCTGGAACAATGACGGAAGTGCGCCGAGTGTCGTCATCATCCCAACTCGTCATGGGAGTTGTGTACGGAATGAATAACTCGTTCGGAAAAATAATTGCATCGGGTTTTGAGATAGCTCCAAAGACCGGAATTTTTACTCCTGTTATTAAAATATTGACGAATTCTTTCATTGGAGTAAGCCTTCATATCGACGGATGGCAAAATTTCAAATCCGACTATGATAAAATATCACATTATTTTGGAGGACCCCGCTGGGATGCTGAGAAAATGCTCGGCTCAAAAATCGTACATGGATCGCATTGCACAGTTTTAACTCCCTGCTTTCAACAATCTGCAGTTTGTTTTAGCAACAGTCAAACACCGGCTATTGAAGAGGTTCCCACGACTCAGCGACAGTGCAATATTATCCTGCAGGGATCGACCTTCAAGAAGTTGAAAGAAGTTAGCTTGTGTGTTGATGCACACATACAAAAACTTCAACGTGAGAGCGTAGCTGTGAATATGTGTGCGAGCATCATAATCTCCACCATCCGTGAGCACCTAAGCTCTCACGTCGATCAGCAGAATGTCATGCGATTCCTCGACTCAGAAGGCAGTCTCGAGAAAATAATTGACGAAACTCGGCGAAAAATGGGCGAATCACACCCTGGATTTGTGCAAAATTCGATGGAATCGGTGATTTCGGAAATCATTACGCTGTTTCGCTTTGAAATTTGTCAACTCGTTACAGCCTACGAGGGAGATTCACATTAAATATCTCAACAATAATTCTAGTTTTTAAGAATTTATCAATAAGCTACTAATAATAATTTCAATAATAGCGATGAATATAAACTTCTTTCTTTCAAATAATAACGAATAAAAATCTAAAAAATTAAAAAAATTAAAAAAAAAAAAAAAGTAGGATAAAACTAACTGTGCGAACCCGAGTCTTGGTGTTATCATCGGTCTGTACTTAAGACATCAAACTGCAGATTCAGCAAAAATATTGGAGTGGGGATAGGTGTCCATCCATCCATCCATCCATCCATCCATCCCTGAGAAGTAGATGATGATGAAAAGCTCATTAGCAGTCTACTATTGGAAGTGAACGTGTTACGTTGAAAAAAAAAAAAAAAAAACAAAAATGTGTAAGTAATAACTTAAAACTAGTGATTTAAAAAAGTTTTTTTTTATAGCTCTTCGTTATGAGGATTATGTGTCTCCATCTGACCCCGAGCCGTTTGTATCTGTTCGGATTCAGGTGAAAGACACGTCGATCTGGTGTACGACGATATCGGTGCGGAAATTGAAGCATTTTCGAAAAAAAAATTCAAAATTTATCGACGAAGTAACACGGACTTTGAGGCTCGGGAAAAAGCAGAACGTTCACGAGCCCTGGCGAAAAAAAGGCAGGCGAAAAAAAAGACGATCGTTACTGTGGGGAAAAGGAAGTTGGAGCCTTCCTCGTGGATCGACGTCGCAATAAAAAAAAAAGGATGGCAGATTCTTCAGCCGAGCCGACGGTGGATCGTACGAAACCGTAAGTTTGCATTTATAGCTTTTTCACAAATATTGATTTTTTGATTATTTTCAAGTTTATGAATAGTCTTAAACTTTTATAATTTATCAAAATGAAACATCTAAAAAATTTAATTTTTCATCTCTTATCTAAATAATAGAAAATAAAAAGTAAATAAATAAAAAATAAAAGAATAAATATCTGATGAAAATAAAAAACGATGAATACTTTTTTCCTTATACTAAATTGTATCGAATTTATGTTTGAAGGGTAGAAAAAAAAATGAGGTGGAGGCTCATCCCGATCGACTTCAACTCACAACGACCCCCGAACATACGACATCTGAGTCTCCAACTCAAAGAAGTAGCGCTTTTGGAGAGCGATGAAGAAGAAAAAGAAGAAGAAGAAGACCCGTAAGCATTCAATTTTTCCTTTCTAATATGAAAAACTTGGTCAAATATCCAATTTTTTTCAAATGTAAACTTATTAGTACGAAAACCCCAAATTTCATTTTTTGTTTTTTTTTTTGATTTTTTGTTCCAGGAGGAAGAATAAGAAACAGCGAGTAAAATAAAAATTAAAAATGAGAATAAAAAATTTTAACTTTCGAAAAAAAATAAGTGTATTTTTCTTGATTTTCAAAAAATAAAATAAAAAATCAAAACAATTATATTTGATCAAAAATCAACTTCTTTTTTTCGAAAAATCTTTTCTCGTTACATACCTTTTCCCTCTTATTTTTTATGTATTTACAAAATATCATCATCATCATCATGAAAAAAAAAAAGAAAAATCATGAAAAAAAGAAATAAATCATAAAAAAATCCTAAAAAGTAGAAATTCGTACAGTTATGGTACTCCTCACACAATCTCCCCCCTCCTCCCCTCACCTGGCCACCAAGCTATTCACCTGTGGAGCGGGGGAAAATAGCTTGGAGTGGGTAGGAGCCTGGTGGGGGTAGGAGTGGGGATGAGAGTGGGGGGCGCCATACCTGTATGTACGTATTCTACTGACGTGACCTCGATCAAACGATCGAGGCGCCATAAGCAAGCGGCGGCATCACGTGATAACACGTGGCGGTGCAACTCGCACATTTTGAATCAATTTATAAATTCCAAGTTTACTTAAATTTTAAGATTGTAAAAGATTGGTAGAAAACGGAAAACGAAAGTCATATATAAAGTTTCTTTATTCAAACAATATAATATCCTGTAATTATAATTTTAAGTTAAAATGAATAAATGCGCAATTACATGTGAAATATCACCAACAAAAGGTTTCAATTAATTTAATCCTGCTTCGTGTTCCGAATCAATTATAATAAGAAATAAATAACCACTAACGTTTCAGTATGCTTATGAATTCCGTTATTTGAATGGGTCGTTGTTAGAATATGCGCTAAAAAAGAAAAATCTGCTTTTATAGACACAGACTCTAAAATATCAGAAAATACTCAGATAAATTTAATTGTTTTGGGTTTACCAGCAAAAATCCAATCACACATAAACAGAAAAGATTTAAACACGATTGATAATTTGATGTCACTCATAAATCAGTCAGAAGGTCTTGTAGAGAAAGAAAAAAAATGAAATAAAAAATCCCAGAGGAAAATAAATCAGAAAAAAAACCATGCCCTCACTGCAATAAAAAAGGGTTTCCAAACAGATACCACCCAGAAGACGTGTGCAGGTTAAAACTCGCAGATAAAGAGAAAACAAAAAACGAAAAAATAAAAATAATAAATAACATGAATATTGAAGAGAGCGTAGCGTCGTCCGAAGAATCAAAAAACGGATTGCGATCCCACTTATCAAACTAAGAATAGGTATCGAGGATACTCCAGTCGTGGCAGTATATGACTCGGGGGCAAATGTATCAATAATAAACTATGATACAGTTGTAAAATTAAAACTAAACCGAAAAATAAGTGGGGTAAATAAAATAAATACATTTGCAGACACTACGAATACGTTAGGATCGATAAATCTAAAAACAAAAATTTTTGATATTTCAAATACAATATGTTTTTATATTGTAAAAAGTGACTTTTTTCATGACGACATTTTGCTAGGTCTAGATGTAATCAAAGAATTTAAACTTTGTCAGGATGAGAATTTGAAAATTTTTCAAAATGATACGAAGAACCATCGCTTACACGAGAATATGAAAACAGAGTCGAGGTCAATAAACTTAATTGTAAACAATGAGAGCTCCTTGGAAGGTGTGTGGAATAAACACAAAGAGCTGTTTACAGAAGACAAATTCGAAGTAGGCAAAGTAAAAGGCTACGAGGCGTCAGTAAGGCTCACTGAAAACAAATATATTGTGCGAAAACCGTACAAGTGCTCCATAGCGGATAACGAAGAAATAAATTCAGAAATAAAATCGTTATTGAAAGTAGGTTTAATTGAACGCTTGACTAGCCCTTTCGCATCTCCGGTAACTCTTGTTTTAAAGAAGGAAGAAGGGAGAAAGTCACGGTTATGCGTAGACTACAGCGGACTGAATAAGATTATTATACCAGAATGCCATCCATTTCCAATCATTGACGATCTGTTAATTCGAGTACGGGATTGCAAAATTTTCTCAAAATTGGACGTAAACTCGGCGTTCTGGTCAATCGCGATTAGAGAAAAAGATAGATATAAAACCGCGTTCATCACCCAAAGCGGGCATTGGCAATGGAAATGCTTACCATTTGGCTTAAAATCGTCTCCGGCGATCTTTCAGAGAATTCTGAGTGATGTATTAGCGAAAAATAACCTTGAAACTTTTGCGATATATTACATAGATGACATTTTGATTTTCTCAGAAAATCATTCAGATCATGTACGGCACATTAACGAAGTTCTCATCGCCATAGAAAAAGCGGGCTTTAAATTAAACAAGAAAAAATGCACATTTGCAAAAAAATCAGTCATCTATTTAGGACATGAGATCAAAGAAAATGAGATAAAACCTTTAAATGATAACTTAATCACAATCAAAAATTTCCCTACGCCGCAAAATCAAAAAAATGTTAGGCAACTATTGGGAAAAATAAATTTCTACTTGAAATATATACCACAAGCTTCGATTGAGTTGGAACCACTACATAATTTACTTAGGAAAAATGTAAAATTTGTATGGACACAAGAATGCGAGAACAGCTTCAAAAAAATAAAAAACTATCCCAGTTCTGAGCCGATATTGGCAATTTTCGACCCAAAACTTCCGATATACATCTTTACAGATGCATCAAAAAAAGGAGTAGCGGCAATTTTAAAACAGCCTCAAAAAGACAACTCCATATAACCAGTCTTTTTCTTTTCAAAAAGATTAACAAAATCCCAAGAAAATAAACGCGCTATTTTCCTGGAAGTTCTGGCCATAAAAGAATGTATTTTATATTGGCAATATAAACTTATAGGAAATAAATTCACAATCTTTACAGACCACAAACCGCTGGAAAACTTCAATGTAAAACAGAGTCAAGATCCTGAATTATTAGCGTTATTAAACTACATTTCAAATTTTAACTTTGAAATCAAGTATAACCCAGGCAAAAACAATGCAGAAGCAGATAGCTTTCTCGAAACCCAGTACTAGATGAAAGCACAAGCATTGAAACGGCTATAAAAATACTAAATTTTTTATCAATGGAAGAATTGATCAACGACCAAAAACAATTAAACATAAAAAAAGAGAATAAAATAGAAAAAAAAATAACATTTGTTATAAAATCCTAAATAACAAAGAAAAAATATGGGTTTCGGAAAATTTAGGTATTCAAATGATAAAAAATATCCACAATGAAAGTCATATTGGAGTAAAGCAGTTAACTCTGACTTTAAGGAAGTACGATCGCAAATTAACCCGTCGACAGATTTTCTTGAAATTTTTCTAACTTAGAACAGACTACAGCATCTTTCAGCTAGTGAAACTTGGAAATATTTGATCGTTTAGAACCGAAGATAATTAATATCAAAATTAGCCTGTTTAACACGTATCGCATACGAAAGCATGCTATAGGCACAGTATGTCGCCCTTCTCGCAAACGTAGCGAAAAAACGCCTCGACAGATTTCAATAAAAAAATAGCATGGTTTGAATGAATATTTTTCGGACGTGTTAAAAAAAAATTACTTCGATTGATCGTTCCAAAGTTGAAATATAACAGTAAGAAGAAGTAAACTTTTGTAGACTTTTCACTCTACCGCGAATAGGGGGACTACGATCCGGCAACACTGCAAACCGTCGCTCCGTGTAGCTACACAAACACACCGGTTTATTTTACTTGAGTATGGTTGTATTCTTGTTGGTACACAATTATAAATGATTAATTAGGCTGTACAAATAAGGGTATTGTTTAAAAACAACTTTTAATTAAAATGATAATTATTGTTTATTGCAAAGCAAGCATAACCTATGTATACATTCAAAATGTAGTTTTTAGCACTGTTCAGAAAAGTCTCTAGTTCGCCGTTCTCTCGCGTGAGGCCCTCAGTCGACATGTTTAGAAAAAAACTTGAAGTAATTCTGGTTTGTGAGTCTGGGGAGAAGGAGGGTGATTTCTTGAAGAAATAAATGAAGTCGAACGACGAATATTGATCGTAAAAAATATAAGAAAAAATATCACAGTCTTTATTTTCACTTTTCGTAAGGGTTCTCCTTCGGAGAAATCACGGCGCAGCGTGACGAAGATGGCGGTGTGCCAACGAAGAAGACCGAATATGAAGAAAACCGATGAATAACAAACTATTATTCATCGGTTTTCTTCATATTCGGTCTTCTTCGTTGGCACACCACCATCTTCGTCACGCTGCGCCGTGATTTCTCCGAAGGAAAACTCTTACGAAAAGTGAAAATAAAGACTGTGATATTTTTTCTCATATTTTTTACGATCAACATTCGTCGTTCGACTTCATTTATTTCTTCGAGAAATCACCCTCCTTCTCCCCAGACTCACAAACCAGAATTACTTCAAGTTTCTTTCTAAACATGGTCCTTCGAGCCGGATAGTGAACTGAGAAAAAGTGGTGATTTTTTGTGTTGCAGTTTCGGTGAGCTTCAAAAAACTGTTAAACCTTAAAAAAAAAAAAATCGGTGATTTTCGTGAGCTCGAATTTTAATTGAGTTCGAGCAAGCAAGCCACATGTGAACGCGCGCGCGAACCGGCATCGATCTCTTCTTTGTGCGAATCTTCGTCGCTCCGTCTTCCTCTCTCTCGCAGCGCTTCTAGAACGTTCGACACTCCCATTTCTCACTTGAATCTGGGATGCCTAGCTCTTCGCATCGATACATCAGCCCGGAGTTACGCGCGCGCTCGCATCTCAGTTGCTCCTTTCTCTCACTTCTCAAGCGTCATCCAAGCTGTAAGTACTCGTGCTATTACATTACAGTGACGTGCTTCGGGCATCGAACTCGGACGATCTCGGTCGATCCACGCATCTTTACGTATCATCGGTCACTTCAAAGACTTTTTCGATCTTATGTTCAATATTAGGATCGAACGCAAGTGAATTTATCCCAAATCTCGATTATTATTTTTTTCGTGCGCCGCGAGTGATTTTCTTCGCGATTTGGCCGCTTCGAACAATTCTTTTAGTTTTTTCTCGTATCACGAGTGAAATTTTTCGCAATTCGGCCTCTTCAAACATTTCGATTATTTTCCACGTGCGCCGCGAGTGATTTTTTTCGCGAATTGGCCGCTTCGAACAATTCTTTTAATTTTTTTTCTCGTATCGCGAGTGACAATTTTCGCGATTCGGCCTCTTCAAACAATTCGATTAATTTCTCGTGCGCAGCGAGTGAATTTCTTCGCGATCCGACCGCTCTAAACAGTTCGTTCCTTCCTTTTGATTGGTTTCGGACAATTTCGCGCGGGTTGAACCAATCATGACTACCGTCCAAGCAAAAATCGATCGACGCATCGCAGGACTCTACAGTACCTTTCAGTGCATCATCGGCCTCGCTGAAGGTACAAAGGACGTTTCAGCGTATACCACTTCTCGTGTCCTAGCAAATACTCGGCTAGAACTTCTGGAAGCTAATTGGACCCGATTCAAAACGGAGCATGATCGCCTTCTTGAAATGAATGGCGAGAACCTTCAAGAACAATCATACTTCAGAGAGGCTATCGAGTCTCAATGTCAACAAGCATACGAGACTACCAAGGTGGCTTATCTCACCATAAAAGAACACTACGATCGCGCTGAGCCTACAGGTGCGAATTTAGCGGATGTCTCGGCTATTGAAGGCCAAGCGTCCATGCTTCGTCGGTCACTTCCGGAAATTAAATTGAAACAATTCTCAGGCGAGTTTTCCAAGTGGAGAGAGTTTCATGACATGTTCGTGTCAATGGTGGGGGAAAATACATGCATCACTTCTGTCGAGAAGATGCATTATCTTCGCACTTCACTTAAGGGGGAAGCAGCTCAACTGGTTTCCAACCTTCCAATATCGGCTACCTCATTCGTTGCAGCTTGGGACATTCTCGTAGAGCGCTACGAAAATAAGCGTCTCCTCATTACGGCACAACTCGATTGTCTTTTGGGCATGCCTAACCTAACAACATGGTCTGGCAAAGCGCTCAATCACATGCTAAACACTTTGGCTGAGGTTCTCCACGCCTTACAAGCGCTCGAGGTCCCAGTCGACAAATGGGATTGCATCTTGGTACACCTCATAGCTTCTAAACTGGATCATCACCTTCGGGAACAATGGGAAGTAAAGCTTGGAGCATCCAAAGAACCCGCTTCATTACAAGCACTTCGAGACTTCCTGACAGCGCGAGCTCGAGCACTGGAAAGCATCGAAATTCGAATGCCTCCACCTTCTACTCGGACATCTTCTGCTTCAACTTCATCTACTAAACCGGCACCTTCACGCTCTACTGGAACAACGAGATCTTATGCGTCTCAATCCTTCCAGAGTTCTTCAGAACCCCACAACACGAATCCTTCGGTGGATTATAAGGCGGCAATGGCATCCACTACCCCGCTAAACTCTGGTGGGTCGGCGGAACAGTGCTGCCATTATTGCTTGGGATCGCACTTCATTGCAAAATGCCCAAACTTCAAACAGCGCACTCCAAAGGAACGTCGCATAATCGCTGAGCAACGGCGATTATGTTTCAACTGTCTTGGGCCTCATTCGGCCACAAATTGTAAAGTGAAAGGCCGATGTTTCGAATGCAATGGCAAACACCACTCCTTGATTCATACTGGATCCACACCAGCAACCCCTTCAACGTCAGCTGGACCTTCAAATCCGAAACCTTCGGCATCGTCGTCGCCGAATTCGCCTCAGGCTTGACTCCGAACGAGTCACCCATCGAATACATCGAGTGGCTTCCCTTCAGCTTCAGTTACAGAGACTTCGCGTCTTTGCGAGGCCACTTCATCGGACCATTCCAGTTCAACATCAAAATCGTCTTCTTCTGCAATGCCAGCTGTATTGCTCGCCAGTTCCGCTGCCCAGCATGTTCAGCGGCCTTCAATACTCTTGGCTACTTGCCAAGCTCTTCTATCATCCACTACAGGCATATCTTCCAAGGTTCGAATGCTTATCGATCCCGGTTCCGAACTTTCGTTTATATCAGAGCGACTAGTACAGTCACTTCGACTGAAACGCCAGGCTGCATCATTAAACGTGCTCTGCCTAGGCAATCAACAGGCTGGACGCACGCGGGGAGCCGTCATAATTCAGCTCTCATCCCTCCACGATTCGTCCGCTTCATTCTCGGTCACTGCCTTTATACTACGTGTGCTGACTACGACGCTACCGTCGTTTACGTCTTCAAATTCTTGGGCTCATCTTCAAGGATTACCTCTAGCCGATTCGGATTTTCTTGAACCTAAATCAATCGATCTCATCATCGGAGCTGACTCATACGGAAAATTAATCGAGTCCGACGTGATCAAAGGCCAACCAAACGAACCCATCGCTCAGCGAAGTCTGTTCGGTTGGATAGTGCTTGGACCAATTTCGGGAACATGCACAGCATCGGTCTCGAGTCATCATGTCTCGATTGAAGACGACGTGTCACGGCAACTTCAAAAATTCTGGGAAATGGAAGAACTTCCTTCGGACACTTCTTCAACTCCTGATGCCGATGCAGCATTCTGTGAGCAACATTTCCGCAATACGCATTCTCGAGATGCCTCCGGTAAATACATCGTTCGGCTTCCCTTCAAGTCGCCTCCATCGTCTTTGGGAGATTCGTACAAGGCTGCTTTCCGGTCACTTCAACGACTTCAAAAGCGACTAGCTGAAGATGCAAACTTGAACCACCTCTACACAGCGTTTCTTCAGGAATACGAAGACCTCCAACATATGACCAGAGTCTCCGACGTCCGGCCTAAAAAACCCTTCTTCATCCTTCCGCATCGCGGAGTTGTGCGCGAGCATAGCGTCACAACCAAACTTCGAGTTGTATTTAATGGGTCTTGTAAAACGACTACCGGATCTTCATTAAATGACATTCTTCATACTGGACCCAAACTTCAACAGGATATTTCTGACATACTGCCGTGGATCCGTCAGCATCGGTTTATCTTCGCAACTGACATCACAAAAATGTATCGGCAAATCCTTCTACATCACGATGATCAAGATCTCCAACGAATCTTGTGGTATGATTCGAACAAAGACTTGATCAGTTTCAAACTCACAACCGTGACTTACGGTTTGAGCTGTGCACCATATCTGGCTATTCGTGTAATGCTTCAGTTTGTTGAAGATGAAGGTCATGACTTCCCTCTGGCGATTCAACCCCTTTCAAAAGGAAGATATGTCGACGACATATTCGGAGAGGCCGATTCTATACAAGAACTTCAAGAGATTTCTCTACAACTTCAGCAAATTTGTGCTCGAGGAGGCTTTCCACTTCAGAAATGGTCCTCAAATTCAAAGGAAGCTCTCCAACACATAGACTCTTCAGATTTACAACCTGAAGGGGTAACGCTTCAGGTAGAGGATGCTACGACGAAACTATTGGGTCTTACTTGGGATCCAATGAATGACGTCTTTCGATTCAATCTTCATGCCAACTTCACCTCCGAGATCACGAAACGAATTGCGCTTTCGGAAACCGCTTCCCTATTTGATCCCCTGGGATTCATTTCCCCGGTAATAATTACCGCCAAAGTGTTCATGCAGGAACTTTGGCTCGCGAAACTTCAATGGGACGACCTTCTTCCGGAAAGACTTCAACAGCGATGGCGGCAATTTCGAGAAAGCTTGAACGATCTCTCTCACATTTCGATTCCCCGCTGGCTTCAACTCTCTTCGTCAACTTCAGTGGAACTTCACGGTTTCTCAGATGCTTCACAACTGGCCATGTCCGCTGCGGTTTACCTCCGGTCAACATCATCGAACGGCATAGTTTCGGTTACTCTCATTTCATCGAAAACGAAGGTGGCACCTCTGAAACGACAAAGCATTCCTCGACTCGAACTTTCGGCGGCTCTTCTCTTGGCTCTACTTCTATCTTACGTTCAAAAAACGCTAGCGCTGGAACATGCGCCAGTCTTCCTATGGACTGATTCCTCAGTCACACTTACATGGGTCTCTTCACAGCCAACTCGATGGAAGGATTTTGTCCGAAATCGAGTCTCCCTCATCCAAGAGCTCGTCACTTCAGCGCAGTGGCGCTATATTTCCGGAAAGGAGAACCCCGCTGACTGTGCATCGCGAGGCCTGACTCCACTTCAGCTCTCTCAACACCAGCTTTGGTGGTCCAGCCCAACTTGGCTCGCCAAACCTTTACACGCCTGGCCATTACAACCGGTTAACATGATTACTGATGCTCCGTTGGAACATCGGCCTGGCTTCGTTTTCACTTCTAACGTAGAGCCGGCCATCGTTACGTGGGAACTGCTCGATCGTTATTCTTCGCTAATAAAACTTCTGCGCATCACCGCGTTATGTAAGAACGCAGTCAAACGCTTCAAACGACAACGCACGTCGAAGTCAGCATGGCAACTGACTCCAGACGACATGGAACAAGGTAGACTCTTCTGGATTCATCACATTCAATCGACTTACTTCTTTTCAGACCTCCGGTCAATCTCTCACGGAAATAATCTCGCTCGGGGTCATCCCATGTCAGCGTTGACTCCGTTCATCGATTCTCTCGGAACCATTCGCGTCGGTGGACGCCTTCAGCATTCTTCTCTGAGTTCGGAAGCAAAGCATCCTGCCATCCTCCCACGCCGCTCTACATTCACAACACTTGTCATTGCCGACGCGCATCTCAAGACTCTTCACGGCGGAACTCAATCAACTCTGTCGTTCCTTCGTACAAACTATTGGATCATCGGTGGTCGAGCTCCTGTTCGATCCTTCATACTCCACTGTGCAAGATGTGTTCGGTTTCGGGAACTACGGGCGCAACAGCTCATGGGTCAACTTCCGGCTTGTCGCGTGACTCCTTCACGGGCTTTCCTTCATACAGGGCTCGACTACGCAGGACCCTTCACTATTAAAACTTGGCGCGGTCGAAATCCCAAATCGTATAAGGGTTATTTGGCTGTCTTCGTTTGCTTTTCAACTTCGGCCATTCACTTGGAATTGGTAACAGATTACTCTTCCGACGCCTTCATCGCACCATATCGACGCTTCACGAGTCGGCGAGGTGTTAGTCACACGCTCTATAGTGATTGCGGCACAAACTTCAATGGAGCAGATTTGCTACTTCGGGAGCTATTTCAAGACGGCACATTGGAGATGTCGCGAACCATCGCTTCATTAACCAATATCGGCACACGCTGGTCATTTAACCCCCCTTCGGCGCCACATATGGGAGGCAAATGGGAGGCCGCGGTTAAATCGGCTAAGCATCACATTCAACGGACTATCGGCGACTCGTCTCTGAAATACGAAGAATTTACAACTCTTCTCACTCAGATTGAGTCCATCCTCAATTCTCGGCCACTGTGCCCCTTGTCCGACGATCCAGACGACTTCTCGGCATTAACACCGGGCCACTTTCTCATCGGCGAGGCGCTCAACATTCTACCTGAGCCTTCACTGACTTCAGTTCCCGAGTCACGATTGCCACGATGGCAAAGAATTCAAGGACAAATTCAACACTTCTGGCAAAAATGGTCAACGGAATATCTTCAACAAAATCTGGCAATTTCAAAATGGCGGCATCCTTCGAATGACATTCAAGTGGGATCATTGGTTCTCATCACCGATACAAGACTTTCACCTTCGAAATGGCCGCTCGCTCGAGTGGTCGAACTTCACCCGGGAGCTGATGGGCTCACCCGAGTCGTTACTCTTCGTACGGCCTCTTCCACGTTAAAGCGACCCATCGCCAAACTGTGTATCCTTCCAACTACATCTTCGACAACATCAGCTGCCGAAGGCGGGGAGTATGTTCAGAAAAGTCTCTAGTTCGCCGTTCTCTCGCGTGAGGCCCTCAGTCGACGGTCGGTCTCTCGCTTGAGCTCGGCGGTACTCGGACCCTGTCCACTCTCCCCTCCGTCTTACCTTTCGCGCCGGTATCGACCGGCGTCCTCGCTCTCTTCCATGTGGATCTTCGTTCGAAACGGTTCTCTTCTTCAATCGATTATTTAGTTTCTTTTCTGTCATCTCTTTCAAACCGCGTAAAGTTGTCGGGAGTGCTGCGATTTACAACCGTGCCATGGTCGATATCTTAACGCGCGTCTCAGTGATAAAAATTCCGTAAAATTCTCCTTTCAAAAAATAACAAACTATTATTCATCGGTTTTCTTCATATTCGGTCTTCTTCGTTGGCACACCGCCATCTTCGTCACGCTGCGCCGTGATTTCTCCGAAGGAGAACTCTTACGAAAAGTGAAAATAAAGACTGTGATATTTTTTCTTATATTTTTTACGATCAATATTCGTCGTTCGACTTTATTTATTTCTTCAAGAAATCACCCTCCTTCTCTCCAGACTCACAAACCAGAATTACTTCAAGTTTTTTTCTAAATAAGCACATAGGTATCACATTGATCGTAATTCTCGTATAAATAAATAACGGATCATAAAAATTTATTTAAAATTTTCTCTTTTAACATCTTATAAATTATTTTCTAATTTATAATAAAAGTCAATAATTTGGTTCAAAATCCTTTTATTTTTAGTGACTCTTGGCTTGTCGTTCGTCATCTTTTCAGATAAAGATCTCAATAATGCTGTTACCCCCGTTAACGTAAAAAGCTTTCTTCAAAATATCATGAGTGATACGCCATCTGCTCACTGCGACGTTGCACCATCGAGACGTGAAACAAAATCTCGTGGTGTGCGTGTGTTTGTACAGGCCGTCTTTTCATGTATTGTAAGAAACTGAATACAGGCACGTCCGAAAGTTTTTCACGGTTCGCTTAGACTATCGCTATGTATCGTCCATGCGTAATGCGCGTAACTTTTTGACAGTACTGTCGCGATCGTTCTTCCTTAACTCCAGAGTACTACTTTAAAAACATGCATAAACAGATAAAACTTATTTGTCGAGCATGCGACACTTGTGTAAGAAATAAATCGAGGTTCGGTAATTTTATTCAACCCCTATCACAATTAGGTCCAGCGTCAGAGCCTTTTCAAATAATATCATTGGATACAATAGGAGGGTTCAGCGGAAACAAGTCACCAAAAAAATACCTGCATTTAGTCGTAGACCATTTCACGAAGTACGCTTTTGTAGTGACCTCAAAAACACAGACAGCAAAAGACTTCATAAACATGGTGAAAAAAGTGCAGAAAAAGGGGAAAATAAAATTACTTCTAACGGATCAATATGCTGGAATAAACTCAAAAGAATTTAAAAAGTTTCTAAAAGCAGAGAACATAAAAAACATTTTCACCGCGGTGGACTGCCCTTTTTCAAACGGGCAAAATGAACGGACAAATCAAACACTAGTAAACTCGATCAGGTGTAAAATTTTTGAAAATAAAGACAGGCCATGGTCAGTCCTAGCTGAAAAGTGCGTAGAAAACTACAATAATACAATAAACAGCACAACAAAATTTACACCGAATTATCTTTTAAACGGAATTGATAAATCCTTTTTCCCTTCGGAACTGAACGAAAACAATTTTGATAATCTGAAAAAAAAAACAGAAAAATAGCATTTTTAAATGCAGAAAAAATTCATAATGAAAATAAAGTTTATTATGATAAACATAAACAAAAAATAACATATGAAGTCGGTGATCTTGTTTATATTCAAAACGGAAATCGTTTAAATAGAAAAAAACTGGATCCGGTCAGGGTGGGTCCTTTTAGAATAAAGCACAAAATCTCTGACTTATTTTATGCTATTGATTCGGGATTTAAAACAACAGAGTCAAACGTTTATCATGCCAGTAAAATGATTCCCTATTTCCAGACTCCTGACTCCTAAAAACGTAGGGGGAGGGAGGGGGAATGTAAGTTTGAGACTATACTAGCCAAAACTTATCACGCGACCCGTTAGAGGTCTCCAGCTCGACACTCATACCAGGTCCGACATCGATAGGCAGTCCCACATCGATATTCGTGGGAGCTGCACGTTGCTTACGAAATATAAGCGTTCAGAATTATAATTAAACAATTATAATTAAAACAAGCTGTAGTACTTGTTGTTGATTCAGGTAAACCTGATCAATAGCCTTAAATTGTTATCTTGTATAGTTATATTGTTATCTTGTATATTTCCTAATTATAATGTAAATACATTACAGTTTCTTTACATGCATCAACCGCAGTACGATCTTTATTAAGACAAAGAATTTGTCTTATATACTGTAACGAGATTTTACTTTGCCCGAGGTTCACCTCGTCCCTTCCCGGCTCACCCGACCCCAACTCCTCGCGTTCCGGCATAGGGGCGTGGGTGGACAGGGCGCCAGGCACGAACGTGCCGCCGGTACAACCGACTTACTTTCGTCCACCCCGCCATACGCGAGGCCTCCGGGGTACCCTGGTGACCGAGGACGGTCCGACTACTCAGCTCGAACTGAGATACTAAAGGTAGAGGGGAGGGTTCTTGATAGGCCCGAAGTAACATTCACGAACAAACACAAAAAAATGTATAGGCCCGAAGTAACATTCACGAACAAACACAAAAAAATGTAGCCGAGTCGGTTTAGATAATCGAGTGCGATAATAAATGAACTTTTATTCAAAGGCAATATTCCTAACAATACAAATAGGTAGCTAATAAATCGGAGGTACGCCACGAGGCCAATAACCGAGGGTTTCGTAATAAAAAGAAAGTTATAATTTTGATAACGGGGTGCGCCAACCAAAGAGAAGAGAATTACGGCGATAGAGACGGGGCCTACACGAGCCGAGCGGTAGAGTCGTCACCACGGTACGCCTAGGTGCCTGGGACTGAGGTAAACCGGCAACAACGATAGGTACTTGCCGGTGCACTACCGTCCCTCGTGTAAGCCCACGACGACTCCACATTAGGTACGAGTCATCGGGGATAGGTAGTAGCTCGCAAACAAACAAAAAAAAAAACACATTACTAAAGGTACGCGTCACACCCGAAACGAGAAGGTAATCACGAACGATTCGCGAGAGGTAATGAATAAAATTAACAGGTAAAATAATCAAAGGAATAATATACACGACGAGGTAATAGCGATCGCCCAGTTAATATGAAGGTAGGGGTTGAATCACCGACGCTACAAATTTTTACGGCCCGCGACTCCTCGTACGACCACGCGTTCAAAACAAAGGTACTGGTTGACGAGCGCCACGGTGCCGGCCAGCCTACCGTATGAGCGCGAGAGAGAAAGAGAGACAACACGGCCGCTTGGTAGTCGGCGCGTGCAAGACCTTGACCGGCACACTCGAGACGAAATATACGCAAAATTCCCGATACGTAATTCCGCGAAGCAAAATTCAGGAAATTAATAAAACTAAAGATTCTAGGCAGGCCAATTAGGTAGTCAATCATCCCCTTGTCCGATCTTTACAAAAAAATAACTTATCGAGCGGGAGAAAGAGTCGACCATCGTGCCGACGGCCCCCCTCCATACCCGCTCACACCAAACGACCAAATAAAACTCAAGACCCTCTTCATTAAGAGGAAAGATAATTAAAGCGAGACAATAAAAGAGATCGTACAAAAGAATGATTGAGAAGAGAATGGTGAGGAACGAGCTTACCGAGAGAATCCTCCGTGCCCCCCTCCAAAAGTCAGCCAACTCGATCACGTTTGCCCTGGGCAGCACTCGGAACAAGACTAATGAGGCCTCTCTCTCGGCGGACGAGTCCGATTTTCGGCGCTCTCCCCACCACTTCCGACCCCCCGCAGGGCTGCGCTCTCACGCCCTGAGCGCGAGCTACTTAAGTCGCTCGCTACGCCGCGCTTCCCGCGGGCTTTATGAAAATATTTCACGCTCGAGAGTAATTACTCTCTCGCGTGACATGAAAATCGGCTTTTGCCGTTGATACTGGCGACTCCACCGACCAAGCTCCCCCCCGCACACGGTTGATGGTCGCCACTCAGATGCTTTTCCTCTTGGGGACTCGGCCGACGTCTCCGTAGAGCAAGAGGGAGGCCTCCCTCATGATTCTAGGCGTCCCTCGAAACACGGTGGGCCCACAGTTAACCGCTAGGCAAATTTCAGCACCCCGGCCCTCGGAAAATATCCCGAGCCCCACTGAACGAGGCGCCATTGCGAACGGACTGTAGCACCCGAGTGGACGACGGTGTACGGGCAGCTCTCGGCTGTAGCGGTGAGAAGGTTACGGGTGGCGTTCAAATAGGCCCTTTTCCGAAGTGAACCTTCGTTCGTCCACCGGATTGAGCTCGGTTGTTCGGAGCCCAATCCCCGTAATGCGGGCGAAAAACTCCATCGGTAGAATCGCCAATTGTAGGTAGAGCGTGCGAACGTCTCCCTACGAGAGAGGCGGATAGGTATTCGTTTCGATCTCTAAGGTAACTTGGCTATGATAAAACAGGCAACTGATACTATTATTCGAAAAATAAACGTCTCGAGTCTGATCGGTGAAGGTAAGACTCCGCTAAGGTATTTCGAAGGTAAGTCTCTCGACTTGTAGGTAATATTAGGTAGCTGGCCGGGAACGAGAAACGCCATGAGGTAAATAAAATAACTTAATTCTAATTAATAATCGGTACGGCGGTATTTGCGTCTTCCTCCGAGTAAGCCCGACGAAACGATGAGCGGCGTCGAATGGGCCGTATATCGGGCCACTGGTCAACACAAATTCGTGTGGGTGGCGGGGCGAAAAAGTCACGTCACAATACATTATAATGTCTTATATACATTATATACATTGTCTATATACACACCCCATTATAACCAAATCGGAATAAGAGTGCCGTGTAAGCGTAGTGTATGACGTCTACATAGAGAAACGGTTATTAACGGAGTTTTGACAGAATCAAGTGCAGGACATCCAAAAAATTTCGATTAATGGATTTAATAAAAATATTCAACGGAGATTCTGAGTGAAGTTCTGTAATGATAAAGTGCGAGATTAGCGAGTAAATTAACCAAATTGCAAACGTAAAAAAATTAGATTGTAAAAAAATTCTGAACGAAGTACTTGGCGAGTTCGTTATCATGATCTATACATTACGCTAAATTCATGGAAAAATCCTTGCCAAGTACTTCGTTCAGAATTTTTTTACAATCTAATTTTTTTACGTTTGCAATTTGGTTGGTGACATAGTTGAATTTCCGAACTTTATTATTTTTTCTATTAACATCAAACCGTATTTGAAAATTTATTGAAACGCAGTAAAGCTTCCCGTATTTGGCCACGTATATTTCAACAGATCTTAACTTATTTTGTAACTTTTTTTGTATTCTTCTATGCGACGTTTTTGATTTTTTTTCAATATCATAGGGAAATGAGGGACCACCAATGTACTTGCCCACGTTTTTTTTCCCCGTGAGGGGATTTTTGCGATTATTGTTATATTGCAAGACATTCGAGCACAGAAATTTGATACAGAAAATTATAACTCACCAACTGATTTCGTAAATAATGTGGCTGAAGGCATTCCGGAAACGTTAAAATCATTTCTAGATATTTTAATTAAAACGCATAACCTCCCTCCGAAAAGTAGGCATTGGGCTAAGTGGGAGAATATAATCACTGTCGCCCATATTTTAATGTCTTCTGTTAGGCCACGATCATTCATTTCTCCAATTTTGTTAGGGCTCTCGACTATGCTACACACTAAATTTGCTGCAAAAGGACTAATCAATTGCTTGCACAATATAGGTGTTTGTGCTTCGTACGCTGAAACTGTCCGATTCGAAAATTCGATCGTAAATAGTCCGCCGGAATTCAATTTCATTTCCGACACATACACGCAGTTCATTTATGATAATGCTGATCACAATACAGTTAAGATTGATGGAAAAAATACTTTTCATTTCATGGGTGGCATTATGTGTGTTACTCCATCTAGCTCTGTGTCATTCAAAAGCAGTATTCCTTGTTTAACAGGACCGTTATCCGCGATAAACAGCGGCACATTCGGTTATATTCCGCTAACCGATTTTAAAAATAATAAGCCATTCAAATTGGACAGTGTGATTGTAAGCAATTGGAAAGAAACCGATCGTACTGACTTGACGATTAGAATCGAACCGTTAGATGTATTATATTTCTATGGAAAGTTTACCGCATCACAAAAGATGCCAAGTTGGCACGGGTTTATTAACAAATATCATGCTCTGAACTTAGACTTTTGTACAACAAGAGTAATAGCATTGCCGTTCATTCAAGCACCGCCAAGTGACCATATCACCATCTTAACCACTTTGATTGACGCTAGACAGAGAGCAAACAAAAATAATCTAAAGCACTGTTTTGTAACGTTCGACTTACCCTTGTACATGAAAGCAAGTGAAATTGTGGCTTCTATTGATCCTGATAATGATGTCCACAATGTACGCTCAGTTATTCCTCGTTTAGGTGGCTTTCATTTGTTAATGTCGTTTCTTGGTTCAATTGGCTATATCATGGCAGGTAGCGGCCTCAAAGAAGCGTTTTGCACAGTATACGCAGAATTGTCAGCAGAAAAAGCTTTAACAGGTCATGCGTTTTCCAGAGCTGTGAGAGGCAATTTCTTAGTGCAAACTGCACTTGCCATGATTATTTGTGACAAAATTGAGCTAACGGCCGATATAAAAGCGTTTTTGGATGAGAGCCTCAGAAAAGTTGGAGAAGAAGACGTTGAAAATTTTTCGGTCAATCCATTAATTGAGCACGTACAGAAAAAATTCGTCTCGGCTATTGAGGAGATTGAAAAAATTGGCCCAACGAGTCAACTGTGGATTCAATATTTCAAATTAATCTCTTTAATTCAAAGATACATAGATGCAGAGAGATCTGGAGATTTTCAGTTGCATTTAGAATCGGTACAACTCATGATACCAATTTTTTCCGCTTCAGGTCACCATTTGTACGCTAAAGCATCTCTCTTATATTTGCAACAAATGTTGAATTTGAAAAATATTATGGGTATTGCTGAGTATGACACATATTGCAAACGGGGTTTCTACACAATAAGACGTTCGAATCGTTTCTGGTGTGGAACGTGGTCGGATATGATAATCGAGCAAGTATTAATGCGTTCAATGAAATGTAATGGAGGTTTGACGCACGGTCGCGGATTAACGGAAAATGTAATCGGAAAATGGGTTTCATCAAAGGTATCTTTACTAGAAGTGGGAAATGTGATGGAATTATTTTGCAACGAGACGTTTACTACATCCGAACAGCATGTCGACAATCGCGATTCTCGCGTGACCCGAGACGCTAATGATTTAGCAAAAATTCGGTAATTTTTTAACACTTATAACCCATTTCCCGAAACTGATAAGATGATCGGAATTTATTCTGGAGTGGTTGGCGACTTAGCTAACGTAAATTGTCACAAAGCCTTTTAAATCGGTAAAGCTCTGATGGATAATACATCAAATAAAAAGTTTACGGACGTAAAATATAAGAGAAGCAATAAGGTTGTGCATTTGGTGACCGCGACTTCTACGATCAAAAATGTCGCTCATGAAGAGGTCTATGTATCGCCGTTGCTGTTGTTCCAAAAAATATCTTTAACAATTAAAAATCAAAGTGACATGAAAGAATATTGCAGTTTTTACGAACTTTCTCCGATACCTTTATCATTATTTGATGATAATGGAATGCGTAAAACCACTAAATCTGCGTTTTACTCTAATTTCAACTCTTCCCATGAAATTCCAACAACCGAACATATAACGCACGTTATCGATAGCGGATTTTTTTGCACAAAGTCGTGTGGTCAAATAATTTACAAATAGACAGAATAGTTAACGATTACGTTTCATATGCGACAAGGAATTACGCTCCGAACAGTTTTATAATTTTCGATGGTTACCCAGATGACGAAACATTGTCGACAAAATCCGTTGAGCGTTCGCGTAGACAGTCGAAGAATATTGGGCGCGAAATTGCTTTTGATAAAAACACTCTAACTACCATAAATCAAAAGCAATTTCTCAGCAACGAAAGGAACAAATCGAGAATTAAAGACATGATTTGTACATCGCTGCAAGCCGCTGGTTTTCGCACGAAATTGGTCCCGAAGACGCGGATAGGCTTATCAAGAGACTCGGTAGAGTCTCGGGACAAGTACATTGACAGCCCTGTCGTCTGCTGGCCCGAGGCTCGCCGAGACTATACTTTCTCGAAACAAAACTTTTCGCGGTGGTGGGGGTAAAATTGGCATGTCATTTTATTGAATTACGAAGCTCAGAAGCAATTGAGGAACTCAAAAATTGAACTTTTAGCTAATTAAGAAATTCTCTTTCGATTGCGCCCGAAATCAGCATGATCGGTCGCGTAATTGCTGAGAAAAACCTTTGCACGGGCTCAAGATTATGCAAAAGTTACCAACACATTCAAGAATTTGACGTGTCTGTATACAACACCATGATAGGCCTCAACGCCCGCCTCAAGACCCATTTTCATCAAAGCCAGTCTCCAGTGACAGCTGCAGAGAGAGAGCGATGACTACTACGTTCACACGGAACTCCGGATTAATTAATCGGGTTTATTATACCCGATATATACATATGAGGCATTCCATGCGGTTTCGAACGGTCAAAAAGTTGACGGCTCCCAAAAAAATTGAAATTTTGTCAAATTTCTTAAATATATGAAAAAGAAATGTGTACATTTTTTCAGAATTTTTGAATCGCATTTTTTCGAGCTTTTCAACATTTCAAAATTTTCTAAATACCTTTATATTCCGAAATTTTACAATGGAACAGGAAAATGTTCTAAACAAAAAAGTTGCAGTTTTGCATATATTTTGTGAAAAAAATTTTGTTAAAATTTTTCGAGTTGAAAAAATGACTATTTTCATCATAAATATACGAAAATAATTTTTTTCGGTCAGTATGCCACTCTCGATTTGTCTCAAAAAATTCCAGAATGTACTCTAAAATGTATACAATAACAGGTAATTTTTTTGTGATGGCTCAATTTGCTGTTTCAGCGCTATGCTTTGTTTTATTCCTATTTTTGGCTTTTTTTAGTATAATCAAATATTAAAAATTATTCTCCCAAATTTTTCTTACATTCTTGAGATAATAAACATCGATCAAAGTAATGAGTTATTTGAGCTTAATTAGAATATATCGGTAAGATATACAAAGTTGACCTTGCTATACGAAGTAACGTTCGTCATGCCATATGAGAAAGTATCGTTGGCCGCCCAATGTAAACATTTTTTTACAAAGTAACGTGCGCCTTTTACATCCTTTAGTTCATCAACATTCCCCCTTCGTAGCGAAATACTACCGTGGTTCTCAGTGTATTTTGATTTTTATAGGACCTGTCTCTTCACGAAGAGGATTTTGGCGTTCCAGCGGAATGGCATTTCTTTGCGAGCGCTCATGGCAAGGGACCAGGATGTGACGGCGTGGGAGGCACATTGAAGAGACTTGCCGCTCGAGCTTCAATGCAATTGCCCTTGGATCAACAGATTTTAACCCCTCGAGATCTTCACGAATGGGCAGCTCAACCCGCGAATGTTCCTGCTATCACCGTTCGCTATTCATCCACTGATGATTACAATTATCAAAAAGAAATGTTGGAGTCGAGATAAATCTCAACAGCTACAAACAACTAAAACCTGTAACGAAGACCCAAAAATACCATTGCATTATACCAGGACCGAATGGGACTCTACATTGCAAAAGATGTTCGGTCGCTGCGGATTTCCTAACTTATCGAGTTCGGAAAAATAAATAGCTTAAAACGATGTCTTTCACTTTTTCTCAGTTCTTACGTCAAGTTTAATGTTGACAACAAAAAGAAAAAAATATTTGATAACAGAAAATGATTAATTTCATCATTGAATTTTTTTGAGTAATTATAGAGCGTAGCTTTCAAAAGAATTCAATAGAGTTCCATTCACGTTACCGATGAACTATGCTCTAATTAGCTCCAAAATATTAACATTATTATTGTCAATGTTCTTTTATCTGAAAATTTGAGAGAAACAATTTGAAAGAAAATAATTTTCAATGATAATTGATTTTACAAAAAAAAAAATCAAAAAACATAATAATAAAACGAAACATAGCGCTGAAACAGCAAATTGAGCCATCACAAAAAAATTACCTGTTATTGTATACATTTTAGAGTACATTCTGGAATTTTTTGAGACAAATCGAGAGTGGCGTACTGACCGAAAAAAATTATTTTCGTATATTTATGATGAAAATAGTCATTTTTTCAACTCGAAAAATTTTAACAAAATTTTTTTCACAAAATATATGCAAAACTGCAACTTTTTTGTTTCAAACATTTTCCTGTTCGATTGTAAAATTTCGGAATATAAAGGTATTTAGAAAATTTTGAAATGTTGAAAAGCTCGAAAAAATGCGATTCAAAAATTCTGAAAAAATGTACACATTTCTTTTTCATATATTTAAGAAATTTGACAAAATTTCAATTTTTTTGGAAGCGGTCAACTTTTTGACCGTTCGAAACCGCATGGAATGCCTCATATATATATGAGGTATTCCACGTCAAACCGGCGGACTTTTTCCCTGCCCCTCGCCGATTTGGTTAATTATTTTTTATATGATTATATGAAGTCTAAAAGACACCCTGGAATTTTTTCAGATTTTTCTGAAAAGTCATTTTCGAAAAAAAAAATAAAATCCAAAAAAGTCCAAAAAAAAGCCCCATTTTTTAAATCTGAAAAAATTCCTAAAAATCGCTGATTATATGCCAAACACTTTAAGCTACCGCCCGTAGTGGAAGTACGATTTTTTCTGGGTGTTAATCGGCTAATAACGTTGAAAAAATTCAAAAAATGCCGAAAAACACGTACTCTGACCCAATAGTTGAATATTTTCGTACCTCAAACTAATTTTCGTCAGAATTTTCGAACAATCAAGTAAAAGATATGGACCTTAATCAGCTAGTAGTTACGAATATAATAATCCCAATATAATAAGACTTAACGTACAATATTCGGAGCTGTTACACCGGTCATGGAAGGATCTTTTTCTAGAGTTGGAAAAAAATAGATTGTTCCGTAGGAATTAAGACAACGGTAGTAGGAAAAAATGAACATTAAAAACGTTGTTATCGGGAAGGCGTTGAGAGAAAAAAAAAGAGATTTCGTTGTGGCAACGGAATAAAAAAAGGCAGTTAGTATATTCAAGATCTTGGACCGTGCGCGAACGTCTCGGATGAAAAGAGAATCATCTCGCGATAAATTCAATTTCTGAGTCTAACTGCAACACAGTCGCATCGATAAATCAAGATTATATATCTATCAAGAGACTCGGTAGAGTCTCGGGACGAGTACATTGACAGCCCTGTCGTCTGCTGGCCCGAGCTCGCCGAGACTATACTTTCTCTGAATAAACCGATTCGGGGTGGTGGGGGTAAAATCGGCATGTCATTTTATAGAATTACGAAGCTCAGAAGCAATTGAGGAACTTGAACATTGAACTTTTAGCTGATTAAGAAATTCTCTTTCGATTGCGCCCAAAATCAGCATGATCGGTCGCGTAATTGCTGAGAAAAAACTTTGCACGGGCTCAAGATTATGCAAAAGTTACTAACACATAAAAAATTTTACGTGTCTGTATACAACACTATCAAAGGCCTCTTGATGCCAGCTATAACCCATTTTCATGAAAGCCAGTGTCCCGTGACAGCTGCAGAGAGAGAGAGAGAGAGAGAGAGAGAGCAATGACTACTACGTTCACACGGAACTCTTATTCCGGATTAATCAATCGGGTTTATTATGCCCGATATATATGTATTGTGACGTGGTAAATTTGTCCACGTCACTAATATTAAAACATTGGCACGGCACGTGAGGAAACGTCGGGTAACGACGATGAATTCCTCTCGAGAAAATGACAGTTGGTCAAAGGTGAACGTATTTCACGATATTAATTTTATTCCGATTATTATTTTTATTTTGTATGAGCGAGCGACGGTTACGAGATAGCGAGAGAAAACATCGAGAATATTCTGGTCGTCGGAAGTATCGTCGTATCGTCTGTGGGGGAAGGCATAGGCCGAGTCAAGGTCGCCTCTTATTGTCGTCGTTGGATCGCGAAAATAATAGCGAGGGTCGCTAGCTCGAAGCTCCCACCTGGAGCTGTCTAAACTCGAATGATGCGTCCATCAGCATCGGGGATCTTCGGATAATGTCGGCATCATCGTTGATCAGCGCCGTGTCGAGGCGAAATTCACAAATTCGGCAAATTCAAATTTGGACTCTGACGTTTCTTTACGAGCCGTCGCCAACCCCGTTCAAGAATACGACATCACCGGAATTATCGAGTCGATAATCTGTGGTCCTTTTCCGGATTTCGCATCTCTGAAACCGTAGCGGTGAGCCGTCGTCTCACTTTCATTTTTGTGTATTTTTGTTTTGAAAAAGCGCTTCTTTATCGGAATTAATGTGACGAATTATCGTATTAAAAGAGCGATATTGTTTCGGGGTACGTTCGCGTTTGAGAGAAAGTTTCGTAACGTTCAGTCGCGGTATAAAATCTGCCGTAGTTTCAGTTGTTTAATATTTCGAATTGCCGAGAGGAATTCTATCTTTTTGTTCAGCGAGAGTCATTAGTTTAATCATTTCCGATTTATCGTGAGTCAATCATTTCGAGCAAAAGAAATTCGTGGGGCGTGGCTCCCCGAATTATTCATGTAAAATTTGTATGATTGACTGACGATAATTTCGATTATATAATACCGAAATTATCAGACGTTTGACTACCAAAATTATATTTATTATTATTATTATTATTATTATTATTATTATTCACACTTTTATTTATCCGGAAGTTATTTTTGTAACCATCTTCTTATCTTTGTTTTATTTAATAAATTTCATTTTTGTAATTCCGGAAACTGTTCTAGAGTCAGTGTGAAATTATTTTGTACAACGTCGAGACCTAGCCCCTCTACCACCTTGATTCAAAATACAGCTACGCGAGGGTGAATCTTTCATATCGTTCTCGATTAATTTGAATAAAATTTGTCTAAGAAAAATCTTAGACTGGCGCCCAGGGTTATCGAGATTGATTATTTTGTGCGGCTTGCGGGAAAAGTCGTTACAGTATATTAGACTGATTCGGAAAAAAATATTATTTTTTTTTGCGCATTCACGTGCGATAGTTGGACAGCAATAAAAGAAAATTTCTCTTAAAATCTGAGCACAATAGCTCAATTTTTAGAGGTCGCTATCTTGTCTTTTTTATGTTAAAATTTTTTATTAATGATTTTACTTAGTAAATATAATTATGGCATGAGAATACGATGGAAATCATAGTCAATAACCGTTTCGGAACAAAGAAGGTCATATTGGAGATACACATGCAGCTCCAAGGAATAAATGATGCAGTGTATATTATTATGATTATTATTTTTATTATTCAAATGAATAATGACACATGATTATGACAATATTGACGATATAAATAAAAATCCGAAACGCCGTTTAGAAGAATACAAAAAAAATTACAAAATAAGTTAAGATCTGTTGAAATATACGTGGCCAAATACGGGAAGCTTTACTGCGTTTCAATAAATTTTCAAATACGGTTTGATGTCGATTGAAAAAATAACAAAGTTCGGAAATTCAAGTATGTCACCAACCAAATTGCAAACGTAAAAAAATTAGATTGTAAAAAAATTGTGAACGAAGTACTTGGCGAGGATTTTTCCATGAAATTAGCGTAGTGTATAGATCGTGATCACGAACTCGCCAAGTACTTCGTTCAGAATTTTTTTACAATCTAATTTTTTTACGTTTGCAATTTGGTTGGTGACATAGTTGAATTTCCGAACTTTATTATTTTTTCTATCAACATCAAACCGTATTTGAAAATTTATTGAAACGCAGTAAAGCTTCCCGTATTTGGCCACGTATATTTCAACAGATCTTAACTTATTTTGTAACTTTTTTTGTATTCTTCTAAGCGGCGTTTTGGATTTTTTTTAATATCACAGGAAAACAAGGGACCACCAATGTACTTGTCCACGTTTTTTTCCCCGTGAGGGGATTTTTGCGATTTTCCAATATACTCGAACAAAATTAAACTCATAAACGGCAGCGATCGGTCTGGCCAACCGATCCAACGCCTGAGGTCAGATTCTCACTAACGAACGCGACGATCTCCTCGATCGTCCGTAGGAGTCGAGCATCAACTCCTCCCGAAAACACAACCAACATACACACAATTATTCACACCTAATTACTGGTTTTTTGTTCATGTTGTTCTTTGAATAAATTGGGTTTTTCATGCCTGTATGGCTTTTTCCCAAAACAAATTTGTGACTTCTTAATTTAGTTTAATTTCATCTCAATAAAAGCACAAAGACTAAACGACAAAACATAGATTCAAATATTATTTGATAATATTGAATAAAACTATTGAATGAATACCTCAATTTTTTGCCTGGCTCAATTTTTTTTGTTTTGTACTGGTCCCAAATATCCCAAAAAAATTTTTGGGTACGAAAATATTTAACTATTGAGTCAGAGTACGTGTTTTTCGGCATTTTTTGAATTTTTTCAACGTTATTAGCCGATTAACACCCAGAAAAAATCGTACTTCCACTACGGGCGGTAGCTTAAAGTGTTTGGCATATAATCAGCGATTTTTAGGAATTTTTTCAGATTTAAAAAATGGGGCTTTTTTTTGGACTTTTTTGGTTTTTATTTTTTTTCGAAAATGACTTTTCAGAAAAATCTGAAAAAATTCCAGGGTGTCTTTTAGACTTCATATAATCATATAAAAAATAATTAACCAAATCGGCGAGGGGCAGGGAAAAAGTCCGCCGGTTTGACGTGGAATACCTCATATATATATTAAATAACACTTATCTGATGCGGTGATCCCGTTGGGGTGGCCGAAACCCCTGTTACCTGTAAATAATTGAATAAATATTATTAATCTTATAAGAACTGTTTGATGAAAAGTGACAGGTCGGAACATAACCTCACTCAGTGACAACCGAACTGACCTGTCCCTTAAAAAAAAAGAAATGCGTAGCATGCAACGTTACTATGTATTAATGTTATTCCTACATTTAATTAATCCATGCTTTAAATAGTTAAGTGAAGAAAAAACTCACCGTAATAAATTTCCGTCCGATCCTTTGATAATAGCACAGGGTCGTAACTATCAATTCTCGGGGCCCCACTCGAGGAACTTTTCTTTTGCGCTGGGCACCCAAGAATAACGCGCACACCGCTGGTCGGCGCCCCGCTCCCCTCCGCATGACGCGATTAATCCACCCGAAACTCGGCCGGCGCCACCGGTCCTTACACACGTAGAAGCCTTTTCGTGGTCACCTCCTCGCACCCCGACCAACCTCTCCTCCCCCCCTCCCACTCCCGGGAAATCTCTGGTGCCTTTCGGGTCTGAAACCCCCTCGGATCCATGATCTCCGAAGCAGGGGAGTTCCGTCCCGGAGTCCTACGTACGAACGCCTCCCTCCACCCCACGGGCGCTCCGCGGGGGCCACGACGGTGGGGAGAGTCCCTCGTACGACCTTGAGTTCGAGGGTCTGTACGAGAACGTCGGGGAAGAGTTGGCGAGGACCCCTCCGAAGGGGAAGAAGGGGCAGACGCGTCCGTCTACGCTCGCGCTTTTCCACGCATTATTCGGCTCTTCCAGCCCCCCTCCCCCTCTGACCACTAACTCGCTTTCACGCTCGTGAAATTTATGTTTGTTATTTTTTTTTCTCTTTCCCTTTTATTTATGTTTGTCATTCTTTCTGATTTCCGACTATGTAATTAGCGCAGCATCTTACTGTTTGTATCCTTGCTTTTGTTTATGTATTTTTTCTATTTTTTATGCTTTTCATGTATATATGAGGTATTCCACGTCAAACCGGCGGACTTTTTCTCTGACCCTCGCCGATTTGGTTAATTATTTTTTATATGATTATATGAAGTCTGAAACACACCCTGGAATTTTTTCAGATTTTTCTGGAGAACCATTTTTGAAAAAAAAATCCAAAAAAATCCAAAAAAAGCCCCTTTTTAAAAATCTGAAAAAATTCCTAAAAATCGCTGATTATATGCCAAACACTTTAAGCTACCGCCCGTAGTGTAAGTACGATTTTTTCTGTGTGTTAATCCGAAGCTGAAAAACACTTACTCTGGCCCAATAGTTGCATATTTGGGTACCTAAAACCAATTTTCGTCACAATTTTCGAACAATCGAATAAAAAAATGGACCTTGATATAGTTGATATAGTGAGCTAGTAGTTACGAATTCCCAATATAATAAGATTTTACGTATAATATTTGGAGCTGTTACACCGGTCATTGAAGGATCTTTTTCTAGAGTTGGAAAAAATAGATTCATATATCATTTGATAAAATTGAATAAAACTATTGAATTAATACCTCAACTTTTTGCCTGGCTCAATTTTTTTTTGTTTTGTACTGGTCTGAAATATTCCAAAAAAATTTTTGGGTACGAAAATATTCAACTATTGGGCCAGAGTAAGTGTTTTTCGGCATTTTTTGAATTTTTTCAACGTTATTAGCCGATTAACACACAGAAAAAATTGTACTTCCACTACGGGCGGTAGCTTAAAGTGTTTGGCATATAATCGGCGATTTTGAGAATTTTTTTCAGATTTTTAAAAAGGGGCTTTTTTTGGACTTTTTTGGATTTTTTTTTCGAAAATGGTTCTTCAGAAAAATCTGGAAAAATTCCAAGGTGTCTTTCAGACTTCATATAATCATGTAAAAAATAATTAACCAAATCGGCGAGGGTCAGGGAAAAAGTCCGCCGGTTTGACGTGGAATACCTCATATGTATATGTGTGGTGAAGGTTATGCGTGTGTTCGCGGTTTTATCTAATCTCACTCAACATTTAATTCATTTCTTTTTGTGTGAGTAAATCGAATGTGTGTGGTCTCCATGTAAATGTGTGTGAACGGGTATCAACGTGGATACAAACAGAACCATAAATATTTATTTAATCCTTCGAATAAACCTAACGCCTTGCCGCTTCTGTACAGTCATTAACAGAATATATACACTACCGTCGGAAAGTTTCCGGACAAAAGTCGGAAAAAGTTGCCACACTCTTTTTCATGTTATTCCGTCGATAACGTAGATAAATTAATTTAATAAACGGCATTTTAAAGGGGAGAAATCCCATTTCATTTTGGTTCTTATACCATATTACTTTCTATGACCGGATCTTGAAAAGGCAAAACTCAAGCTTCAATTTCGTTTTTTATAAAATCCGTTACGATTTTTTTACAAAAGTTATCATGTTTTTGGCGAAAAAAGACGGAATTCAGTAATTCCTGCGTAACACGAAAACTATCACATTTAGAAAAAAAATTTAGAGGAGTGAAAAGTTGCCTCTGAGATTGTTCTAATCACTCGATTTTTTTCAGATTTTTTTTACGAAATTTTTTTTTTTTCATTAATTTTAGTCAAACTCCAGGTCTATCAATTTCCGTAATTTAAAAACTATGGGTTTTTTCACCAAAAGTCCAAGGACAAAAAAGTTTTGATTCTTCCTTTTGAACGTTTTGGAATTTTTTCAGATTTTTTTATCCGACGATGTTGACGATGATGATGAACATCATCGGAGAAAAAAAATCTGAAAAAATTCCAAAAAGTTCAAAATGAAGAAATAAAATTTTTTTGTACTTCGACTTTTGATGAAAAAACCCATAGTTTTTAAATTACGGAAATTGATAGACCTGGAGTTCGACTAAAATCAACGAAAAAAAAAAAAAATTCGGAAAAAAAATCTGGAAAAAATCGAGTGACTAGAACAATCTCAGAGGCAACTTTTCACTCCTCTAAGATTTTTTTCTAAATGTGATAGTTTTCGTGTTACGCAGGAATTGCTGAATTCCGTCTTTTTTCGCCAAAAACATGATAACTTTTTCAAAAAAAATCGTAACGGATTTTATAAAAAACGAAATTGAAGCTTGAGTTTTGCTTTTTCAAGATCCGGTCGAATAAATTAGAAAAAAAAATTTCTACTGAAAACGCGGTCGCTCTGTAAAAAGGAAAAAAAAGACGAAAAATGGTCGTTTTCAACATGACGTCCTAGTCGTAAAAAAAATCGCAAAAATTTTTCAAAAATGAACAAAATGAAATGGGATTTCTCCCCTTTAAAATGCCGCTTATTAAATTGATTCATCTACGTTATCGACGGAGTAACATGAAAAAGAGTGTGGCAACTTTTTCCGACTTTTGTCCGGAAACATTCCGACGGTAGTGTATATTGAAACGTACCCGCACTCACGACACGAATATCCCGATCCCGAACGCGAATACGAACGACGCGACGGCGCGATCGCCGACATTTTTTCTCCCGTAAACAACAACGACGCGCGCTTTCGTCCGAGCGGCGGCCATCTTGGACATCGGCAACGAAAAGCCGAGACTACCGACGCGAGCGTTACCGATGCCGCCAAGCGTCGAAAAAATTCAATAAAATATTCTTTTTGTTTTCTTGATTACTTTTTATTAAAATATCGTTCACTATTGTAGTCGGGCTTAAAAAATCGGAAAAAAATCAAAGAATAGAAACGAAATAAGCGCGAATTATAATTTTACCGAAATTTCAAATAACTTCAAATAAATAAAAATGCGTATTACAGCGCATGCGCACTAGCCGAATTCGAGAGAAAACTCGAAATATTTTCCTTGTTCTAAAAATTAATTAATTGTTTTCAAATACAAAAAATGATTCGATAAATCAATAAATAATAATAATAAGCGATTAATAATAGAAAAATTATAACAAACAAAACTGAAAAACATAAAAAGCGGATTTTCGCGCATCCGAGGATGCGAGAGTGGGGGTAGTGGCGAGCGAATGTGAGAGCGTGAATAAGTAGTGGGGAGCGTGCAGAACGAATGAGAAAATAGAACGTGCGCAGTAAGCGGTTCGAGATTAAAATTAAGCGGCGCATCGAAAGCGAGCGAAAAGAGGGGTATAAAAGTCGCTGCGCGACCGCTCTCGGCATCAGTTCCTTTGTTCACTTAGACTGGCTCGGACCTCCTAACAGAGCTCTCTCCAGTAGAACACTCTACCTAGTTCCAACAAAACATAAATCCTTTGTTCCTCTTTTTCCTTGATGCCTGGGATATTGGAGGGGTTCGGCGACGTTCTCATCCCGTAGTCAAGGGTCACTCCTATTTTTTTTTTTACTTTCCGATTAATTGATGCATGAGACATTGGAGGGGTTCGGCGACGTTCTCATCCCGTGGTTCATGGTCAATTATTTCCTTATCTCGTAGATGCTCAGGACATTGGGGTAATTCGGCGACGTTTTGCTCCCGTGGTCTGGGGTCTGCATCCTTTCCTGTGTTGCAAGGAATATTGGCGCTATTCGGCGACGTTTAGAGCCCGTAGCCTGAGTAATACTCACCTTTTTATTATTTCTTTTATTTTTTATGTTTGTTGGAAACAGGTTAGAAATTATTTATTTATTTTGCAAATTAAATTTAAATTCAAATTGATAAAAATTTATAGCCGAGGCAGTCTGAGCGGAACTGGAGATTAAATTATACATCCAAGACGTTAAAGTGAAATTTGTCGTAAATAAAGTGATATTTTTAAATAAAGTGAAAGATATTATAAAATAATTAAATAAAGTACAATTAATCAATACCCTTGGATTTATAATTGATTTTTGAAAGAAAACGACTATTGTTTGGAAAACTCTCGGGTTCGCCGGCCTCTCGCGTGGGGTTCTCAGTGCACGGGGGGTCTCTCGCTTGAGTTCGGTGGCCAGCGACTTGACCGGACATCTCTCCCCTCCTTCGTTCTTATCATTTCCGCAATCTTTTTAATTTTAGGCCTATCCGCTACGAATTTGCACACGGCACGCTTCTTTTTCCTTCCTTTCTCGCTCTCTTCGCGCCTGACCGCGACACGGTGCACATCGATCTTCGATTAACGTGCTCTTCTAACTCTTAAAACTACACATTCTTCTAACCGGTATACTTCTTTCTTCACGATCGTTCACTGTAACAAGACTCCGATTTACGCCCGGACTTCGTTAGAGTTTTTCGTGAGTGAATTCGTCGGTACTTCGTTTCTTTTGGGACTTTCTTCTGATAACACATGTGTATTCTCCGTTCAATACAAGTTCTTTTCTAATATCTCAATTACGGGCTTAATCATTTTCCCGACTTACAACCGGGTTAATAAGAACAGTCTGTGCGGTTTTTCTCTTCAACTCACATTTGTCTTCGGTACACTTCGTGTAATTAATAAAACGTAATATATTTCCGTTCGGACCTCTTCGTTTTTGGCGACCGCGTGCCGGTTACCCGCCATCATTGAAAGTGCTTCGATCTCAATTTACAAGAATAAAGACTGATATATTTATTTTTTTACACGGAAACTCTTCTCAGTGTTTTATTCTTTATTCCATTCCTTCGCCAAATTCCTTCATCCTCGAATATCAAGAGACTCGGTAGAGTCTCGGGACAAGTACATTTGGCAGCTCTGTCGTCTGCTAGCCCGCGGCTCGCCCAGAGTATATTATCTCGAAACAAAATGATTCGCCGTGGTGGGGGTAAAATATGAAATTTCTTTCCTTAATTACGGAGCCGGGGAGAAATATTATGATTTGAAAATTGAACTGGAGACTTATTATGAAAAGAGCTTTCGATTAAGCCTTGGATCAGCACGATTGATGCCGTATTTGCTGAGAAAAAACTTTGCACAGGCTCAAGATTATGCTAAGATCGAAGTATTGGTGTGTATGTATACGACACACAATGAAAGGCCTTTTGATGCTATCAAGTTTCTGATTGGTCGCGACAGAGCTGCGTTCGGAAACTCGTGGTGCACACAGCTATATGTAATAACGTGGCCCTGTGTGGCCCTGTGGCTATATATTCTTCTGCACTGTGGCTATATATACTTCTGAATAAGTTCAAACAAAAATAACAGTGCAGACAAGCGAGTAAAAAATGTCAGCTGATATTTCGAAGGGTCATATTGACGCGAGTGTGAGAGAGATAGCTGAAATAAGTTCATATTTTTCCTTTCCGCCCTTGACATTTTCGAGAAAATAACTGTTACAACTTGTTCTTTGTCGAACAACGAACGTTGGCTAACCATTTATTTGCCCGAGAATGCAAGGTTATGGGAGAAGAATGTGTTGCAGGTTTGTCGTTACCGAGTCTGAACGAATGCTGTGATGCAGCTTTAACAGCTCGTCATAACCTCACAAATTCGAATTTTCAGCTGGCATATTACCGACATGCTCCAATGACGGGAGAATATGCTTCATGAATGAATATGCTGCACATGTTTTGAGCTATTTATTCCTACACCCACCATTTTATTCATTTATAGCATGACTTACAATGCCACAGGCATCAGATTAATCGCTGAGCGATAATATCTCTCAGGGAAATAAACTCTTGTCGCTGAGCGACATAAAAATCTTGTCGCTGAGGCAAATGAAAATCTTGTCGCTGCGAGGGCTCAGTGACATGAAAATCTTGTCGCTGAGGCAAATGAAAATCTTGTCGCTGCGAGGGCTCAGTGACATGAAAATCTTGTTGCTGCAAGGGCTCAGTGACATGAAAATCTTGTCGCTGCGAGGGCTCAGTGACATGAAAATCTTGTCGCTGAACCACATGAAGATTAATCGCTAAGCGATAATATCTCTCAGTGACATAAAAATCTTGTCGCTGAGCGACATGAAAATCTTGTCGCTGAGGCAAATGAAAATCTTGTCGCTGCGAGGACTCAGTGACATAAAAATCATGTCGCTGAGCCACAAGAAAATGTTGTACATTCATCCCTTTTTGATAGCGATGCATTTTTTTCCTGCTAGAGGTCAAATTCAAAAAAAAATTGTCCGAAAAAAAAAATTCCAAGAGAAATTCGAAAAAAAATCCAGGCGATTTAGTATGAAAATACGCAACTTCTTGTATCCGTAAAATTTTTTATAAACCCTATCATTCTTGGGTTATATTGAATTTTCCAAAACTTTCGGTTTTTGGCCAAAAACGAAATAACTTTCGGGAAATAAATCACAACAAATTTTTCAAAAGAGGAAGTTGGAGCTTTTGCATTGCATTCCAAGTTTTATATAGTAAAAGAAAAAAAAATCTCTCCGCGATGGTCGAAAAAAGGCATAAAAACGGTCGGGAATCAAAGTCCGTACAAGGCCAAAAAAATAAATCAATGGAAAAATATTTAAATAAGGCAAACTGGAGCCTGATCTATCCTTTTTGAAACGCCACTTTGGAAATTCGAATATCTTTCTTTTTGGCAGAGTTGTCTGGTGTATCTAAACGTTTGAGCGGTAGTGTGTGAGTGGATCGACGAAACTAAACCAATTCAAACCATGGGGAAAGATTCACGAAGTATATGATCATGAAAAAATGTAGGTTTCGGAGGAATCAGAAAAAAAGAAGTGATATCCTAGCCAAAAATCCCCTCCACGGGGAAAAAAGCCTGGACAAGTCCATTTGTTCGTGACCCCCGTTTCCATTTGTTTTCACAGAAAAATCTAACCCCGCTAAAAAAAAAATTGAAACCTCCAATGAAATGAAAAATAGAAAAAAACCCTAGAAAAAAAAGCTCCTAAAAAATGGAGAAAAACCCCAAAAAAAATTCAAGACAATTGAAAAAAAATACAATAAACATGAAAATGGTAAAAAAAAGTTGCCCATTTTCGCTCAGCACTAAAAATTCTTGATATCCATAAAAAGACAAGTATTCCATTGATGGCTAAAAATCAATTAACGAGAAAAAGGGAAAACTCCCAAAAAGACATGGCACAAAAAAAAGAAACCCTCAAATACAAAATGGCGAATCGACAGAAAAATTTCATACAAAAAATAAAAAACTAAAGTTTGCCATCGCATGTTGAGCAGTTGAGCGGACGCGCACAGAGAACTTGTGCGGCCCGAAAATTTTTGTATTAGCCGCTGCTATTTATAGAGAATATGCGGAAGCTAATACAAAAGTTTTCAGGCTGGACAAGTTCTCTGTGCGCGTCCGCACTCGCGGGACGAGACGTCGTGGATTGCAGTTTTTTCTTTCTCTTCCCGTTGCTTCGGCTTCACGCCGCTCGTCACACTCGGCGCTGCTTCTCGGTGTGGCGGAGTCAGCTGTTCCGGATTTTACTCCGAAACTCATTTACACTCTTATTCTCAAATCATTCTGAATTATTAATCGTAAAACGTGTTACGTGTTTCCTACAGGGTTGTTTAATAGTGGTTCACTCGTGGTTCAGTACGTTTGCAGCTAGTTTCGTTCAATAAGTACGATTATTAATAAGCAGTGAAAGGTGCAGTTTTTGCGATTTAGCGGTGTGTGAGTATGTGTTTTTTTTTCGTTTTCAATGTAACAGTGTAACGTTCGATTGAAACGAACTTTTTCGTTTTCGTATAATCGTTTAACCTCTAAACTTTGTCTGTAGCAAAACGTGTCGCCCGCTTTTGTTGGCTGATGGACGAAAAGAAAATCAGAAAAGTACACCGGGTGTATGAACTTTTTTTTCGGCAGTGATGGGTAAGAACTAAGAAAAAAAATGGAAAAAGTTTTATTCGATTTGCCGGTTTTTCGTTCCGTTATCATCTTTGTCCGTTAGATTTCTCTGTAAATTTTTTTTTTTATTACGTCATACATTCAAATAATTTGACTAAAATTCATTAATTTTGTTGAAGTGGAAATGAATATTTTTTATAATTTCTGTATCAGCTTCGCCGTCAAGTGCAGATCTGTCGGGAGATGAGGACGATGGTTCATTGATTCCGAAATCTCTTCTCGATGTGAGAGCCAATAAAAAACTTGTGAGGCAGAAATGCAAGGATGATTTCGGCAAAAAATCCTGCTGAAATATCTATCTAACGTTATGACGAAGGACGGAAATCAAAATAATTGGAAGACGGTTATCGAAAAATTGGACAAACAATTCGGTAAGTGCGACTGTTTTTATATTGTATTCAGGGACACATACACACGCTCACATTTACGTCCCTACACACATATATTCCGTATATTCCGCAATTTTTTGGCCTATTTTGTATTTCAGTGATATTCCTGATGAACGGTGGTGCCGAAATTATAATGAACCGGATTTTTCGTTTCTTAGGAGCTGAATGTCACATTTACGAGGAAAACAACGAAATGAAAGGTTCATTTTTTGCAACAGAAGCAATGAAGGATGCAATAACCGCGATTCCGGAGTTTGTCGGCATTGATGGTTCATACAAGTTGCTCAATATTCTAGCTCCAATTTGTTTAATCATTGTGGAAGACTCCGAAGGTAGCACCGAAATTATCGCAGTTCGCATACTCGACAATGAGGATGAAGACAGCATGCTTTGGTTCTTGAAAACTTTCAAGCAAGTTCATCCGTCATGGCCAAACATCAAAAAAGTTATGGTAGACAAAGATTTGCCGACAAAGACGAGTCATCAAGCGTGAATTTAAAGAAGCTCAAGTTGTTATCTGCAGCTATCATTCGTTGAGGACCTTCAATAGAGAAATTACTTGCGAGAAGCTCTCAATTACACCAAAATAGCGAGATGCTGCAAAAACACTTTTCCAACAAATGCTCTACTCAGCAACGGAGTCTGAGTACATGAAATATTATGAAGAATGCAAGAAACTACTGGTCGCAGTCATGAAGTATTTCAACAAAAATTGGCACAATATTCGCAACGAATGGACATTGTCACGGGACTACATGCAACATTCGTTCTTGAACACGACTAATAATAGGCTTGAGTCATTGAATGCGAAAATTAAGAGCATTGTAAAGGTGTATAGCACATTGGAAGAGTTCGTCGAAAGTTTTTTCGTTCTCGTTACGTGTTCGAATTCCGAACGCGAGTTCAAAGCTGCGTATAACTATCAGAAATCTGTGGTTATTCCTTTCGATGAAGATAGTCCGGAATCGTTGTACTGTCAATACTTAATGAGATTAGCATACAAATTTGTGCAGAACGACAGTCGAATCGAGTTTCAATTAGGCGGGTCAAGAGTAGTTGCAGCTTCGAAGTCTTGTGAACGCCCTACGTTTGCTTCGATCATGTTGCCGTGTCGGTTGATATTAATTATCAATATTCTGTATAAGTTAAGCCGCTACCGCGTCTGGATACAGCGCTTTTTTTTCTTAAACTTCTCTTTATTTGCGGGGGCTTTAATTTTTTTAGCCATATATTCGTTGTCAAACAACGATTAGGAGAAGACCTGTACGATACCACGATCTGCAATGAACGATGGACCAAGCAATATTTTTGCAGCAGGCAGCGTTTTTTGAAGACCGACCGACAGGACCGAACGAGTTGGAGGCAGATGGCTTTTCGACCTTAACTATTTCTTCAAAGAGTCCAAGATATGTGATATAATCGGAAAATCAGCGTTTCAGGATCCTTCGTCCCTTTGCTAATCGATTGAATACTCTTGCAAGTGAAGTCGTTGATCAGAAATTCTTGGATCGTGTGAAGTTTGTGAATGACGTGATAAAAGCTTGGACCGAGGATCGCGAGGTTCATGTTTCTCCAGGATTGTCACCAATACGGCCCTCTATAGTCACAAGTACGCCGGAACCGACCGATATTTCACAAGATATCAATTTTGATCAGTTGATTGGTGAAATCCCAGATGGTGAACCATCGTGGATCCCGTTTGATACTCCAAATTTGACAGAAGAAATTTCCGAGAAAACTGTTGAAGAAACATTACCGCACTCATCAAATTCGATAACGATGGCAACAAACGATGTGAGTAGTTCACAACTTATACAGGTTGTGTCTAACAATGGAAATGCTTGCCGCGATAAAAACTTCAACTTAGCCAAAATCACAGTTCCTTGCGCTTTGAAGCGGAGACGACGTCCGAAAGGATCGGAAAAAACGGTCATCGGATTACCCTAAAAACGTAAAAGACTGCCGAAAAAAAAAATTCCTTTTAAAAAATTGACATACAAAGAAAAAGCTACACTGATACTTCGTTGGTTGGTCGATGAACAAAAGGCTTTGGCAGCAGTTTATGATGGCGTAATAATCGAAGAAAAGTTCGTCGAAACAGTACCAGATGAAGTTTCCGATTATATCATGGATAACGTGGTCAACATTCATTCAATAAAAATATTTTACTCCAGAGGCTTGGCAGGTTGTGGAGCAAGTGCTCAATTACAAAAATAAAAAACAAATCCGCAATTTTTGTGTGCCGAGTGCAAAGTCGATTTGGACGACACAGTAGATCAAAGTGATTCGACGTCACAAAATAAGTAGTCGGTAGGGTGCAATTATTGCTTAGAATGGTATCATTTACCGTGCCTGTCTGTGAAAGAACCACCTCAATCCGATAAAATTTGGAAATGCGCCCAATGTTAATCTATTTCGAGATCTCAGTCACAAGATGTTCTTTCTTTTGCAAATGTTTCCGATGGAGAAATTATACATCTTTAATTCTTGATCCTATGTTTGTATTTCTTGAAAATGCTTCGTTGTAAGTTGCACATGAATCTATGGAAGATGATTTTTGTTGTTGCTGTATTATTTTTCAATATCTCTTCCCAAGATATTTCGCAATTTACAATGTGAATTGAGGATTTTTGTATTATTAGCAGCTAAGATGCCTTTCGTTTTTTTCAAGTTGAATTCCTAAATGCCATAAAAAAAATCATGAACCTTGCTGAAAATGATTTCACCACAATCGAAAAAAAAAATTACAAATTAACAAAAAACTTTATATTCAAAATAAATAAATAAATTTGTAGTTATTTTGTGAAATTGAAAAAAATTGAAATAAAACGTGAGAAAATTTTGAATACTCCACTCGAAAACATTTTGAACGTAAAAAAACCTAAAAATGTCACTTGAATACATTTTAAAAACTAATTCCCCATTCATTTCATCTTATTCTAAAGGAGGAACGATTAAATGAATTCAAAAAGTTTTCATTTAAGTTGCGTACAGCATTAAAATTTATTATATCATTCATCCGAGGCCAAGTATTTATTGATGATTCGGAATATTCATTCCTACGGGACGCATCAGGAACTTGAAACAGTTCTAATTAATCAAAAAAGTTAACAAGTTACGTGTAGTACTAAAATTTATGGTATCATTTCACGGCCAAGTATTTATTGGTAATTCGCAGTATTCATTCCTGCGGGACGCATCAGAAATTTGAAAACATTCTACTGAATCAAAGAAGTTACCATCTAAGTTACGTGCAGTACTAAAAATTATGATATCAATTCAAGGACAAGTATTTTATTTTATCAGTAATTCGCAATTTTGACATTATCAAGAGACTCGGTAGAATCTCGGGACAAGTACATTGACAGCCCTGTCGTCTGCTGGCCCGAGGCTCGCCGAGACTATACTTTCTCGAAACAAAACTTTTCGCGGTGGTGGGGGTAAAATTGGCATGTCATTTTATTGAATTACGAAGCACAGAAGCAATTGAGGAACTCAAAAATTGAACTTTTAGCTAATTAAGAAATTCTCTTTCGATTGCGCCCAAAATCAGTATGATCGGTCGCGTAATTGCTGAGAAAAAACTTTGCACGGGCTCAAGATTATGCAAAAGTTACCAACACATCCAAGAATTTGACGTGTCTGTATACAACACCATGATAGGCCTGATCGCACGCCTCAAGACACATTTTCATCAAAGTCAGTCTCCAGTGACAGCTGGAGAGAGAGAGAGAGAGAGAGAGAGAGAGAGAGAGAGAGAGAGAGAGAGAGAGCAATGACTACTACGTTCACACGGAACTCTTATTCCGGATTAATTAATCGGGTTTATTATGCCCGATATATATGTATATACACCCCATTATAACCAAATCGGAATAAGAGTGCCGTGTAAGCGTAGTGTATGACATCTACAACGGTTATTAACGGAGTTTTGACATAATCAAGTGCAGGACGTCCGAAAAATTTCGATTAATGGATTTAATAAAAATATTCAACGGAGATTCTGAGTGAAGTTCTGTAATTATAAAGTGCGAGATTAGCGAGTAAATTGGATAAATTGTGAAAAATAATGATCTCAGTATAAACTTTTGAACAGACTGGTAAGCATTTTTTTTTGTGATCCTGTGTATTCAAATCTCGCAGTGAACATATTCATCTACAAAATATAAAAATGCAAAATAAAATCAACAGTTATGGGTTATATTCACAAGCTAAAAGTGCGGATTGTAATTATATACAGTCTCTATAGGAGTTTATATGAACCAAAATATTTAAGAATTTTAGAAAAAAGAAGTGATATAATCGCAAAAATCCCCTCACGGGGAAAAAACGTGGACAAGTACATTGGTGGTCCCTTGTTTCCCTATGATATTAAAAAAATCCAAAACGCCGCTTAGAAGAATTCAAAAAAAGTTACAAAATAAGTTGAGATCTGTTGAAATATACGTGGCCAAATACGGGAAGCTTTACTGCGTTTCAATAAATTTCCAAAGACGGTTTGATGTTTATAGAAAAAATAATCAAGTTTGGAAATTCAACTATGTCACCAACCAAATTGCAAACGTAAAAAAATAAGATCGTAAAAAAATTGTGAACGAAGTACTTGGCGAATTCTTGATCATGATCTATACACTACGCTTATTTCATGGAAAAATCCTCGCCAAGTACTTCGTTCAGAATTTTTTTACGATCTTATTTTTTTACGTTTGCAATTTGGTTGGTGACATAGTTGAATTTCCAAACTTGATTATTTTTTCTATAAACATCAAACCGTCTTTGGAAATTTATTGAAACGCAGTAAAGCTTCCCGTATTTGGCCACGTATATTTCAACAGATCTCAACTTATTTTGTAACTTTTTTTGAATTCTTCTAAGCGGCGTTTTGGATTTTTTTAATATCATAGGGAAACAAGGGACCACCAATGTACTTGTCCACGTTTTTTTCCCCGTGAGGGGATTTTTGCGATTTGAAATTATGTTCCCATAAGGGTTGAGAATGCTCGTCCCGCTCAGGACGTTTTAACGAAATTACTAGAAAAATCAACAACCATAAAAAATCCCAAAATCTTGCTTTCCGACAATTAGAACGATACACGCCCATTTTTTTAAAACATATTCCGGTCCAAGGAACAGTGAGTGAAGTCATGAGTTACTTTTCGACAGCAGAAACGTATAAGGAATCTTCCTGCCCATGACTTTTTGGTAAAACAGCTAATTCAAAACAATCACATCGAAGGGGAAGTCAATTGTTACTTAATAGTGGTAGAGACTTATAAGAAAATCGATTCGTTTCCAGCTTTCAGGATCCCCTGATATCATTCACAACATTCGACGTCGATTGGATCGGTACAAATTAGATTTAAATACGTGTTAAAAGTACTTGTCCGGCCCATCACTTTTTATTCAAATTGCTCATTTGTAATATTGGTATCTTTTTATAATTATATATTCTTCTCGTAAATTTTACTTACAATGTTTCGTTAATCTTACGAATCAAAAAACAATTTACATATTTTATTTATTTCTGTTCGGGAATCCGCGTCGCCTTACAAGCGACGCGAGCTTCTCTAGCAGCTCACACCGGGGCAGCACCGTCTGGGCGCTCTCTTGGCGACACGAAGGCGACGCGCTCGGAAACGAGAACAAAGGCTTCGTGCCAGCCAACGACCAGAGAGCGGTCATCTTAATTCAGTCTTGACCAGCCCCCTGACACTGGCCTTGACATTCCTATAGGATTATCGAAATGCGTTTTGTCCTCGCTTTTTAGTTCGTAAAATGACCATGTAGCGTTGGCTGTTATCTGACAGCCTCAGGTTCAAATTCTACGATCAGCTGAGTGAGCTACATTTCATACTGTTGACATATTTTCCAAATGTTGATAGTAGTGAAGCGGTTCGATTCGTTTGTCTTGAAGTGAATAAAAACTTTGTGAAAACAGTGTAAAACTTAATTATAAACGGGTGAAAAGTGCATGAATTATTATTAATATAGTTTATATAGTTTTCCGTGGCAAAATGCCGACGTGTATAGTTCCGGGCTGTACCTCCGGCTATCCTTCAAACCCGGAAAAAGTTCATTTTTTCACAATCCCTAAGGATCACGACACTGCTGAACAATGGAAAATCGCTGTGAAACGTACGGATTCCATTAAGGACGGAAGAGCAATATGCGAAAAACATTTTGTGAAAAGTGACATTCTTTGGCAGCGAGAGTTGCTCAGTCCGGATGGTAAAGTGCTCGGAGTGGTGAATTTAAAAATTATGTTATATTTTATTCTTTGCAAAAGGCTAACAGTTTTTGATTGCTTCTTTCCCATACAGTATTGTAATAAAAATGATTAATTATAATATTACAGACACAATACAAAGTTCCGAAGTTGCGAAAAGGTACTGTGCCTACGCAGTTTCCTTGGGTTGAGTGCGTAGAACCGCAGTCACAGGTGGAACTTCTAGCTCCGCGAGAAAAAGATTCAATAGCATCGGAGCCACCTGAAATCCCTGACTGAATGTCAAATGTTCAGTTTCACAGATGTTGTTGCAGCGGAGCTGGATCTGCCTGCTGGGTGGCTGAAACAAATTACTGGCTGCGCAGGAACACAAATGATCTTTTTTTTCATCCACAAAACTGAAAAAATTGAGCAGGGTTATGACACGTACATATTAAAAGATGTGACTGTTACAGACGATTTGTTGATTGAAGTCATAATTTTAGGCCAGCAACTCGATCTCTGTAAATTCAACATACGCAGTTCTATAACGAATATACAGGAACTGCAAAATGTCTTGATGACAGTTCATCGGCTAAATCCGTGTCGTGGTTATTCGGAACCACCAGTAAAGCCGGAAATAGAACAGCTCAATTACGACAAGCTAAAGAAAGATTCTTCCGGTACTTGGTGACATCTTGAATGTCCTTTGCTGCTCCATGTTGGAAAAATTTGTACATATTGCAATAGGGCAAAAAATACTGTCGATAGAAATTTTCGTCGGTACGTATAAGGAAAGGTAAAACAACGAAGGAAAATAAAAGATTCAAGAGAGGAGAAGAAAAAATTATTGAGTATGAAGGCAAAGCACCGCTCAGCAATGAGGACTAAACGTCTTGCTAGGCAAAAAATACGAAATCTTAAACAAGAAGTTTTCGAAATGCGCCAGAAAATGGCAAAGTGTACCAGTAAGAACTTTGAAAAATATATTGAAAGCGGAAAAATTCCTCAGAACCAACTTCAGGTGTTAAACCACATCATTGAAGCAGCCAAACACAAGAATTCAAAAGGGCGTAATTATTCTGAAGAATGGATGCTGCTATGTATGCTGTTACATATGAGATCTGCAGCAGGATACGAGTTTCTGCGATGCAACGAAATCTTACCTCTCCCATCTGTAAGAACGGTTCGAAGGTATTGTGAAAGAAATTGTTTAATAGTACAAAAAATTTGTAATAACGACAATCACATTTATATGCACTGAATATTCTTTACAATGGGCATGGATAAGTTATTCGTAGCCAAGCTCGCCCTGGCTATTTTAATGTGATTCACGATTTCTTATATTTTTACGCCTGCCTCGATTATTTTCTGAAGAATATATTCTTGATTCGATGAAAGTATATTTTATATCAGTTTTTAAATTGTAGCAGATTTATAACAATGACAGATGAGGCAAATAATTTTTCAAACCTGGATGAAAATTGTAATCTGTTTTTCCCGATTTGAGAATATCAGCCCACTGTTAAATGTGATAACAAACATTTATGGTCAGTAGTAGGTGGCGCACTATGGCCACCCCCACTCCTATCCCCACTCCTATCCCCACTCCTTTTCCCCCACAAGCCGGTCGTTGTGAGTCCGGTCGGCGTTGTGGGTGAGAGGTTGGCGGGTGTGGGGAGGGTGGAGTGCGGCCGTAGTGCACCACCTTTTTTTTATATATATTTCAGATCTTATTAATTTTTACAATATTGGTTATAATATGATGCATGATATACAGTAGATGTTTTTAGTTTTTCGACCGTTTTTTTTCACGACGATGTCGCTGGCCATGGAGCGGTGGTTTACGCCGCGTATTGCTCTGGTGATCGGACGATACTTCAGCTAGGGTTGATAGAGATACCGTAATGTGAGAGAGGTTCGTGTATATATGATTGTGTTGAGATGGTCCATAAATGAGTTTTTCCTACATACCTGTTTATGATTATTCTTTAGCAGGTTTGAACTCCAGCTTGTTGAATTTCGTGCCGTGGTACAACATGATCAAGTTATTACTCGCGGCTGCTTCGCACATCTGCTCGTATAACTCGCTCGCGTCTTCGAAAGCTTTGACGAATCTAGCCGGTAGGTAGCATGTAAACGCGTTGTCTATGTCCACGGTAATACGTGTACCCCATGTCGTGTCGGTGGTTTGCATACCGGTGATGTAATAATCTTTGCCTTGCTCAAGATCGGCCAGTCTTTTGACAGGCAGGCGAACGGAGTCCAAAAGGCCTACTTGATTGATGCGTGCGAAATCCATTTTCCAGAGCGAGTTTTTTTATATTTACCGTTAAAGAGCGGAGTTCTGATATGTCGTGTATTCTTGCTTTAAACGCTGCAATATCGCGTAAAAAGATGTCTAAGCGCACTTTTAATTCGTGTCGTTTACTTCGGCGGTGTTTTGGGAGTACTGTCTGAGCATCAGAGAGTTCGGATGATTTAAACCCTCTGTTCGCTAGAGTCATATCCCCGCTCCTAATGCAGAAAAGAGCTGACAACAAACTTTTGATGCAGTAACTCCCGCCACTGTCACAGGGTGTCACCTCGGCAGAGCTCTTTTCCCAAAGAGCTGACAACAATCTTTTGATGCAGTATCTCCCACCACTGTCACAGGGTGTCACCTTGACAGAGGTCTTTTCCCTCTTTCCGATGTTCCACCGTTAATAAGCTAACATTCCAAGACGTGGTGGTTCTGTACTCCCACAAGGAGCTGGAACGATCGCTATGAGAAAGCCATTTTTTTATTCTCACAGCGTTATTGAGAGCACACTTGAGTGAGGCATTTTTGTGTAGTAAACCGTGGAATATGCAAAAAGTGCTGCTCTCGGGGAGATTACGAGACGGTGGTTCCTCGTTCTCCTCTAGATTTATAACGAAGCAGTCTGTTAGCTGTGTCAAATAGGCTGTTGCGTCAGTACCTCTTGTAAACAGGCGATCGGATTGTATTTAATGATTTCTTTTCCTTATTATTTTTCTTTTTTTTTGTTTCTTGATGATGATAATTACAACTTTTTCTAATGATAGTTTTTGTTGCTGGTTAACAACTTCATTATACATGAACTGGGTGAAAGAAGAAACACGCGTAGATGATGATAATTATATTTCGGTTTTATTGACGACTCTTGCTTTCGACGGACGACATTCGACTGCTTATAATCTGCTTCTCTGCTCGGCGAGAATTGTCTCCCTCTCTCCGTACACACATACATCCGTTATCATTTCACTCTCATTCGTGGGCCCACCATTCACTCATTACATTTACCCCCCTAATTTTTAATACGCTTGATTCGTACATAAAAATTCACACACACACATCACACTACAAACCATTCGCTTGACTCCACCCCCCTAAGGGTCTCGTCTTAACATTATTCCATTCACACAGTATACTAGCATACCAATGGCCCTATACACTCGTCTCGTCGTTTTTCTTTTTTTATTTTTTTTTAACTATTGTGACGTGGTAATTTTGCCCACGTCACAAAATGATTAAAAATTGGCACGGCACGAGAGGGGAGCATTCTTCGGCATCGAAGAATTTCTCTCGAGCAAATCCAGAAGGGCCAAATACGAGCGTATTACCGAATATTAATTTATTTTTATTTATTTTATTATTGTACGAGCGAGCGGCGGTTATCCACGACAATTTCGAGTCAAGGAAGGCTTAGGCGATTCAGAGAGGGGATACCGAAACGTCATCTAGTCGGAAAGCAGAGGGAAATTCAAATTTCGAGTTTCGCTGTCGAAGGTCATTACGCGTGGGTCGCTAACTCCATGCCCTCACCCTCAGCTGTCTAACCTCAGGATGCGTCTATCAGCATCTAGAGATCGCCATATTCTCGTTGGAAGCCGAAGGCACAATTTCATCGTGTCAAAACATCGAAAATACCGCTCAACCAAACATCGAAATTACCGCTCAGCATAATGTCAAACGTATCGGCTCAGCATATCGTCGGAATTCAAAATAATACGTTGAGGTCAGGTCGGCGAGAGAAGGTTCTTGAAAACTCTCGAACATTCTAGAACAAACGGTTGCGATTCTCGCGAGTAGGTTAAGGGTGGGGGGTTAGGACCCTAGTCCGCGTACTTGCTCTCGCGATAATTATCGAGGACTCGAGTTTTGGGCAGCAATGACGGAGGATGTCTTTTCTCGGACCGTTGCCGTTCCTGATCAAAAACCCGACGCCGCCAGAATAACGATGGAGAGATTTTCCGTGGTCTTTTTCCGGATCTCGTCCTACGGAAACTGTAGTGGTGAGCCGTCGTTTCGCTCTTATTGTCGTTTTGGGATATTTGTAATGCATTACGCGCTAGCATCTTTTGAAGAACTTTATTGTTTAACGAGCGATATTGTTTCGGGGTACGCACGTGTTTGGAAAATCCTGGTTACGTCTTGTCTCGCGATTTTTATCTTTCGCGATTTGTCGTTGTCATTTACTCAATTTGAATTGCCGAGAGGAATTCTATTATAATTTTGTCCAATCTCGAGATCCATAGTTTTAGTAATTGTTAAATAATTGTCGGTATCGATCGGGTCACATATCTTTAAAGTGCGTTAAAGGCGAAATCCTTATCGTTACGAAATTGTGTATCGTGGGCGGTCGAGCCGAATACTCTGTAAAACGATTTGTCGACGGTTAACAGAATTTTATTATCAGATAATTTTGTTATCAAAAATTTAACTTAAAATCAATTTCTTATTTTTTTAATTATCGAAAGTTTAAATAATTTGTAATTTATATTATTCAATTTTCCGGAAAAATATTTTCATCATTGTTTTTTTTATTTAATAAATTTCAATTGTAATTCCGGATTTTCGTGTAATTATTTTCGAGTAATTATTTTGTACCTCGCCTAGACACGCCCCTCTACCAACTTGGTTTAACTTACAGCTACGACCGGGAAAAACCTATTCTTCCGTTCTCGATAATTTTCAAATAAAATTTGTCGAAGTTAACTTCGGCTGGCGTCCAGAAAATTCTCGAGATAGGAATATTTTGTGCGACTCACGGAAAAAGTCGTCACACTATATACAGCTTAATTTTAATTCATCGAGTACACTTATTATATCAAACATTCACATATGGCTGAGATTAGGTCACAGGAATTTTATATTTTCGCAAACTTTCTCGATTATACGTGCCTTTTATTTTGTCGCTATTCTCATTTTCGCTAACAACAAACGCATTAGGCCCTTTTGTGCTCAGTATTCGATATGGTCCTTCATATATCTTAAACAATTTGTGGGTAACCCGGTCGGTATTGCTCGAGAGATGAGGAACCTCGAGTAATACAAGATCACCTTTCGCTAACTCGACTTTCGATGCATTTTTCTGAGTTTCTTTTCGACGATCGAAACATCGTGCGAGCCGTTCATTCGCCAACAATATTTTACTTTCGTGAGATTGAGCAGAAATGTTTGGGAAATTTATTAATTCACTGATTTTATCCTCGGGGGGGACACCCCAGTGCAGCTCATGAGGCGAGAAACCGGTGCTACAATGAGTGGTACAATTGATAATGGTTTCGATCGTTGGGATATATTTTGCCCATTTCGTATGTTGTTCCGAACAGTACATTCTTAAAAATCTTCCCAGCTCACGCGTCGTTCGCTCTGTCGGATTCGACTGTGGATGTCGAATTGACGAGTAAACAACTTTTATTCCTTGATTGCTCAATTCTCTTTTCCATAGATGAGAGGTAAACTGAGAACCATTGTCCGAAAGGATGCGGAGAGGTTTGCCCACCTTAATACAATAGTTTTTAAGTATTTTATTTACGACGATTTGGGATGTTGCCTTCTTAATTGCATAAAGTTGAACGTACTTCGAGAAGGCGTCGAGAACAACAAAAACGTATTGGACCTCACCGATCGATGTGGGTAATGGACCATAGAAATCTACTGTCACTAATTCCCCTGGTTTCTCTGATTTCACCCGACAATATTCACCCGTCATGCTTCTGTTCAAATGCTTTATTCTTTGACACATATCACATGATACTACCATTCGTTTTACGTCTTTCTGCATTCCTTTCCAAACAAAAAATCTTTTCAGATGAAGCAGTGTCTTATGCACACCCACATGCCCCATTCTTTCGTGCTCCATTCGGATCACTAAATTCTTTAATTTCTTCGGAACAAGAATGCACCAATGGTGCATTCTTGTTCCGAATGCCGAAATGTGTTTGAATATTGTCCGGAAACTTTTGCTTATGTTTCTCGATTATTTCGCGAACTTCTTCGTCTTCGTTTTGAGACCGACCCAAATCCCTCAATTCCTTTTTGAAACTTCCTTGTAAATCTAATTGTGTTATCATAATCAACGCGTCTGCTTCTTGAGTGCACACCTCATTTACATATCCTAACGTGAGCGTTGATATGATAACGCTATCAGAACTCTCGGTTTCAAAACAACGATTTGGATTGCGGCTAAAAAAATCCGCCACGACATTTTCGGTGCCTTTACAATATTGTACAGTGAACGAGTACTCCTGGATTAATAGAATCCATCGCGATAAACGGGCTGTTTGAAACGGTGTATTGTTTATAAATGTGAGCGCCTTATGATCCGTGATGACAATAAATGGTCGGCCCAGCAGATAGATTCGAAGTTTAAGCATTGAATATACCACAGCGAGAAGTTCCTTCTCCGTTGTCGTATAATTCAATTCTGCTTTAATTAATCCCCTGCTGATCACCGATATTAATCTCTTGTTATCGTGTTCATCTATTTGGTACAAGATACCGCTTATTCCTTTATCCGAAGCGTCCGTTTGCAAATAAAATGTCGAGTCTAAACGATAGTGTGATAATTCCACGACTCTCGTGAAATTCTCTTTGAGTTTTTTATACGCGATCGAATGTTCGGGTTTCCATTCCCACTCTCTATCTTTTCTTAGTAATTCTCGGAAAGGATCCACATAGCACGCATGCTTGATACTAAACTGTCGGTAATAATTACACATGCCCAAAAATCGTTGTAGCTCTTGTTTATTTTTTGGTTCCGCAAAATGTAATATTGTGTTCAATTTAGTTGGGTCCGGCGCGATGCCACGAGGTGATAAAATATATCCAAGAAAGGATACCGATTTTTTACACAATTCGGCCTTGTCCAATTTCAGGGTAAAGTTAAATTTGCTCAATCTCTCTAACACTCGATTTATATGGTTCACATGTTCCTCAAATGTTCGAGATGTTATTAATAAATCATCGATATAATACGTTGGAAATTCTACAAAATCATTTTGAAAAACCCTACTCAATGCTCGTATAAATCCGCTTCCTGATGTATTTAGACCGAAAGGGATTACTCTAAATTGGTAAACATTTCCATCGAATTTAAACGCGGTGTATTTGCGTGAGTCCTCTTTCAACGGAATTTGCCAATATCCTTGGGTGAGATCTAATTTCGTTATGTATTCCTTTCCATCATGTTTTTGCAAAATTTCTTGTATTATTGGTGGTGACTCGTTATCCCCTTCTATAATTGCATTGATATAACGGGCGTCGAGGCAAAGGCGAATCGTTCCGTTCTTTTTTTGGACAACGCGTAGTGGATTTGTATACGGGCTGTTTCCTCGCTCTATTATGTTATTCTCGCACATTCGATTTATTTCTTTTCTCACTTCTTCTCGCAAGTAAATCGGCACAGGATACGAACAGCGGGCCGTGAATTGTTTCGTGTCTATTAGTTTGATCTCATGTTCATAAATCGAGGTGAGACCGGGTTTCTCCGAAAATACCTGGCGATGCCTCGTGATCAATTTTATTATCTTATTTGTTTGATTCTCATCACAACTTTCCAAATTATTTGCGCATGACTTGATTTTTTCCATGAATTCAATTTCACAATCTCGCTCATGTGATAAATTTTCAATTTTTAATTCCCTTTCATTTTGTTTTTGCAGCAATACATTATTTCCTTCACACCTATTATTCTGATAAATCACGTTAATGTGGGCATTGTCATTCTCTTTACTCATTTCGAGTTTTTCTGTAAACTCTTGGTCAAATGATACAAATTCGCGCTCTATTTTCTCGCCCTTCATTTTAATCTCGAGATTCTCATAATCAACAATCATTTTATTTTTTCGTAAACAGTCATTTCCTATTATGCCATCCGCCCGTAAATCAGGAATTATCAAGAATGCATGTTGGAGCATCCTATTCCCTATGAGCGCCTCACACAAAATCTGTTTTTTTTTACCGAATTCTTTTTCTTACTAATTGCTGTAGAAACAGAAACATTTGTCACGGGTAATTCGATAAATTTTATTTGTCTCGCTAATCTCTCATAACATCTTTCGGATAAGCACGTTACTTGGCTTCCCGTGTCAATTAATACTTGTATTTCGCACACTCCTATTTTCATTCGAATATGAGGACACGGCAATATTTCAATTGAATTTCCTTCTGTTGTACATTCGTTCCCCTCTATTTCTTCGCCAATGTCCTTGACAGAATCGAACATTTTATGACACGTTGTCGGAGCTATATACATCGTGTCACGTTCTAGTTTCCCGACGTGTTATTATTACGAATGATCATTAATTGTTCGATTTGATCTTGGTATCTCGGCTGTTGGTTGTTCGGTGGGGGAAAACGAGTGTCCGGTAACTGACTTATTCCAGGATTACACGCACAATTTTGCGTCCATGGGCCTTGATTATTATTTATTGGAAAATACGCTTGTGAGTTTTGGCTATTACTGGCATTTCTTTGACTCCTATATTCCGGTCTCTTGTACGAATTGTACGTTTTTCTCTGATTTTGCAAACGCGTTGGCTTCTCGTTAACCGAAATTTGATTTATTTTAGATGTTTGCGCGTAATATTGATTTTTTCCTTCTCTGCTCCGCACGAAATCTTCTTGCGCTAAATCTAACTGCGCTAATGCTTGCGCGACTAAATCTGTATCGTTATAATTCAACGTTGCTAGATTTGTTCTGACCCGCGGAGGAAATTGTTGTGCGATCGTGTAATTTGTCTCATACGCCGTTAACGGTGGTTCAAAATTCCGGGCTTCTTTTATTTGTTTGTAAAAATATTCTTGCATGCTGCCTTCTTTCTCTTTATATCTACGTGTGGCCCATGCACTTTTAAACCTCACTTGAATCGGTATTGCGTAAAATTCCTTCTTGAACGCGTTTTTAAACATTTCAAACGTTAATATTCCATTTTTGTTAATCTCATACCAAGTTTTAACCCTTCCTTCTACAATATTTTCCAATAAAATCAATTTGTTTTCTGTGCGGCAATTCTTCAATCGGAAATATCGCTCGATTTCTTCCAAATATTCTATGGGGTTTTTACTTTCGTTAAATTTCGGCACGTCAACGTTAATATTCAAATTTTGTAACTGCGTGAATATTCCTGTAACCATCTCACCATTTGTATTTTCGTTCGCTCGTCCGAGTCCGTTTTGCGCTATGTTTTCGTTTCTCGGTCCTTGTGCCGCTCGAAGGTTCTCGAATTCTAGTCTTTCCTTTAGCAGACGTTCTCGCTCTTCTCGAATCCTCCTCCATTCCTCTTCGATATTCAACTCTTCACGTCGCGTTTCTGGCATTTCTGGTGATTCTTGCCTACTAATATTTTGAATTTGGTTTAGTCTTTTTTTTGGAATTGCTTTGGGTAAATCGGCTTTTCGCTTGATTAGCCTTGTTACTTTTAAACTTGACAGTGACTCGTTTCCACTTTTATCTTTTAATCTGGTTATTCTAGGTGAGACCGGTCGCTTTATTTTAGGCATATATTTCACTATTTTACTTTCTTGTTAAGTACATGTATGAACGTTGCCTTGTTTTTGTAATGATCATATATATTGTTATTTTTTTTTTTTTTTATATACTTAATAAATACTTTTCTCAGACTGCTTGGTTGTGCCGTAAGTTGGGCGCCAGTTTTAATGATTTCTTTTCCTTATTATTTTTCTTTTTTTTTGTTTCTTGATGATGATAATTACAAGTTTTTCTAATGATAGTTTTTGTTGCTGGTTAACAACTTCATTATACATGAACTGGGTGAAAGAAGAGACACGCGTAGATGATGATAATTATATTTCGGTTTTATTGACGACTCTTGCTTTCGACGGACGACATTCGACTGCTTATAATCTGCTTCTCTGCTCGGCGAGCATTGTCTCCCTCTCTCCGTACACACATACATCCGTTATCATTTCACTCTCATTCGTGGGCCCACCATTCACTCATTACATGTACAACAATTTGCTTTAAAGTAGCTTCGGCCGCTCGTAAAGGCGTTTCACCCTCGGCCCACTCTATACCGTGATGATTGCATTTTAACCACGTGTTTTTTCGTTTCACACTAGGAGGCAGTACGTTATAAGCGTGAGGCGGTGATATGACCCAGTGTGCTAAGTAAGATGTTTTCACAGAGACCACGGCAATTTCTTTAGGCACGAAATTATTATATTTATCCTTCAGACCTTGTATATCAACGACAATGTTCATGATACCTCCAGACCGTCGTTATGTTTCAAAGCTTGAACGCAGACTGATGACTGTTGAATGCTCTGCAGCAGCGTTAGAGATAACAGCATTAATCGTCGGCGAAATCTGACACTCTCCATGTGTCACCACGCGCGTGATTTTCGCCAAAAGAAACGGGATAGGTTGTAGACGGAAGTTTTTAAAACAGCCCATGTGATTCTTTTTGTTAAAAAAAATGAGATAGGTGTTGGTCGCAGCATTTAAAATTTTATTACCATATAATTACAGAGAACGAGAGCATTGGACGTCAGCAGAATATGGAAGCCGCTACGTATCACTATCCGCATGATTTGCGTTGAAAGAAATGGGATAGGGGTACACAGGATTTTAAAACGGCACGCGTGATTCTTGTTGAAAGAAATGAGGCAGGGTTTAGATACAACGTTCAAAATTTTATTATTATAAAATTACCGAGAACGAGAGCAGCACTATCCGCATGATTTGCGTTGAGTGTTGTATACAGTGTAGATGCTTAATTCTATAACCCCTGTCGATACAACCATCTGTATCGGAAACCACGTCCTTAGATATACCACTCTTATTGATATACGCATTATAATACGCATGAACTATTTTATCGTTTTGCTGCAAATCATGCGAAAATACGTCTCTAAATCGTTGAATACCGATGCCAGTAGCCATATAATAAAGAAACATAACGCAATACTGTCCACAACATCGAATTAGGGCCTTGGAGCTGAACGGTGTTGCAACGGAAGAGTCGGCAGTTTCTTCGGAGACATGCGAGATGTTGTGGGATGATTGGAGGTAATCCGTAGCTGTCGAAGAACCATCCGTGTCCATCTCGATCGACGTACATGGCAACCCAGTGGGTCCCTGGTCGTTTGTATCCATCGGTGTTAACCACGAATGCCGTCGGTTTCGTCCACACCTTCGGGATACGATCGGCCGGATAGACACCTATAGCATGCTCCTTTATGTTTTTGAGAGACTGTAAGACCTGAAGACTGTTCATGGTTTGAAGATTCTTTTTCCTCCTCGGTTTTGGTCTCCGATATACCAATACCCCATGACGTGGTAGTTCTATACTCCCATAAGGATGTAATCTGCTCGCTTTGACAGAGCCAAGCTTTGATTCTGATGGCGTCGTTCAGGGCGCATCTGTAGGCTTGTCTGTGATTTGCAGCACAGTGATACATACAACGTGCGTCGCTCTGGGGTAGGCGGCATAATGAAGGAACCTCTTCATCAACCCCCAAATTTATAATAAAATACCCCGTGAGTTGCGTTAGATACGCTGATTTCTCAGAGCCGCATGTAAAAATTCGTGTAGCCTGGCCCGCGATCCTTTTCAGATTTGTTTCCAACGCTTGTAACGATGTATCGCCTTTAGACCACGCTATACCGTGAATATGATCACATAACCACATATTTTGACTCTTTTCAAAGACCGATAGATTGTCATCCGTATAAGGCGACTTTACAACCCAATGACTAGAGTCTTCAGTTTTTACCGATACGACAGCTACCTCTTTAGGTATAAACCGGTTATCTTTACCTATCATACTCTGCACATCAATAACAATATACATGATGTCGTTTCATTTTCGACCGTCGCACTCTGAACGATCAGCGGAAACTGAGGGTTTCTCTCTCTCTCTCTCTCATCAACCACTGAAATCTACGATGACCTGTCTGGATGAGTCAATCTCCAACACATTATCATACTCAGCGTACACAATACAGTTAATCGTTGTTGATAAAGACCCCGCGAAGCGTACTTCTATCCTCACGCTGCCGTGCCTCACCAGGTTCCAGTGGCTGCTGCTATTAGCCGAGAGATCGGGTGTCAGATCAAACGCGAAAAGGCAATGGCCGTGTGGATAATTCAAACGTGCGATACAATTGCCATCGTTGAGAAAGTGAATACCCGAACCAGAAAATAATGTGTGATATGCATCTACATACATATTACTATCTAGGAAGTCTGTCTGCAGAGGCTTTGACGGTATCTGCTGGCCGTCTACATATAAAGAAAGATAATTGATCGTGTAATGGTGGAAATTGAACGGGTTTTTTCCATAATCACCGTTGAAAGCCTTGTTATCGACAAAACCAATGATTATACGTTTTGGTAATTGGCCTAGTATGACGTTATCAAGAGTGTCGCCGTGTATTCCAGCATGCATTGATATAGCTTTAACCTCGACACGTGTCAGCGGATATTTTGCTGTAGATTTAGACAGAGCTCTTGCATGAGCCAGGAGTATACCGGGTTCTATCTTAACACTGCGTACGATTAGCGATGCTTCTGTAATGCGGATTTTACAATTTTTCAAACGGGTTATGTGGCAGAAAGCACTATTGTTCTGTACAAGCCGCAGACGCATTTCAACACCGTTTAACAAAAACCTTTCCTGATTGAAGATATCGCAATGCAGATGTCCAAGAAGATCGACTGTTCTTTTCTCACCTAATACAGCCCGTCTCTGAACAAGTCCATTGTTAATACTACCCTGATCATCCATCGCTCCCTCTGTATCACTATACCATAAACCGCTCGTAAGATGCGAGGTCTTCGCAGCATACGCGTAGTTCAGCAGAGTTTCAATATAAGCTCTATAAGCATAAGCATTATTAGGGGGAGACACAAGTTTTTGATTCAAAAATACATCAATCTGACTGAACATCGAGTGTAAAAGATTGTTCACGGGTCCTACAGGGGGTAACGCATCTTTCGCCCCCTCCACCTTTTCTGGAGCATCTATTATAACGCGTATACTTAGCATCGTATGCGCGAGGTCAATGTACTCACCCCCCTGGCCCGGGACAACAAACTCTATCGGTGAATCATCCGTCAACGATGAGATTGGCTTGTAGTATACCGAGTGTGTCCCCTCTATCGTTGTCTGGGTTGGTGGTAATGAAAATAATTCAAGCTCTGACTTGAGACACTCGCACGAGTGCGCATGTAGGAACGCCATTTTTCAGAGCTCGGTTTAACCAAAGATATCCACCACTGTTCTTGGTTTCTTGTTACGCCTCGCGGTGCGTGGTTTAGTCGATGATCTTCTACCTCTAACAGACTTCTTCCTCTTCTTACAATTAGTACGTTTCTTTCTCACCCCGCCGCTGCTCGAGCGTTTTTGCGATTTCACTGCCTTTCTTTTTTTTTCACAGACCTGCGTCGTGATACGCTGTCAGCAGCAGAATGCATCAGTTTATTAATTTTGCTGTCTTTATAGCCGGAGCCCTTCATGAGCGAATTAATTTTTTCTTCAGCTTTACGCTTCACTTTTTGCCCTGATTCGCGCAGGCGCGTTTGAAACGCTTCACTCGGTTGTACGCCAGAGTTAACAACATCCGAGGCCATATTAATTCCTGAGCGAAGCGCCTCTCTACCAACAGTCCGAGCCCCTTGTTTCAAGAGAGGTATGATACGTCGAAAGAGACCCCCTAAAAAACTTCCAATGCCGTGACCTCGCTGGTTTGGTGAGCCGATATACACATGGCTGATACCGCCATAGCCGGTTCGAGCCCCACTCCCTATTTGCACGTCAGAGTACTCGTCATAGTAATAGTCCAGAAGAATAAAATTAAGTTCTATTCTGGAATGATGCAAGTTAGCCAATTTTTTTATAGGTTCATTTAGATATGGACGAACATATTTACACTTACGCCCGAAGAAGTAAGGTCCGTATTTGTCTGTAACAATTGTTTAAACTTTTGAAACCCCACATTTCGTTGAATAACGTCTCTCTCGTGGGTTGTACACGAAAAATTTTCAAACAAAAGTTGTTCGTCTTATCATTCTTGAAAAAACAAGCCGTCATGAGATCGATTATAATTATTTGTTTAGTTGCAAAATGCAAAGTCCTGCGAAAAAAAAAATTTTCATTTTTCGTTATAAATTAACAAATAAATAACGTGTGGCTTTGAAACTCATGGTACAGATAATATAGAGTGTCTTCAAAATTATCGTGCAAATTTTTTTTGCCTGTCTTGTATAGTTTAGCAACAATCCGCAACAAGCCAAAATCCGTAAATCGGTTGCCCCTTCTACTGGCATTGGCCTACGGGTTGCCAAAAAATCATGGAGTGAGTTCGTTACTGGTACTTTCTATAAATGGAAAAAAAAAATTTTTTACATTCGTAAATCACTATTTTTGGGACACTTGAAATTTTATGCTTATAAACAATTAGAGATATTGCCGAGAATTAAAATATTATTGCGAATATTATGATGGATTGTATTTACCCTTCATTTGACGAGTAATTAAAAAAAAAAAAACATGAATATCTTTATTAGAACCGGAGATAATGGTGTTTACGTGTTATTTTGTTTATTGTCGTTGTTATTGATATTGAGGGGGGGGGGGGGAATATCAGCTGTCTCTCAACACCCCAAGGGATCACCGTGAATTTTTTCAGATCCTTAGGTGCGTTGTATATAGTTTGAAAAAATTGATTGAAGTTCGTTGAGCGTCGTCTATCGGAGACATGAGACCGAGCAGCGTGGTGGGGGGCTCGAGGCTTCGCGCGCCTGGCCGTTTTTACCGCTTACTTAACAAATCAACCACTCCGTTAATAATTATCGTAAAATAATTTATCTTTTTTTAAACTATGCTATTTTTTTCTCAACAATTCGAATCTGGAATTGGATTTTCAATATTCATGATTTTTGAAGTAAAACTTCTATACGCGCGCTGGGCTTGGGGAGTAAACTGGTGAGAGCGTTACGGAAAGTGTGATCGGGCGAAGCGAACGGAAGTTGAGAGGGAGATATATGTTGGTAAAGACAAAAAGAGAGAGTTATGTTTCGTATACCCCACTCTTACATTCGGGTGCGCACGCACATTTTCTTTTCAGCAAGAGAGAGTGGTGTGCTCGCACATTTCCTTTCTCTCTTTCTCTCATTGCCCATTACGTTGATGGAAGCCCTATTCGCTGGGTGCACGTACATATACTACTATAAAAATAAGTGTGTATTGTGTATACGTTAAGCATGAAAAAATGCGGAGCCTTATTTTTGGTGGCGCTGACAGTATGCATGAATACGTAACACACTGATAATTGAATGGTGTTAGTATTTTCGTGCACCTAGCGAATAGGAGCAAGTCAGAGAAAGAATTGCGCGCACATATTTCCTTTCTCTCTTTTTCTCATTGCCAGTGCATACCTATACACTCTCACCATAGTGAGAATGTGTAGTCGTGTATATGCATACTGGTGGCGACGCCAATAGTGAGGAAAGGCACTTTGTAGATGATAAAACGTATGTGTTACACGACTACACATTCTCACTCTGGTGAGAGTGTATAGGTATGCACGATCCCTATATATCTCAGTAATCCGTGTGTCAGTTCACTAGCATTACACGAACGGTGATTTTTGTTTTTCCGTGATTTTATTCCGTTCTTGAACAATTTTATTAATTAATATTTAGTTCAATACATTATGTATTCGACGTTTGGAGTGAATAAAATTTTTAATTCATTTTAAAGTTCACAATTTGTGAATTTTCGCTTTAATTGTATAAAATTATGGCAGAGAGTGATAGAGACTCGGAGTATGAATGCATGTTCCAGGACCATCAACCGAAAAATAATGAAACGATGAATTAAAATAATAAATAACGAAAATCAAATCTTAAATATTGATTTTTCAATGAAAACCCATGAACATTAAAAAAAAAAATTTCTTTTATATTTATGTATATATCTGTATGGTGCAAAAAAAAGTTTTACTTCAGTTGTGTGGTCTAAAGCACACTGTAGTTTTTTTTTTTTTTTTTTTTTTTTTTTTTCAAATTCGACTAATATTCTTGGGAAATATCGCTGGAAATAATTTCAAGGACATAATGTGAGTTTGAACATAGAATGAAAGAAAATGAAACTTAATTCGGGTGGTGTGAGAATATATACTAATATATTTATACACACATATAATGGAGGAACGAGAGAGACATTAAGACACTAAGCGTATAATACTTTAAAATACGTAGGGTGATGGCAAGAAAAATAACTCATTCAAGCGTCAATGATATTTAATATAATAATAGATAAAACAATTGTGAACATGTGACCATAAGTATACAAACATTTTTTCGCTCTAAATTGTATATACATATTGCATTAAATCGCAAAAATCCCCTCACGGGGAAAAAAACGTGGACAAGTACATTGGTGGTCCCTTGTTTCCCTATGATATTAAAAAAAATCCAAAACGCCGCTTAGAAGAATTCAAAAAAAGTTACAAAATAAGTTGAGATCTGTTGAAATATACGTGGCCAAATACGGGAAGCTTTACTGCGTTTCAATAAATTTTCAAACATGGTTTGATGTTGATAGAAAAAATAATAAAGTTCGGAAATTCAACTATGTCACCAACCAAATTGCAAACGTAAAAAAATTAGATTGTAAAAAAATTCTGAACAAAGTACTTGGCGAGGATTTTACCATGAAATTAGCGTAGTGTATAGATCACGATCACGAACTCGCCAAGTACTTCGTTCAGAATTTTTTTACAATCTAATTTTTTTACGTTTGCAATTTGGTTGGTGACATAGTTGAATTTCCGAACTTTATTATTTTTTCTATCAACATCAAACCGTGTTTGAAAATTTATTGAAACGCAGTAAAGCTTCCCGTATTTGGCCACGTATATTTCAGCAGATCTTAACTTATTCTGTAACTTTTTTTGTATTCTTCTAAGCGGCGTTTTGGATTTTTTTTAATATCATAGGGAAACAAGGGACCACCAATGTACTTGTCCACGTTTTTTTCCCCGTGAGGGGATTTTTGCGATTTTTTATTATGCAAAACAAAAAAATCAAAATTTTTAAATCGTGATTATCAGCTACGATCGAGAAAAAAAATTATAAAATAATTTCAGTGACCTCCAAAAATTTTTTTTTACAGCTAAAATTTTAGCAAAACCACTGCTTCATCACGTAGTGATATTTTTTCATGCAAAACGGAAAAACTGAAATTTTTATACCATGATCGTTCGTCAAAATCGAAAAAAAATATTCAAGTAACATGCGCGACCTCTAAAAAATTTTTTTTTAGCTCAAATTTTGGCTAAGTTTCTTGTTTGATATGTACTAGAAGCTATCAAAGTTAAACGAAAAAAAAAAGTATCGATTTTATTTGCATCACCCTAGTGTATTGTAACGTTACGCACTTATCGACCGAGTGTACGTCGCTACGCGTCGTTCGTGCTTCTTAAATTAAAAGGAGCAGGTATGAAAGAACGTGAAAAAACGCGGTATTTGTGTAAAAAATATAACAAAATGAAATTTATTCAATTTTAGCGATGCGTTTACAAAATAAAATCTCGCGGATAAATTTTATAAAGAGATTTCGGTCGCGTTACCGGATTTATGAAAATTGTTTCAAATTTTTATTTACTTGGTTTGTTATTTTATTTTGTTTGCGTTGTATTCGAATTTCTAACGAACACGGAGATTCAAAAGAAATAAGAATCGTTGCAGTTTACTGTACGAAAATCCACGAGGATTTTCTTGAATTATGAAATAAACAATTTTCTTTTATTTCCGCTTTGTTTTTGTTTTATTATTTATCGCACGCTGTACTGTCTATTGATTTGCACGCTTCATGTCTATCTCACTCTTTGTGTGTCTCCTGCGTTTTTATAATAAAGAAAAGAATTTGAATGGCTTTTTGTTTTGCTTATTTCTGTCCTGTCCTGGAACAACCCGCTTATTCTTATTTTTCTATTATTCACTTTTTAATTGTTCAAAATTAACCACAATCCAAAAGTGACTTGACTCGATATAATAATAATAATTTAAATAATTTTTGTATAAACTAAAGTTCTTACCGCTGCCTTTTGGATTGTCGTTCCAAATAATAATAATCGTTTTATTTCAAAAATCAATTATAAATCCAAGAGTATTTATTCAATTCACTTTCTTTAATTATTTTATAATATTTTCACTTTATTTAAGAATATTACTTAAATTATGACAAATTTCCTTTAACCTCTTGGATGTATAATTTATCTCCAGTTCCTCTCAGACTGCCTCGGCTATATTTCTTTCAATTTTGAATCTACGTTGATTTTGCAAAAATAAATAAATAATTTCTAACCTGTTTCCAACAATCATAAAAATAAAAGAAATAATAAAAAAGGTGAGTATTACTCAGGCTACGGGCTCTAAACGTCGCCGAATAGCGCCAATATCCCTTGCAACACAGGAAAGGATGCAGACCCCAGACCACGGGAGTTAAACGTCGCCGAATCACTCCAATGTCCTGAGCATCTACGAGGTAAGGAAATAATTGACCATGAACCACGGGATGAGAACGTCGCCGAACCCCTCCAATGTCCCATGCATCAATTAATCGGAAAGTAAAAAAAAAATAGGAGTGACCCTGGACTACGGGATGAGAACGTCGCCGAACCCCTCCAATATCCCAGGCATCAAGGAAAAATAGGAACAAAGGATTTATGAATTGTTGGAACTAGGTAGAGTGTTCTACTGGAGAGAGCTCTGTTAGGAAGTCCGAGCCAGTCTAAGTGATCAGAGGAACTGATGATGAGAGCGGTCGCGCAGCGACTTTTATACCCCACTTTTCCCTCGCTTTCGATGCGCCGCTTAAATTTAATCTCGAACCCTATACTGCGCATGTTCTATTTTCTCATTCGCTCAGCACTCTCCCCACTACTCATTCACGCTCTCACATTCGCTCGCCGCTACCCCCACTCTCGCATCCACGGATGCGCGAAAATCCGCTTTTCATGTATTTCAGCTTTATTTATTTTGAATTTTCATTATTAATCGCTTATTATTTTTATTTTTTTGATTTATCGAATCATTTTTTGTATTTGAAAACAATTAATTAATTTTTAGAACAATGAAAATATTTCGAGTTTTCTCTCGAAATCGGTTACTGCGCATGCGCTGTAATACGCATTTTTTACTTATTCAAAATTATTTAAATTTTCAATAAAATTATAAGTCGCGCTTATTTTGTTTCGATTTATTGATTTTTTTCTGATTTTTTAAGTCTAATTAAGTTAACGAACGATTATTTATTGAAAAGAAATAATGAAAACAAAAAGAATAATTTATTTGATTTTTTTCGACGCTTGGCGGCGTCGGTAACGCTCGCGTTGGTAGTCTCGGCTGTTCGTTGCCGATGCCCAAGATGGCCGCCGCCCGGACGAAAGCGCGCGTCGTTGTTGTTTACGGGCGAAAAATGTCGGCGATCGCGCCGTCGCGTTGTTCGTATTCGCGTTCGGGATCGGGATATTCGTGTCGGAAGTGCGGGTACGTTTCAGTATATGAGGTATTCCACGTCAAACCGGCGGACTTTTTCCCTGACCCTCGCCGATTTGGTTAATTATTTTTTTTATATGATTATATGAAGTCTGAAAGACACCCTGGAATTTTTTCAGATTTTTCTGAAGAACCATTTTTGAAAAAAAAATCCAAAAAAGTCCAAAAAAAAGCCCCTTTTTAAAGATCTGAAAAAAAAATTCTTAAAATCGCTCATTATATGCCAAACACTTTAAGCTACCGCCCGTAGTGGAAGTACAGTTTTTTCCGTGTGTTAATCGGCTAATAACGTTGAAAAAATTCAAAAAATGCTGGAAAACACTTACTCTGGCATAATAGTTGAATATTTTCGTACCCAAAAATTTTTTTGGAATATTTCAGACCAGTAGAAAACAAAAAAAAATTGAGCCAGGCAAAAAGTTGAGGTATTAATTCAATAGTTTTATTCAATTTTATCAAATGATATATGAATCTATTTTTTTCCAAATCTAGAAAAAGATCCTTCAATGACCGGTGTAACAGCTCCAAATATTGTACGTAAAATCTTATTATATTGGGAATTCGTAACTACTAGCTCACTATATCAACTATATCAAGGTCCATTTTTTTATTCGATTGTTCGAAAATTGTGACGAAAATTGGTTTTAGGTACCCAAATATGCAACTATTGGGCCAGAGTAAGTGTTTTTCGGCATTTTTTGAATTTTTTCAACGTTATTAGCCGATTAACACACAGAAAAAATCGTACTTCCACTACGGGCGGTAGCTTAAAGTGTTTGGCATATAATCAGCGATTTTTAGGAATTTTTTCAGATTTTTAAAAAGGGGCTTTTTTTGGACTTTTTTGGATTTTTTTGGATTTTTTTTTTCAAAAATGGTTCTCCAGAAAAATCTGAAAAAATTCCAGGGTGTCGTTCAGACTTCATATAATCATATAAAAAATAATTAACCAAATCGGCGAGGGTCAGGGAAAAAGTCCGCCGGTTTGACGTGGAATACCTCATAAATCGCAAAAATCCCCTCACGGGGAAAAAAACGTGGACAAGTACATTGGTGGTCCCTTGTTTCCCTATGATATTAAAAAAATCCAAAACGCCGCTTAGAAGAATTCAAAAAAAGTTACAAAATAAGTTGAGATCTGTTGAAATATACGTGGCCAAATACGGGAAGCTTTACTGCGTTTCAATAAATTTCCAAAGACGGTTTGATGTTTATAGAAAAAATAATCAAGTTTGGAAAATCAACTATGTCACCAACCAAATCGCAAACGTAAAAAAATAAGATCGTAAAAAAATTGTGAACGAAGTACTTGGCGAATTCTTGATCATGATCTATACACTACGCTTATTTCATGGAAAAATCCTCGCCAAATACTTCGTTCAGAATTTTTTTACGATCTTATTTTTTTACGTTTGCAATTTGGTTGGTGACATAGTTGAATTTCCAAACTTTATTATTTTTTCTATCAACATCAAACCGTGTTTGAAAATTTATTGAAACGCAGTAAAGCTTCCCGAATTCGGCCACGTATATTTCAGCAGATCTTAACTTATTTTGTAACTTTTTTTGTATTCTTCTAAGTGGCGTTTTGGATTTTTTTTAATATCATAGGGAAACAAGGGACCACCAATGTACTTGTCCACGTTTTTTTCCCCGTGAGGGGATTTTTGCGATTATATCACTTCCTTTTCTAAAATTCTTAAATATTTTGGTTCATATAAACTCCTATGGAGACTGTATATAATTACAATCCGCACTTTTAGCTTGTGAATATAACCCATAACTGTTGATTTTATTTTGCATTTTTATATTTTGTAGATGAATATGTTCACTGCGAGATTTGAATACACAGGATCACAAAAAAAAATGCTTACCAGTCTGTTCAAAAGTTTATACTGAGATCATTATTTTTAACAATTTATCCAATTTACTCGCTAATCTCGCACTTTATCATTACAGAACTTCACTCAGAATCTCCGTTATTAAATCCATTAATCGAAATTTTTCAGACGTCCTGCACTTGATTATGTCAAAACTCCGTTAATAACCGTTGTAGATGTCATACACTACGCTTACACGGCACTCTTATTCCGATTTGGTTATAATGGGGTGTATATACATATATATCGGGCATAATAAACCCGATTAATTAATCCGGAATAAGAGTTCCGTGTGAACGTAGTAGTCATTGCTCTCTCTCTCTCTCTCTCTCTCTCTCTCTCTCTCTCTCTCTCTCTCTCTCTCTCTCTCTCTCTCTCTCTCTCTCTCTCTCTCTCTCTCTCTCTCTCTATGTGAGTACAGACTGTCGCACGTTATTTTTGCTGCTAATTTTGGGCTTATTACTGCTGGAAAACTGCCTTCGGGCGTTTTGTTACAGATCTAGAGCATGTATAAGATTGCTTTGCATCCTTCCTGCTACATTTTTTGATCTCGGACTGGTGCATTGCAACTATTTTTCTGGTTTTTCGACTTGGAAAATTTCTTTGAGGTTATATTATAACCAAAACTGTTGAGCCGGCACTCCATTGCGCATGCGTCGTTGACTCTCATGGACATGGCTCACACGGACTGACCTTACTCACCAACGTGCACACAATCACCTGCTGAGATTGACGGTCTTGCGCATGATCACCAATGCCAATCTGTGATTGACTTCGTCACATAATTTGCTGCGCATGCCTAATCGATCATTACCGGAATCACACGAGAAAGAACCCGAAGTGAGAATTGGTCTCTTATCGACTTGGAGGGGATCTACCATCCTTGTCTACCTGCTCAGCTGTGCCTGTTCCATATACGCCAACATACACTCACACACTGACCAGTGTAAACTTCGTCAACCACGTTCGTATTAATATCAACCGGCCAATGCTTTTCGTATTCGTTACTATGGTTCAGCTCAAATCATTGCTAATTGCCTGAAACTGATTGCATTATTAGTTTTCGTTATTTACACGCACGCACCAATATTTTTATTATTATCGTGTTTGCAAACGACTATCAAACATTTACTATTGTATTGATATGTCAAACTGCGCTGTGTGTAGTCGGCCTCCAAAAAGAGGCGAAGGCATCCTAACCTGTACCGGTGACTGCGGCGATAAATATCATATTGATTGCGCGGCTACGAAATTTTCCATTGATCGACAAGATCTAGTTGGCAAAACATCATTCCGCTGTGAAAATTGTGCATTGCAACGATCTTTAATTACGGCTCGCACTCCAGCGAGCTCGCCTCCACAAATGTCAAGCCTTAACCAAAGTTGTGACTCTGCAAAGTTAGACAATGTTTTAAGCCATCTACAAATTCTTACTACCACGATGAATAGTCAATTTGCGTTACTAACATCAACTCTTTCTGGCCTAGCTCAAGGCCTGGATGAATTAAGTGCTAAATTTTCTAAACTTGATTCTTCACAGAGTGAAATCATTACTAAATTCAATGAATTAAGCGATAAAGTCTCACAAGATAATGCTTCCTTTTCCAACAAACTTGAAAACTTTGCCTCTCGACTTACTAATATCGAAACTGAACCGATACTTGCGGAGATTACTATTGCTGGTATTCCGTCCAATATTACTGACACTCCAAAGAATTTAGTTAGCAAAGTTTTTGCAGCATTAGATGTCCCGGATCTTATTTCGGATGTCTTAAATGTTAGGGATCTACCTATCAAGGTGAATCCTAATAGAATTGAGGATAATCCAAATCCCGAAAATAGTCAGCAAATTATTGCTTTTAAGACCTTATTGGTTTCGCTAAAATCGCCTATGATCCGTGATCACATCCTTCGGAAGAAGAAGAACAAAAGAGAACTGAAAGTTAATGAAGTATTTGATTCTCCACTAAATGGTCTAATTTATATAAATGATCATCTTTCCTCTCGCATGTATAATCTGCGTAAGCGTGCAAAGGCAAAGACGAGCGAAGCAAGATGGAAATCATGCTATATTGAATCTGGAAAAATTTATGTACGCAAAGCAAATGGCACCGCTCCATTAATAATTAATTCCGATGATGACCTTGCACAGATAGTTTGACAACCAAACGAGGCAAACCAAGTGCTCCTAAACTTAGCCTAGCCTATTGGGCCAAGGGCTTTCATATTACCCTTTCATATTTTGTATCCATCATGATTATGCATCTAAGTTATCACTGTTTTTCTATTTTTTCTATTTTCAATTTTCTATTAATGGCTTCTTAGTTATCGTTAGTCTAATTTTCCGATCGCTCATGCACTAATTTACTACGTTTATATGTATATATACTCTTCTGTTAAAAGGCGTATCACTTCATTACATGCTAATTACTCTTAATTATTCTTAACTACTCTTGTTATTACTCAAATGTATCAAATGTATCTTAGTTTATCGAGCTTACTATTACTATTACTATTATCTGAATTAACCTACGATTCTCCTATTATTATAACACGCGACTCTCTGTCGGCTTTATTATAAACATTATACTTTGTAATTACCCAAATGTACTGTGTGCCCCAAAGCTTAGCTAGGGCATAAATTAAAGTTCAATCAATCAATCAATCTCTCTCTCTCTCCAGCTGTCACTCGAGACTGACTTTGATGAAAATGTGTCTTGAGGCGTGCGATGAGGCCTATCATGGTGTTGTATACAGACACGTCAAATTCTTGAATGTGTTGGTAACTTTTGCATAATCTTGAGCCCGTGCAAAGTTTTTTCTCAGCAATTACGCGACCGATCATGCTGATTTTGGGCGCAATCGAAAGAGAATTTCTTAATTAGCTAAAAGTTCAATTTTTGAGTTCCTCAATTGCTTCTGTGCTTCGTAATTCAATAAAATGACATGCCAATTTTACCCCCACCACCGCGAAAAGTTTTGTTTCGAGAAAGTATAGTCTCGGCGAGCCTCGGGCCAGCAGACGACAGGGCTGTCAATGTACTTGTCCCGAGACTCTACCGAGTCTCTTGATACATTAGACTGATTCGAAATTTTTTTTTTTCCTGCTCATTCACGTGCGATAGTTAGACAGCAATAAAAGAGAATTTCTGTTAAAATCTGAGCACAATAGCTCAATTTTTAGAGGTCGCTATCGGTCTTTTTTATATTTTTAATTTTTTTAAAGAAATTATTAAGAAACAACTTAAATACAGCATCATGTGAAATAACAATTATGTTAAGATAACATTTAGCAGCTGTTCCGTAACAAAAATAGACTTCATCAATGCGAAAAAGTGTCAAATCTTTAAAAATGCAGCATTAAGTTTTATAAAAAATTAACTTGGTTTGTTTTCTAACTTGTTTTGATTTCTTCTCGGTCCCTGCGTCAAAAGTATTGTAGCGTTGGTGCTTAATGTGCATGCCACTGTAGCTGTGGTTTCAGTGGCGCTACTGTTCGGGTAGTTCGCGTACGTTCGAGTTGCACGATTTCAGCGCTGTGAGCGCTCAAAATGCGTTCGCTTTGGACGCTGTAAATGCTCACGATATAGTAATACTACGCACGGTGCAAGTCGAACTAACCCGTTGAGCGCTGTCAGCGCGAACAGCGCTTACAGCGCTGAAAGTGTACAACTCGAACGTACCCGTACTAGCGGTGTTTTGTTTCTTCTCTACTGTGATTGCAAAGAAGATACATTTTTTAAAATGGCTCGGGAAAACGGAGACAAAACAATTTGGTTAATCGGCAAGGAAATTCCGAAGTTAAATATCCGCCAGCTGCCATCAAATCGAAAAGTTTTGAGTTTATTTTTTCACTATCACCGAACAGAAAAACTGACCATTTGTCGAAGTGCCAAAAAAACTATGGAGGACATTTTCGAACATTGGAAAAGAGTAGAAATTCCAACGCGTCGATTGGCTAGTGCAAATCTGAAATTAATTAAACTCTATCAAGTGTGGCAAAAACTTCTAAAAAATCGGTCCAAAAATAAATTGCCATCACAAATATTGAAAGAGCGTGAATTTAAACAAGACTTGGGCAAATTGTTCAACGTTGCACATTATAGTGCTGCCAAAATGTAAAAGAACTGGAGCAAATATTTTTGCATCAGAAATATATTCGAAACCGGCCAACACAATCTGCAATTTCAGAGAAAAATGCAGATGTACTACCCTCAGTTTCCAATGGTAATGGAAATTCAGAACGTGAAGATCCCGAAGATAACAAAGTCAGCGCAGATAATGAATAGAACTTTTAAAATAGAGATTTAAAATTGGGTACATGAGTAGACTGTGCTTCTTCAAATCACGCGATATTTATTTTTTTTATATGATAAAAAAATTCTAAAATGCAAAGAACAGTCATAAGTTACAAAAACAAACTATCTACCATACGGATATAAATTGGAATTTGCCATAACCACGAGACATATTGAATCATATATTTATTCAAATTAGCAAAACATTTAATTTCGGAATGAGCAAAATTCATTGGAATTTTTTTTGAATGTTTGATTACACGGAACCCTGAAGACGCAAATTTTACATACACTTGCTCAACTATTGTTCGACTGTTTTTCAAAGTGTATTTTTTTTTCTCATTGAATTTGGAATAACGTATGTTTTAGTTTTGAGTCAGACTCTGTCGCACTGTAGTGTCTCTTCAGAGTCTCAGTCCTCAGAAGAATTATTCCGGACAACATCGAATTTCGAAGACAAAATAGGAATTCGCCCATGTAAAATGAGGAAAAAAAATATCTTGACACCATACCTCTTGTCTACATTTGACAGAACTAATACGAGTAGCAGAAATGTATCACGTATTTTATCTGCCGTAGCTGATAGCTTTGGAGAGGAAATTGATTGTGTCAATATAAGCTACAGCGCGATTCACAAAGCGAGAACAAAAATGAGAACGATGATTGCAAAAGACATAAAAGCTCAAATACATTGGTGGTGCATTGGGATGGAAAAATCCTTTCCGATATCGATAATCATGATAAAGTTGAGAGACTTCCGATCGTCGTATCCGGTCTCGATACGGAACAATTGCTTGGCGTTCCTAAACTTGATCGAGGAACGGGAGAAAGACAAGCCGAAATCATTTGCAAAACATTGAGAGAATGGAGTTTGACCGAACGTGTAAAAGCTATGTGCTTTGACACGACAAGTTCGAATACTGGTATTGCCATTAAGAATGTACATCCACTTAGAGTAGCCAAAATAATACATGAAATGGAAATATGGCATAAAAAAATGAAGCGAGATAACCTGTGATTTTATCTTTTGGAAAACTTTTTTGTTAAAAAACATCATTTTTACTCAGCTCAATTTTGTCTGTAACGTTTTCACTCCAAGAGGAAAATATAGCAATCGTTTATGAAAAATGAAGGAATGAACTAATCTTGGTCATGGATGATTGTTGTTAATACATATTTCGAAAAATTGCAGAGGTTTAAAAAATTTCACTAAAAAAAAACTTAATTGCATTTCATTGTTCGCTGCGTGTTAACTTTTGTCGTAAAATTTCTTTTTTCATCGTAAAGTATCCGTGTGTCTGATTTTTGATCCATCGAGTTTTTTAGCCCAGTACCGTCCATCAACGAATACGATTTTATGATTTTTTTTCAATGGTTATTAATTTACTTAAAGGTGTCTTAAATGAAACGTGCGTACTGCTCGAAAAGAAACTAGACCAATCATTGCTCTATCTAGCTTGTCGCCACCACATTTTCGAATTAATCCTGAGAGGTGTGTTCGAAATTTTTTGGCCAGTAACATCCGGTCCAACAACACTAATTTTTAAAAGATTAAAAGACAATTGGAATACTCTGGATACAACAGTTTTTGAAACAGGATTGGAAGATGGGATCATCGCGAAAATGATCAATAATCAGAAAGATGAAATATTGAATTTCATATTTAAGCAGTTTCAAGTAGCTTTCACTAAATTTAACGTTCAGTTCTATGCAATGGAATGAAAAAAATCAAATTAATTTTCTACTTGATCATTTTAGGTAACTCAACCCAGAAATGATTATCGCGAACTTTTGGAGCTGGCATGCATTTTTTTGGGCGGTGTACCACTTTGTGGTATCAAATTCAGATATCCTGGAGCAATGCACCATGCCCGATGGCTTGCCAAAACAATTTATTGCTTAAAATTGTTCATTTTTAAAAAACAACTCAGACTAACAAAGGGCGAAATATTGAGTCTGCGTGAGATTTGCGTTTTTATCGTCATGTTCTATATAAAGTCTTGGTTTACTGCTCCTTTCGCAGTTAAAGCACCCTGCCATGATTTAAATTTAATGCAAGATCTCGTTCAAAATCAGACGATCAATCAGAAAGTTGCTGAAGTAGCTAGTACCAAATTTGCAAGACATTTATGGTACGTTTCTGAGGAACTTGCTGCATTATCTTTTTTCGACGACGCAGTCTCCCGCGAGACTAAACTGAAGATGATTCAAAGTCTTAAACATCGCAAAAGTACACCGGGAAATTTAAAACGTTTAATGCTGCAAAAAAACAAGCTACACTTACTGTTCTCGAAGGATATTAGCGACTTTGTTAGTCAAAAATCGATTTTCTTATTTAAGAAACTAGAGCTCGATACTAATTTTCTAAACATCGATCCCGCTTTATGGGAAATGAACGAAAGTTACAAAAATGCACAAAAAATTGTGCAAAATTTGAAAGTGGTGAATGATGTTGCCGAAAGGGGAGTAGCCCTCATTGAAAATTTTAATAACAGCTTGTAGCAAATTAAACCTTCTATTCCCGGCTAGTATGGGGGACGGTTTATTCGTACATAGTCGTACGTGACTTAGAACGCATACGCCTGCGTTTGCGCGCGTTCGAGAGCGAAGGGACCGTATATTTTGCCACAAAAATACCGACTCTTCATGCAGTCACAATTACAAAAATATGCGTAGGTCTTCCCGACCCAATCGGCTTAATGAACAACAAGAAAGACTTCCAAACTTACCACGTGTGCGCCTCTACTCGTGAGGGTTATTACCTCGCGTCCTTCCTCCTTCCTTTTGGCTCTCAAGGGAATTATGCGCAGGAGACAATAGAACTCAGGAGATGAAAAAATATATTGATATTTATATACGTTGAGGTCACTGTGGTTGCGCTCGTTCGCGTTTACAATACTGCGCTATGCGCCGAATACGTCGTAGATACGCGGAACGAAATGCGCGGGTTTTAATTACAATTTTCATACAGATTCGAACGTTACGGTCACGCTTGCCCTCGTGGATAATTATTACTCAAATATAAATACAAAGAAGATATTACCGTACGCTCTACAAAAATGCGTAAACTCTCGATAACAGAACTCAATGGTTTCTTAATTATATAAAAGTGCGTCAACTCTACGCCGAGGATAATTCGCTTTTTCTAATTACAACAATACGTCCGCTCTATACCGAGGGTCAATCTCTTCTCTCTTCCTTCATCGATCACGGATCAGAAGAAGTGTCCCGAAAATCGATGAGTGGGGTCATCGACATGCGCGACAGTCCTGCGCCTCGCGCGTATGTAGAGTGCTCTGCCTGTCGCTGGCCAGCGCGATTGTCGAGACGTTACGCTCGAAATTTGTATGAAAATGAAATTAAATAATTTGATTAGACAATGCAAAAATTCGCAATTGTCCAACCAAGACCATCGCACGCTTGTTTCCTTCGTAATATACGTCGGCGCTGCAGAACGTTTTATGAAAAGAAGTGGCCGTTCGCCACAAGCTTGACAAAAAAAGAAGACGAGAAGCAATACTTGCTATAAAATTGTTGGCAATAAGATCTCTTTTATTGCAACCGGGAAAGCGTTGTCGATGCAGCTGAACAACTTGTATACAAGTTGTCTGAAAGAGATCTTATTGCCAACAATTTTTGGCCATGAATAATATTGGTAAAAAGAGAATAATAATAATATATTTACAATAAAACTGTTATTGATTTTTGATCTTTTTGATTTACTACGATAACGTCACATCATTATCAAGAGACTCGGTAGAGTCTCGGGACAAGTACATTGACAGTCCTGTCTGCTGGCCCGAGCTCGCCGAGACTATACTTTCTCTGAATAAACCGAGTCGCGGTGGTGGGGGTAAAATCGGCATGTCATTTTATTGAATTACGAAGCTCAGAAACAATTGAGAAAGTTAAAAATTGAACTTTTAGCTGATTGAGAAATTCTCTTTCGATTGCGCCCAAAATCAGCATGATCGGTCGCGTAATTGCTGAGAAAAAACTTTGCACGTGCTCAAGATTATGCAAAAGTTACTAACACATAAAAGATTTTACGTGTCTGTATACAACACTATCAAAGGCCTCTTGATGCCAGCATAACCCATTCTCATGAAAGCCAGTGTCCCGTGACAGCTGCAGAGAGAGAGAGAGAGAGAGAGAGGGAGAGAGAGAGAGAGAGAGAGAGAGAGAGAGCAATGACTACTACGTTCACACGGAACTTATTCCGGATTAATTAATCGGGTTTATTATGCCCGATATATATGTATTGTAACGATACGCTTTTACCGACCGATATAAGCCGCTACGCGTCGGTTCGAGCTTCTAAAAAAAATTAGGAGCGGGTATGAAAGAAGCGTGAGAAAGACGGATGTGTATTTTGAAAAATAAATGACAAGAGATTTTGTTCTATTTAAATTAAAATTTACAAGAGTTTGTCTGAGTATTTCGCGTTTCGCGTCGCGTCCTGAAATATGGATTCAAAAGATTTTTATTTTTATTTTTATTTTTTATCTGTTCGCGATGTTTAATAGTCTCAAACGAGCAAGGAAACTCGTATAAAACAATAAAACAGTGCGGTTACTGTATGAAAAATCAAGGATTTTTCGTCTCGACAAAATTGTAATTTTTATTCGCTTGACAATAAATCATTTTTGTTTATTCCTTCTATGTTTCGCATTTATTATTTCCGCACGCTTTATTTTAATTTTTAGTCGCGTTTATTATTTCCGCACGCTTTAGAATAAGAAAAAAAAAAATGTTTCTAATTTGAAAATAAAAATGTCCTGGAATGTCTCGCTTTTAATGCTTTTTTCTATTTTATTTGCTTATTCCACGCAAATCAATAATCCAAAAGTGAATTTGATTCGATATAATAATAATTTGGATAATTTTGTAATTTTTATAAGTAAAAATCTTACCGCTGCCTTTTGGATTATTGAGATAATATTTTGCTTTATTTCCTCTCAATTTTTGTTTAATCAAATTTTTATTATTCTTAATCCAAGAGTGAAATTTTCTTACAAATTTGATGATTATAAATTTTTATTATTGATTTGATATAAACTTAACTCTTACCGCAGCCTCTTGGATTAATGATAAATGAGACTTTTGACTAACTCGGATAATTTTAATCAAACTTGAATTTGATAAAAATATTTAATTTAATCAATAAAATAATTCTTCCCTGTTTCTGGCAAGCATAAAGAAAAAGAGGTAAAAAAAAAAATAAGGAAAGCGTGAGTCAGGCTATGGGCTCTAAACGTCGCCGAATGTCGCCGATACCCCTCCGCCACACAGGTAAGGATGCAGACCACAGGCTATGGGATTGAAACGTCATCGAATCGCTCCGATACCCTGAGCATCTACGAGGTTAGGTAAATTTATGACCACGGGCTATGGGATTGAAGCGTCGCCGGATCGCTCCGATACCCCGTGCATCAAAAAATTTCGGAAAAGGAAATATAGGTGTGACCCTGGGCTATGGGATTGAAGCGTCGCCGGATCGCTCCGATACCCCAGGCATCAAAGGAATTAGGAAGAAAGGTTTTATGCTTTGCCAGAACCAGGGAGAGAGAGTCTAAAGCTCTTAGTAGGTCCGAGTCAGTCTGAGACGTCAGAGGAACTGCCCCTAGAGCGGTCGCGCAGCGACTTTTATACCCCACTTTTCCCTCGCTTTCGATGCGCCGCTTAATTTTAATCTCGAACCCTATACTGCGCATGTTCTATTTTTTCATTCGCTCTGCACGCTCCCCACTACTCATTCACGCTCTCACATTCGCTCGCCGCTACCCCCACTCTCGCCTCCTTGGATGCGCGAAAATCCGTTTTTTATGTTTTTCAGCTTTATTTGTTACAATTTTCATGTCAATAATCTCCAATTATTATTATTTTATCGATTATTGAAGTATTTTTCGCATTAATAAACAATTAAACAATTTTAAAAACAATAAAATTATTACGAGTTTTCTTCTCGAATCGGTCATTGCGCATGCGCCGTACTACGCATTTTTATTTATTCAAAGTTATTTAAATTTTCAATAAAATTATAAGTCGCGCTTATTTTGTTTCGATTCTTTGATTTTTTTCCGAAATTTTAAGCCTAATTGCGTTAATGAAAGATATTTTAATCGAAAGAAATAAGAAAAATGAAAAGAATAATTTATTTGATTTTTTCGACGCTTGGCGGCGTCGGTAACGCTCGCGTCGGTAGTCTCGGCTTTTCGTTGCCGATGCCCAAGATGGCCGCCGCCGGGACGAACACGCGCGTCATTGTTGTTGTCGGGCGAAAAATGTCGGCGATCGCGCCGTCGCGTCGTACTCGCTCGCGTTCGGGATAGTTATTCGGTCGAAAGTGAGTGTTTCGTTTCAGTATATACACCCCGTTATAACCAAATCGGAATAAGAGTGCCGTGTAAGCGTAGTGTATGACGTCTACACAATGAAACGGTTATTAACGGAGTTTTGACATAATCACTTGATTATGTTTTGACAGGGCGTCCAAAAAATTTCGATAAATGGATTTAATAAAAATATTCAACGGAGATTCTGGTTCTGTAATGATAAAGTGCGAGATTAGCGAGTAAATTGGCTAAATTGTGAAAAAAAATGATCTCAGAATAAACTTTTGAACAGACTGGTAAGCATTTTTTTTCGTGATCCTGAGTATTCAAATCTCGCAGTGAACATATTCATCCACAAAATATAAAAATGTAAAATAAAATCAACAGTTATGTGTTATATTCACCAGCTAAAAGTGCGGATCGTAATTATATACAGTCTCCATGGGAGTTTATATGAACCAAAATATTTAAAAATTTTAGAAAAAAGAAGTGATATCAAACCGCAAAAATCCCCTCACGGCGAAAAAACCGTGGACAAGTACATTGGTGGTCCCTTGTTTCCCTATGATATTTAAAAAAATCCAAAACGCCGTTTAGAAGAATACAAAAAAAATTACAAAACAAGTTAAGATCTGTTGAAATATACGTGGCCAAATACGGGAAGCTTTACTGCGTTTCAATAAACTTTCAAATACGGTTTGATGTTAATAGAAAAAATAATAAAGTTCGGAAATTCAACTATGTCACCAACCAAATTGCAAACGTAAAAAAATTAGATTGTAAAAAAATTCTGAACGAAGTACTTGGCGAATTCGTGATCATGATCACGACGCAACGATACACTACGCAAATTTCATGGAAAAATCCTCGCCAAGTACTTCGTTCACAATTTTTTTACAATCTAATTTTTTTAACCAAATAGTATTTCAATATTTTTTTCCGAATCAGTCTAATATACATAATATGTATACTATTATATATACTATATATATATATATATATATATATACTGTGACGGTTTTTTATTTTTTGAACCGTCCCTTCAAAATAATTCGAGCCAATAAATTGCTCCTATCTCTCCAGCTCGATACTTCGGCCACGCAACGATCTCACAGGGCTTGCCTAGAGCGATAGTTTACACGATTTGTCATTAATTCCGTCCCGTATATTATATAATTTTCATGTCGAGAGCAATATCGAGAAAAGGAAAGAGAGAAGGACATTTGGAATAGAACGAGGATCGAGGTAGCGGCCTATCATCGTCGTATTAACACGTATTTCGAGCGGAGCTCATACGTTGGCCATCTCCAACTCCTCTCAAAATCATGAAGTCATTTTCGTTGGGAGAAAAGTCCATCGATAAACATCGGGAGATTTCGGGAGGGATTCGAACTATGGAATACTCGAGAAAGTTCGAGAATTGATTGTCGGTTAACATCGTTGAACACTTCCGATTTGAAATATCCGGGCGGTAGAAATTAAGGCGACTGTCAATATTCCATTTTCTTACCGAAAATCAGGATCCCGAAAAATTATAATTATCTGAATCATTGGCGATTGACTTTATCTTGTATTAAATTGGTTGAAATTGACATGTGAAGGTCCATTAGTCCCGGGAAAATATTATAATAGTCGAGCTAGGGGTAAAAATGTAAAAGTAATTACAAATTAGAAATATTCCTGATCATCGAAATCTTTCGGGGCCCCGTCTCACGCTCGCATATATTTCTCGCGCGACGGACCTGTCAATCACTGCGAAAATATTCGTATTATGAGAGGGGAGGGAGCGAGAGCCCACGGTTCTACCGGCGATTCCCGAATTCGTCAGATTTTTGCTGAGTATCGAGCAGGACAGACGTCCCGTTATCATCAGTTATTAAATAAAGCTCGTAAGTCACTTCCTTCTCGCTTTCCGATTCGGTTGTTGAGCTCTTTTCTTTAATTAAATTCATTTTAAATAAAAACGGTGTTTCGGGTAATATTTCCATTATTAAAACGTCGTTCTCGTAAAACCTCGAGAAGCTCAGTCGCGGCAACGGTTCTATCTCCGGAGAAAATAACATCTCTCCGAATTTCTCGCGTATCCTTGGCTCTCGTGGAGTAGATCGTGATAATTTTCGATAAAGAATTCGTGTCGTGGCCGTACGTGAAAATCTCAACTTTTCGTGTTGCGTATAATTGTCTCCGGTTAGCGTAAGTTGTGACTCGGAAGGAAAGGTCGCGAAAACAGGAGAAAGTGTGTGAAAAGTGTGCGTGTGAATTCGAGTGATTGGATCGGGACAATCAAATTCTCGTGATAAAGAAAAGCTCGACCGAGTAACCGAATATCGGGGGCTCGGTAATAAAATTAGTGTTCCATCAATTTATTGTTTTTAACATCGATTAATAAATCATTATCGCCTCGCTGTTGAGTAGATCCACAGCCCGCGTAAAGACGAGCTCGCGGTAAATTGTACGAAAGTGTAGGGTCCCGATCGGTGTGAGTGTGAGTGTGATTCGAGTGTATGGTTTCGCGATTTTTCCTCTCCGCGGTTCTTAGAGACACGCGATTTAAAATAATTTCGTTTCTTCGATTGTATCCCGAGCGATTATCAAAGATATTATCGATTATCGATTATCAATTATATTACAAATTATTACATTTGTTTTTAACCGGCGCTGTGGTCTAGTGGTTAGCGTGCTTGCCTCTAAGCCAGAGCGTCGGGAGGTCCTCGGTTCGATTCCCGGTCCCGTAGCCTTTTCGCGAGAATTAAATATGAACGTGACCAGCTCCAGATGTATATATGAGGCATACGCAAGTACCTGTACATGTGTATGTCACATGTATACAGCTGTAGTTCGTGTTTACATTCTCGCGACAAGGCGTGACGTAGCTCCGGTACCGTGAAGCGAACCCAGGGCCGGCTGTAGTGGCACGGGTTTTCCGCAGTTTCCCTGTGCCCATGGAATCGAGTGCCATGGCGAATGCGCTACAGAGGGGGAAGTCGGATGCGGCCGCATGGGGGCCTGGTTACTGATCCGGACCAGACCCCCAGGGGGGACTGGCTACTGACCCGGGCCGACCCTGTAATAGGCGGAAAGCCTCAACGCGGGGGGAAAATGAACAATAAAAAAAAAAAAAATATTACATTTGTTTTAAATTGAAAATTCCCGTGTTATTTCTCTTCAAATTATTTTGTTATCTTTTTCTAATAATAATTTCATTAAATCGTTGTTACAATAATTTTGTGTTCTTCGATTATTTTCGAGCTTCACCCCGCCCATCCGCTGAAATTAGCTGGTCAACCGTCTGTCTCTCTCTCTTCATCGTCGAGTCGCTTTGCGACTGGCGCCCAAATAAAAAAATATAAAATCGACGAAAAAGAGAGAGAACGACTTTTGTGACATCGTGTGTATTCTGGTTTGATAAAAATTTCCGTCACAATGCATATATAGTATATATATATATATATTTTTTTTATTCATCTACCACTGTACACCCTTTCGGGTTTTTACCGACCCCCCCTGTTTCCCCTTGCGGCACGGACCGACTTTCGTTTTTCACTGTATCGCATTTGCCAAGGGTGGAGGGAAACCGCGAAAACCTCACCGATACAGCGTGTAGCCACAACTAATGCCCCCTGTTGGCAATGCGAGTGTACTCGAACACGGCCACCAGATAGCGCTTAGGAGGGCCACCTCCTCTTTCCATCCAGTTCCATGAGCCAGCCGATGCACGGCTAGAGGGCCACCATCTGAGCGATAAGAACCGCTCGGGAGGCACCGCCAAACCGTGCTTCGACCGCCCATGCAACATAGCGAGGATTTTTGGACCTTCCAATATTTAAGGTGGTTGCCCAGCCACCAGGATTGCAGCTCAGAAACACATGAAAATTTCAGAGGTGTATGCCGGGATTTGAACCCGGGTTGCCTGCGTGCGGACCCGAGCCCTCGTCCCCTAGGCCACTGCTCTCCCTGTATATAGTATATATGGGGCATTCCATGCCAAATCAGCCACTTCAGAACCTTACAGTTTTTGAATTGGCTCAAATTTTTTTATAATGTTCTATGTATTGAATGAGCCTTTCTTGATTTTTTTCAAATTTTTCCCTCGATTGCCTAACGAGATATATTTTTTCCAAAAATTCGATGATTTTTTTTTCAAAAGCTCACAACTCTTCGAAAAATGGACGGAATCGAACTTTTTTTTTTTCAAAATTTTGGTTTTTTATTGTACTTTTTGAGTGTGATAACGAAAAAATTATAGTTGAATTTTTTCTCTATTTTTATTCAGGTTGAAGAACAAAATCGACGATTTCAAGATGATTACATATTTTGATTTTTTTCAAAAAATTTTCAAAAAAACTTGGACAAAATTGAAGATTTTTAAGACCAGTTACATCGTGGGCACGCTATATCTTCGATTCGATTTCGTATTTCGAAATTTTTTTTTTCGTTTTTTCAGTAAATTAAAATCAAATTCAACAGTCACACAATCCACAATGCTGTTTTCGTAACACTAGAAATTTTCTCCCATCATTAGATTGTGAATCGCATTCGTTTTTTTTTTTTTTTTTTTTTACTTATTTCTTCTTAGTAATGAAAAATTACGCAATGAATGAAGGAGTGAATCAGTTCTCTATACATATTGTTCCTATTCAATGAGAAATAAATTTATTCTTTTGATGGTTAACAATTTGTGCACTCTGAATTCTGTTTAAAAAGAATAATCTTCCATAATGGGTGGTACCATCTTTATTGGGATCATACTGTGGATTCTCTCAGTACCTTTGATTGTAGTCGTACGTTTAAATCGATTGATTAGTTCTGTCTCAGCAACGCCGTAGTCTCCCACTGAAAAAAATTAACCGCTATATTAGGGAGGTTTAGGGGTCTACAGGCCCATTCGTATAGAACAGATGGTGTTATTATTTGTTTAGTGATCAGCAATTGGACGCTCCTCGTGCAACAATCTTCTTTACTGTTCCTCTGATATCATCAAAAATGACCGTGTTGCTGAGACAAAACTAATGGATCGACCGTAGTGATTTGGTACGTCGATCGACGTACGACTACAACGAAAAGTATGGAGAGAATACCTTGATTGTGAAAAATTATTCTTTTCCAAAAGTATTCAGAGTGTACAAATTGTTTAAACGCCAAAAAAATTTATTCATTTCTCATTGAAAACGAACAATATGTATGGAGTACTGATCTACTTTTTCATTCATGGCGGAATTTTTCATTTCCAAGAAGAAATTAGTAAAAAAAAAAAAAAAAAAACGAATGCGATTCACAATCTAATGATGGGAGAAAATTTCTAGTGTTAGGAAAACAGCATTGTGGATTGTGTGACTGTTGAATTTGATTTTAATTTACTGAAAAAACGAAAAAAAAAATTTTGAAATACGAAATCGAAGATATAGCGTGCCCACGATGTAACTGGTCTTAAAAATCTTCAATTTTGTTCAAGTTTTTTTCAAATTTTTTGAAAAAAATCAAAATATGTAATCATCTTGAAATCGTCGATTTTGTTCTTCAACCTAAATAAAAATAGAGAAAAAATTCAACTATAATTTTTTCGTTATCACACTCAAAAAGTACAATAAAAAACCAAAATTTTGAAAAAAAAAAGTTCGATTCCGTCTATTTTTCGAAGAGTTGTGAGCTTTTGAAAAAAAAATCATCGAATTTTTGGAAAAAATATATCTCGTTAGGCAATCGAGGGAAAAATTTGAAAAAAATCAAGAAAGGCTCATTCAATACATAGAACATTATAAAAAAATTTGAGCTAATTTAAAAACTGTAAGGTTCTGAAGTGGCTGATTTGGCATGGAATGCCCCATATATAATATACATAATATGTATACATAATAATAATGTATCACATATATATCGGGCATAATAAACCCGATTGATTAATCCGGAATAAGAGTTCCGTGTGAACGTAGTAGTCATTGCTCTCTCTCTCTCTCTCTCTCTCTCTCTCTCTCTCTCTCTCTCTCTCTCTCTCTCTCTCTCTCTTTTCGTGATGCCGGCATGTAATTAAAAACTCAAAAACTCAGTATTCTTACTTCTTTACTTCTACCTCTTACTTTTGTTTTTTTTTTTTTTTTTATTTTATTATTTCTTCACATAATATCTGCATAGGATTGATTTGTTATGCGCCTATAGTTTTATGCAGTCGCTACATTAATAAGTATATGTAGTAGATTTAAAATAGGTTAAGTTCTGATTATATACGAAATTATTCTTACATTGCCCCATAGTTATGTACTAGGGCACAAATAAAATTTATCAAATCAAATCTCTCTCTCTCTCTCTCTCTCTCTCTCTCTCTCTCTCTCTCTCTCTCTCTCTCTCTCTCTCTCTCTCTCTCTGCAGCTGTCACGGGACACTGGCTTTCATGAAAATGGGTTATAGCTGGCATCAAGAGGCCTTTGATAGTGTTGTATACAGACACGTAAAATTTTTTATGTGTTAGTAACTTTTGCATAATCTTGAGCCCGTGCAAAGTTTTTTCTCAGCAATTACGCGACCGATCATGCTGATTTTGGGCGCAATCGAAAGAGAATTTCTTAATTAGCTAAAAGTTCAATTTTTAAGTTCCTCAATTGCTTCTGAGCTTCGTAATTCTATAAAATGACATGCCGATTTTACCCCCACCACCCCGAATCGGTTTATTCAGAGAAAGTATAGTCTCGGCGAGCTCGGGCCAGCAGACGACAGGGCTGTCAATGTACTCGTCCCGAGACTCTACCGAGTCTCTTGATATGTTTATTAATTAAAAAATCAAAAGTTTAACGAAAAGTGCCCATTTCACCATGGTCCTATTTACAAAAATTATTTAAAAAAAAACGAAAAATCTCCTCCCTTCGAAATGTCATATTAAAATTTAAAAAAAAACTTGGAAAAAAAAAACAAGAAAATAATCATAAAAAATAACTCCCTCAGGATTTCGTTTTTCTGATCCGAAAATATTCATCGATGAATTATTGAACGATAATTATGACAACTGATATGGAATTGAGGGGATGTTGGGAGACGTTTCCTAGTGTATGCACAAGAAATGCAGCAAACGTCTCCCAACATCCCCTCAATTCCATATCAGTTGCCATAATTATCGTTCAATAATTCATTGATAAATATTTTCAGATCAGAAAAACAAAATCCTGAGGGAGTTATTTTTTTATGATTATTTCCTTGTTTTTTTGCCAAGAGTATGCACAAGAAATGCAGCAAACGTCTCCCAACATCCCCTCAATTCCATATCAGTTGCCATAATTATCGTTCAATAATTCATTGATAAATATTTTCAGATCAGAAAAACGAAATCCTGAGAGAGTTATTTTTTATGATTATTTTCTTGTTTTTTTTGCCAAGTTTTTCTTTTTATTTTAATATGACATTTCGAAGTGAGGAGATTTTTCTTTTTTTTTAAATAGTTTTCATCAAGCTATACGATTTTATCAGTCAGGAGTTATTTTATGTTTTTTAAAACATTTTTTTTATTTCACACTTTTCAAAGTTTATGCCTATTTTTTTTTAATGCAAAATGTTTGTTGGTGATGCGTTAAAGAACAGGTAAATTTTTGAAAACGACTGTTCGAAGTGAAAGTAGCAGCGTACAACCGAATGAAGTTGTCGATAATCGAGCACTACCATATATGGTCACAATTCGATATGGCAAAATGAGTTTGAATGGAAATATTAGTTTTCGAAGCGAGTTCGCCATAGATTTTAACAAACATTCTCTAAGAACACCGTTTCAGAGAAAAGTTGCTACCAAGAAATCCCCCAATCAGCTGATCACAGTGAAACGCATAACTCCCGTCTTTTTGCCCTGCGGGCAGTCGGGAGTTAAAAATACCAGATATAATAAAGATCATCTCCGGCTCCGGCGCAATTGCATTCGGTATAAAATTGCATTCGATGATAAATTCGAAATTTTGTCATTCAGATAAAAAAAAAAAATTCAACTTTCGTGGAGTGTGGAATTTTGAATTCAAATTTTCGACTTTCGAATTCGAATTTTCCACTTTCGAATTCGAAATTTTGGACTTTCGAATTCAAAATTCAAACGAAAAAAAAATTTCGAATTTATCATCGAATGCAATTTTATACCGAATGCAAATCTTGGGCCGATTGCAATTGCGCCGGAGTCGTCGGGGACGATCTTTATTATATCTGCGATTTTTGTAAGACCATGATAAAATGGGCACTGTTTCTTAAACATTTGGTTTTTCAATTAATAAACATATCAAGAGACTCGGTAGAGTCTCGGGACAAGTACATTGACAGCCCTGTCGTCTGCTGGCCCGAGGCTCGCCGAGACTATACTTTCTCGAAACAAAACTTTTCGCGGTGGTGGGGGTAAAATTGGCATGTCATTTTATTGAATTACGAAGCTCGGAAGCAATTGAGGAACTTAAAAATTGAACTTTTAGCTAATTATGAAATTCTCTTTCGATTGCGCCGAAAATCAGCATGATCGGTCGCGTAATTGCTGAGAAAAAACTTTGCACGGGCTCAAGATTATGCAAAAGTGACTAACACATTCAAGAATTGACGTGTCTGTATATAACACCATCAGAGGCATTTTGATGCCTCTCGAGTTTCTGATTGGTTGGTCTGACGCACGCATACTCAGTGAATTCAGACGTATCGGTGAAACGTAGCAGCCTACACAGCAGCATGAAAAAATTCGAAAAACGATAGACGGGTGTCAGTGTCATAATAAAATGAAACCAGCCGCGATTTGATAAAAAGTACAGTTAATGAGTGATAAAAAATAATAAAAAAAAAAAACGTTCTTTAGAAATCACGGTTATGTTGTTGCAGTGAACTTTTACGCACCGTGTTATAATTCGTATCCCGATTAACCTTTTACACTGAGAGAAATGAATCGTTATCAACAAATTTTTTGTTGGGTCTATCTATTTATTTTATTAAAATTGGTGGTGTGGTGTCATAATATTAAGAAAACCTGACGTACATAATAAACATCAAAAAAGTTATTCAAGTGCCATCAATATTTAAAAGCGTTTTTATTACCCAGCTGCGATAAATCTAGGTTAACCTAAAACTTGGAGTCAGAAATTTCATTTCGGGAACCCGCAATTATTGTATATATGTATTGATTTATTGATGAATTCGAATAAAAAATCACAATAAATGTGTGCTGATTATATTTATTGTTTCATCATTATCTATTGAACTGTCATATTTTTTAACTCCAGACTGCCCGCAGGTCAAGTTTCACCAGTTTGCTGGAAAATGTGTTTGCTGTGGAATTATACTTCTTTGCTTCCACTGCGGCAACATAAGTTGAAAGATTTGTTACAAAAAGACTTTAGTTGCTCGTTAATTGACAGGATAAATTTGTTTCTCATTGTGACCTAATGAATACACCAGAACTTTAAGAAATATTTTGGGTTCAGTGTATGCCAAATTATTCACTTTCCGCTCCGATTGTGTATAATGATATCTAAAAGTTGTTTTGAAAAGTCTTCGGGTGCTTTTTTTCTGAGAGTATCAAAATTGGTATCGGTGAGATGCAGCGAGCACCTACAAAGTTTCACAACTTTATGAAGCGACCAGGACATTGAGTTTTCCCATTTTCCATCTCTTATTGTAGAATTATTGATTTATGAATTCATAACAAAAAGTCTTTGACTGCTTACTTTTCGATGAGCTCAAAATTTTGTCTGCGACTAGCCACGGAAACGACAGAAATTACTGAATTTCGTTGGGCTCAATGTGCACTATGTTCATTCACTTTCCTTTACTACATGTGTCATTAGGAATTTGAAAAAAATATTTCAGGAAGTCATCACCGGGTACTTTTTCTTTAGTAGGATCAAAATTCTGTCATCGGTATGCAGCGGATGCCTATAAAGTTTAGAATTTCTGCGAAGCGACATGTGTACCAAGTATTTCCACTTTTTGGCTCCAACTGTGACATATGAATTGGAAAACTTGTTATAAATATCTTCAGCGGCTTGTTCTTGAACAGCTAGGATCGAAATTGCTGTCTTTGAAACCCCATCGTCGATGCCTGAAATAGTTTTGAATTCTGTTGGACTTGAAGTACGCTGTGTTTTTTTGCTTTTCTTCTTTAGTACTGGCATGAACAATTGGAAAAGTAGTTTCAAATTGTTTTCCGCTGTTTTTATTCTATTAGTATCAAAAACTAGATAAGTAGAATGCAGCGGACACCTGCAAACTTTGGAAATTTTTTGCAGCGACAAGTGTGCTAAGTATTTCCGCTGTTCAGATTTGATTGTGGTAATGAGAGTTTGAAAAACTATTATAAAAAGTCATCAGAGGCACATTTTTGGATGGGATTGAAATTTCTGGCTTGAAAACGGAAGTTGTTTCGGGGGAAGTCTTCGGATACACTTTTTCTGATGATATGAAAAATTCTGTAATCAGAATGCAACGAATACATACAACTTTTGAAAATTTCTTGAAGCAACATATGGAGCATTGGAATACAGCGGATACCTACAAACTTGGACATTTCTGTGAAGCGGCTTGTGTGCCAAGTGTCTTCACTTTTTAGCTTCAACTATGGCATATGAATTAAAAAATTTGTTACAAATGTTATCGGCTACTCATTTTCGTTAAGCTTGGAGTGCGCTGTATTTTTTAGCTCACCCTCTTGAGTTCTGGCATATTTAATTCAAAAAGTCTTTCGCTGCCTTTTTTCTGTAAGTATCAAAAAGTAGATAATTGGAATGCAGCAGATAACTGCAAACTTTGATAATTTCGTGAAGTAACATGTGTACTATTTGTAAGTATTACCACTTTTCATCGTTGATGGTAGTATTATGATATTCAAATATGATCACAAAATGTCATCGGAAGAACATTTTTGGATAGAATACGAATTTCCGTCTTCAGAAAATGATGAATCTATCAAAATGTTTCCAATTTTGTTAGATCAAGTGACCATTATGATTTGTCACCCTTCGACTTCTATTTTGGCAAAATAAATTAAAAAATCTGTTTCAGCAATCAATCATCGCTCTTTTTCCGGAAGTATCAAAATATGTATCATCGGAATGCAGCAGATTTTTGGCTTCGATTCGGCATAATAAATTGAAACATTTTTTATGTTTAATAAGTTCCTTCCATGGTCGCTATGGTTCTGGTTGCATTGAGATTTGTGCGAGACTAATGCAACTGATACAACTGTCCTTATCTGATAGTTTTAATGACTTAATTTAATTGCTAAGGTAGGATTCTGGTTTAAATTTGTCCGCATTGCCTAATATGTTGTTTTGGAGTACCCATAAAATTCTGCTATAACTCTTTGAAACTCAACGAGAATATGATAAAAACTGACACCTCTTATTCTCATTGTATTCCTTCAAAGGTAATGAAGAATATCAAGACTTTACCTCCTTGTTGACAAAAAGTAAAATTATTATTATTTTTTTTTATAATTTCGTGAAAAAAAGAGTTTTTATCCTGAAATTGGATGTTAGATGTTAGAAGCCGAAATTAATATCTCGCCTAAAAATCAAGATTCTCCCATGCTTTTCCATCTCAAAGGGGCAACAGAAACAAAAGTTGCAGAAAAAAATTCCAATCTTTCTTGAGACAAGCCAAAGTAACGTAATTTCATCTACAATTCCGTGAAAAATCGAGTTTTTATCCTGAAATTATATGTTACAAGCCGAAATTCATATCTCGCTTAAAAATCAAGAATCTCCCATGCTTTTCTGTATCGAAGGGGCAAAAGAAACTAAAGTTGCATGGAAAAAAATCACAATCGCCTTGGAAACAAGCTGAGGTAACGTTTTTTCAATAACAATATCGTGAAAAAACGAGTTTTTATCCTAAAATAGGATGTTACAAGCCGAAATTCATATCTCGCCTAAAAATCAACATTCTCCCATGCTTTTCCGCCTCGAAGGGGCAAAAGAAACTAAAGTTGTAGGGAAAAAATCCCAATCGCCTTGGAGACAAACTAAGGTAACGTTTTTTCAATAACAATATCGTGAAAACCGAGTTTTTATCCTGAAATTGGATGTTACAAGTTGAAATTCATATCTCGGCTGAAAATCGAGATTCTCCCATGCTTTTCCATCTCGAAGGGGCCAAATAACCTAAAGTTGCTGAAAAAATTTCCTCCATGCCCGGGTGAAAAAACAAGGCAATGTTTTTTCACTTCCAATTTAGTGCAAAAACGAGTTATTATCCTGAAGTTGAATGTTACTAGCCGAAATTCATATCTCACCTAAAAATCGAGAATCTTCCATGCTTTTTCATCTCAAAAGGGCAAAAGAAACTAAAAATGCAGTAAAAAATCCTTATCGCCCTGGAGACAAGCTAAGGTTACGTTTTTTTCATTTATCATTTTCATTTTTCAATGTAGCATGTTAACTTGAATCTTATCGATAACCTCAGTCGTTACTCGTATCAACTTGCAGAGAGGGCTCAACTACGGATGAACTAGTAACGAATTTGCAAGGGTTGAGATGTGGATTAGACCTCTTTGGGATACCATGTTTAAAAAAAGGCGCCTGGAACTCTACCGCTTTGGTGGAGCGGAAAAACTTCGCGATATACAATTTTTACGTTAGGCATGTCTGTACCATGAACATAGAATCTTTAAAAATGTACTAACATAATAACCCATAGAAATTTAAACCAAAATCTTATTATCATCAAAAAAAGGTTCAGGAATTTTTGAGAAAAAAGCTGTGATATCAAACCCAAAAATTCCCCTAGGGAAAAAAAAGGTAGGGACAAGTACATTGATGGTCCCTCGTTTTCTGATGATATCAAAAAAGTATAAAAAAAATTCTATAAAAAACATCATGAACCTTACTGAAAGTGATTTCAGCTCAATTGAAAAAAAAATCATAATTCAGCAAAAAACATTATTGAAAAAATATAAAACTATAAATCTGTAATTATTTTGTAAAGTGAAAAAAATTCTAATAAACCGTGAGAAAATCTTAAATACACCACTCGAAAACATTGCAGACGTAAATAACCAAAAAATTTCACTTGAAAACATTTTAAAAACCGATGCCCCACTCTTCTCATCTTATTAAAAAGGAGGAATGATTAAATGAATTGAAAAACTTTCTATCTAAGTTACGTACAGCATTAAAATTTATGATATCATTTCGAGGCCAAGTATTTATTGGTAATTCGGAATATTCATTCCTATGGGATGCATGAAGAACTTGAAAGAGTTCTACTAATAAATCTAAAAAGTTACCAAGTTACGTGCAGTACCAAAATTTATGATATCAACTCGAGGCCAAGTATTTTTTTAGTAATTCCGAGTATTCATTCCTATGGGACGCATCAGAAACTTGAAAAAGTTCTGAAGAATCGAAAAAGTTACCATCGAAGTTGAGTCCAGCACTAAAAATTATCATATTAATTCGAGGAGAAGTATTTTATTGATATATCGCAATTTTAACATTATGAACTTATGTTCTTATAAGGGTTGAGAATACTCGTCTGGCTCAGAACGTTTTATCGAAATGACTAGAAAATCAACAACCATAAAAATCCCCAAAATCATGCTTTCCGACAATTAGAACGATACCAACCCATTTTTTTCAACATATTCTGGCCCAAAGAGCAGTGAAGTCATGAATAACTTTTCGACAGCAGAAACTTATAAGGAATCTTCCTGCCTATGACTTTTTGATAAAATGGCTAATCCAAAAAAATCACATCGAAGGGGAAGTCATTTGTTACTTTATGGTGGTAGAGACTTATAAGAAAATCGATTCGTCTCCGACTTTTAGGATCCCCTGATATTATTCACAACATTCGACGTCGATTGGATCGGTACAAATTATGTTTAAATACGTGTTGAAAGTACTTGTCCGGCCCATCACTTTTTATTCAAATTGCTCATTCAAATCAAAATCAAAGAAGTTGAGCCATGTGTTAATTTTATGGAAAAGTAATACCAGCCCCTATCGCGTCTGTTAACATAAGAAAAAAATTTTCTCCGAATTCCAGGAATGGCTCGTGTCAAATTCAACGTTTGACAATGTTTTTAACTGGATCAAATTGTGTCCGTAAATCAACTCGAAAATTTCTTGGAATGCAACGTATTATCAGTATAATGTTCTCAGCAATAGTATAGGTTGTTCTTATGCAGAATAGAATTTTTCCGCCAAAATAAACGAAGAGTAAAAAATGCCGTAATTCCAATATAATCTAGAGGCTACCGAATCAAATTTTGTACGCGAATAAACTCGATAATTTCTTAAAATGCGACTTATCATCAGTTCAATGTTCTCAGCAATAGTATTGGTTGGTTCTTATACCGAATAGAATATGTCTGCTGAAAGAAATGAGGAGTAAAACAGGTCGTCATTGCAATATAATCTGCGGGGTTATCCTAGATGGTTAGAAATTTTTATTGTGTCGCGTGCATTTTTTCATGGATACACAATAAGATCCCTTGTATATTACAGGAAAGTTCCATTACATTCTTTTACAATTAATAGAATTGAGTTAAAATACCTGAAGGGATTTTTCTCAATTCCCTGATTTCCATTCTCCTGATTCAAGAGCCCTGATTTTGATTTGAATGAGCAATTTGAATAAAAAGTGATGGGCCGGACAAGTACTTTCAACACGTATTTAAACATAATTTGTACCGATCCAATCGACGTCGAATGTTGTGAATAATATCAGGGGATCCTAAAAGTCGGAGACGAATCGATTTTCTTATAAGTCTCTACCACCATAAAGTAACAAATGACTTCCCCTTCGATGTGATTTTTTTGGATTAGCCATTTTATCAAAAAGTCATAGGCAGGAAGATTCCTTATAAGTTTCTGCTGTCGAAAAGTTATTCATGACTTCACTGCTCTTTGGGCCAGAATATGTTGAAAAAAATGGGTTGGTATCGTTCTAATTGTCGGAAAGCATGATTTTGGGGATTTTTATGGTTGTTGATTTTCTAGTCATTTCGATAAAACGTTCTGAGCCAGACGAGTATTCTCAACCCTTATAAGAACATAAGTTCATAATGTTAAAATTGCGATATATCAATAAAATACTTCTCCTCGAATTAATATGATAATTTTTAGTGCTGGACTCAACTTCGATGGTAACTTTTTCGATTCTTCAGAACTTTTTCAAGTTTCTGATGCGTCCCATAGGAATGAATACTCGGAATTACTAAAAAAATACTTGGCCTCGAGTTGATATCATAAATTTTGGTACTGCACGTAACTTGGTAACTTTTTAGATTTATTAGTAGAACTCTTTCAAGTTCTTCATGCATCCCATAGGAATGAATATTCCGAATTACCAATAAATACTTGGCCTCGAAATGATATCATAAATTTTAATGCTGTACGTAACTTAGATAGAAAGTTTTTCAATTCATTTAATCATTCCTCCTTTTTAATAAGATGAGAAGAGTGGGGCATCGGTTTTTAAAATGTTTTCAAGTGAAATTTTTTGGTTATTTACGTCTGCAATGTTTTCGAGTGGTGTATTTAAGATTTTCTCACGGTTTATTAGAATTTTTTTCACTTTACAAAATAATTACAGATTTATAGTTTTATATTTTTTCAATAATGTTTTTTGCTGAATTATGATTTTTTTTTCAATTGAGCTGAAATCACTTTCAGTAAGGTTCATGATGTTTTTTATAGAATTTTTTTTATACTTTTTTGATATCATCAGAAAACGAGGGACCATCAATGTACTTGTCCCTACCTTTTTTTTCCCTAGGGGAATTTTTGGGTTTTTTCATTTTCCATGTTCAAAAATGTATCGTTTTATTGAATAGTATGTTATTAACGCATGTTCAAAACTGCATGATCGAATTTTCCACTTTTTCAACAAGAAAAAATCTTATTCCCATTTTTCTTTTAGAAATTGTGACGTGACATTTTGCCCCGCCACCCGCACGAATCCGTGTCGACCAGTGGCCCGGTATACGGCCCATGTGACGTCGCCGTTCGTCTCGCCTGGCGGACTCGAAAGAAGGCTCAACCCTTGTAGTATCGTATTTTTCGTATTATTTAGTTTATATTTGATTATAAAATGCGTTTCTCGGCCTGTTCAACCGCCGTTCATTACCTAAAGTCGAGAGAGAGAATTACCTATCGATTACCTACGCCTAAGGGCCTTAAGACGAATTCTTTCTATTATTTCCGTTTTAATTCGTAATTGTTATTCTGAAGTACCTTGAATTTATTTTGCAATCTTACTCTTCGGTCTCTCGCGAGGAAAGCAATCTCACGCGCTACCTTTTGAGTGGTGATTACCTCGGGAGGGATTTCTCCTGCATTTCGGAGATTGAGGATCGACCAACCGAACTCAATCAGGTGGACGATCAAAGATACACGTGGAATAGGGCCTATTAGAACGCCACCAGTGGTCTTTTCGCCGATGCAACCGAGAGTTGCCCGTCCACCGTCGTTACTTCGGGTGCTACAGTCCGTTCAATACGGCGCCTCGTCCAGTGGGGCTCGGGATATTTTCCGAGAGCTGGAGTGCAGTAATTTGCCTGGCGGCTACATGTGGGCCCACTGTGATTTTCAGGGACGCCTCAAATCATGAGGGAGGCCTCCCTCTACTTTACGGAATCGTCGGCCGAGTCCCCAAGAGGAAAAGTGCCCGAGGGACGACCCATTACCGAGTGCAGGTTGGAGTTCTTACCTGGGGGATCATCGTTATAAATGACGTTAGTCAATCGTCGTTACGCGACGAGGATTTATCGTCCTCGCGCGTAAATCATTTTCATATTTCCCGCGGTAAGCGCGGCGTAGCGAGCTACTTCGATAGTTCGCGCTAGCGGCGTGAGAGCGCGGCCCTTGCGGGGGGTCCGAAGGAGTGGGGCGAGCGCCGAAAACCGAGAGCGTCGCACCGGGCGCCATGTATAATTAGTCTGATTTCGAGGTCCGCCCGGCGTACACGTGCGAAGAAGGAAAGCCCCATTGTTACCTGTTAGGCGTACCGGAAGGCTGCTCTCGGTAAGCTCGTTCCTCATTGTTTCTCTTCACGACCATTTTCTCGTTCGGCCCAGTATCTTCTTCCTAATTATAGTCTAAGAGCTGACGACCGAAATGGCCAGGTAATTTTATCATCCTTGAAACTCATATATATACTAACCTGAAGGACCCTTATGGGAAAATCGTCGACCTGGCAGGGCGCGAGTGGTGGATTCAGGTGTTATGTGGTGGGAAAAAAAAATAAAAAAAAGGTAAAAGTATCGTCAATAATTTTGATGACAACCTGTCCAGCGATGTTAGCAGTGCATGTAAAAAAATTTTTGTATCAATCGGTTGGTGGAAAGGTGTCGCCAGACCTGATTATAATTGAAAAAAAATTAATAATTTTTAGGTAATAGTATCGTTCCTGGCTTTTTTTCTGCAAAGAGTTTATATATCACAGATGCCGTAAAAAAAAAGCCAGACCGAAACAGCGGTGGGAAGATATTTAAAAAATGATTGAAAATGTAGCGTTTTGCACGGGATCGTGTTGAGTGGAACGAAAATGGGCGCGTGGAGGGGATAGCGCGCGGCGACGGCGTCCGTGCTCTCTGAATGCGTTAGACCGAGAGCGTTCTGCTGTCTTCGTCGCACTCGTTGAGAGAGCACGGACGCCGTCGCCGCGCGCTATCCCCTCCACGCGCCCATTTTCGTTCCCCTCAACACGATCCCGTGCAAAACGCTACATTTTCAATCATTTTTTTAAATATCTTCCCACCGCTGTTTCGGTCTGGCTTTTTTTTTACGGCATCTGTGATATATAAACTCTTTGCAGAAAAAAAGCCAGGAACGATACTATTACCTAATAATTATTAATTTTTTTTCAATTATAATCAGGTCTGGCGACACCTTTCCACCAACCGATTGATACAAAAATTTTTTTACATGCACTGCTAACATCGCTGGACAGGTTGTCATCAAAATTATTGACGATACTTTTACCTTTTTTTTATTTTTTTTTCCCACCACATAACACCTGAATCCACCACTCGCGCCCTGCCAGGTCGACGATTTTCCCATAAGGGTCCTTCAGGTTAGTATATATATGAGTTTCAAGGATGATAAAATTACCTGGCCATTTCGGTCGTCAGCTCTCCGACTATTACTTTTAAGTGAGAAGGAAGAAGAATTGGCGTTTCTTTGGCGATTTTGTATTGCGCGAGGGAGTATGGCGGGGAGCGGCCGAGCCTCGCTCGACCGTCGTCCCTTTCTCTCTCTCATTTATTTCGAGTTTGTTTTACGGGCGCACGAGAGAGTGGTCAATTATCTTTTTGGGCTATTATTTTATTTGAGTTTGTTTAATTAATAGCGTTTGTATCGCGTATTATAAAATATGGCGAAAAGTATTGCGTATTATTTCGTCTCGAGTGCTTCGTCGTGGCGCTCAAGGTCCTACACGTGCCGGCTACGGTGCGGCCGTGTTTTCTCTCTATCTCTCTCGCACTCGTGTGGCGTGTTGGACGGCGCTGAGGCGCTCGTCGTACCTTTGTTTATTTCTCGCTGTACGGGCCGTTGTAGCTCGCCCGTTTATAATTATTTTTCGTTGGAATTTATTGTATTGCCTTTTCGTCTGAGTAAAGCACGTCGTGTGCTATTTTCGGTTATCTATCGCGCGTTGCGTTTTTGGTTTATGTTACTGCCTAGTATATTTTTCGTTCGATTACCTGTCGACTGTTGGTCGATTACCTATCGTGTTATATTATTTTTCTTAATTCTATTGTTGCGCATTCGTTTTCGATTATCTGTCGCGCGCCTTATTCTTTTCATTATTGTATTGCGTATTATCCTTCTCGTCCCGATTGCCTATCGACCCTCGGTCGATTACCTGTCGCGCGACGTATTTTGTTAATTATCTTTCGTTCTAATTTTCTCCTGCGACTCGTACCTATTGTGGAGTCGTAGGAAGTCTTTATCGGATTCTATTTTATTGCGCAGCCTCACGGCCTACCTTACGAATATTAGCTACCTTCTTGTAAATAATAGGACGATTTTCTCTGAATAAATTGGTTGTCAAAATGGTTTAAACGAAACGCCTCGACTACTATTATTTTGTTTGTTGTAAATGTTACTTCGGGCCGACCAAAGGACCAGCCCCTCTACCTTTCGTATCTCAGTTGAGCTGAGTAGCCGGACCGTCCTCGATCGCACTCATCTCTCGTGCACCCTATCCAGCCAGGGCTGACGGGGGTGGATAAATTCAAATCGATCTCCGATCGATGGTACTTCGTACCTGGCGCCCATTCCACCCTCCTCTAAAGGGGGTTCGAGAGGATGAGCATTGCGAGTCGAGAAGGGACGGGATTAGCTCGTTCGGGCAAAAATTCTCGTTACAAAATATACAATTTTAGAAGTACCCTCCCGATTCCGGATTGCCACACACATTTTTTTTCTCACGTCCACAAAAACATTTATGGTACCATTTATGGTATTTGAACGAAGAGCTGGCCCCTCTGGCTTTATTCGATGAAAATGTTTCTGTGGACGTGAAAAAAAAATGTGTGAGGCAATCCGGAATCGGGAGGGTACTTCTATAGTAAACAAGCGGCACGTTGTTGGAGGGAAAAAGTTGGAAGAATTTTTAGAGAAAGATTTGAGTGACTTTGTCTGTAAAAATTCATTGTCACTTTTCAAAACATTCGATTTGTCATACGACTTTCTTGATGTGGACACAACTCCCTGGTCTCACCATGAAAGTTATCGGGAGAATTTGGGTTTTTTTTTTTAATCTAAAGGTAGTAAACGATGTTGCCGAACGTGGTATTGCTTTGATTGAAGCGTACAATCATTGCCAAACAAAGAACGAGGAACAATATCAATAATTGTTAAGAACCGTACAAGAACATCGTCGACTCTTTCCAGATTGTAAAAAAAAAAATCTGAAATAAATATCGGGTTTTCCATACTGAATATATTTTGTTGTGTATGTATGGTGTATATATATAAACACTCATGTCATGGTTTGAGGCACTTCTCAAGGTCACAGGTAAAAAATTCATGGACCATTGGATGCACCACCCACGACATATGTATGTAAACTGCCATTACATTTTTTATAAACCAACGCGTTTTTTAATGATGACCACTTTAAGTTTGAACGTAACGGGAAAACGCCCAATCTCGAGGATATAGACACGCGGTGCAACTTGCCTTGTCGATTCGAACTTTTCTTTTTAATACTTGGCGTCAAGATGCTACCGCGTCTCTAAATATATGTATTTATAACCGATTTTATATCATTTTTTGTTAATATATCGACGGAAATCGCAGTTTTCCTCTAAGAATAACCCGTATAGTAGTAGTATTCTAAATTATTCAATTTTTCTATAATCCAGGAAGATGATATGATCCTAAATCACACGATTTCCGAAAAAGTTTCCACAGATTTTTGTGACGAGGTCGATAGTTTTGCCGGAAAAGTGAAAAAATGTCGAAATTTTCTTCAAAGTCTATTTTGATGTCGAACAACTTTCGTAGGAGTAAGTTGATCGTAAAATGACAAGACACGTTTTTTAAAGAGCGTTCAAATCCCTACAAGAAACCACCTTGAGCGTTGTTAGACCCTCACCCGTTACCGAGGAATAAAATTCAAAAGCATCTAGTAACGTCTCCCCCGTGTTATTTGAATGGGAAATAGAAAAATGTTTTGAAAAAACATAAAAACTCCCGACTGAAAAACTCCTTCACTTAAAGAAAACAGTATTAAACTTTAAAAAGTCTGAAATAAAAAAAATAGATGTCGGGATTTTCGTCTGGAGATGTTTCTAACCGAATCATTGAATAAGAAGTAAAGACATCTCCCGACGAAAATCCCGACATCTATTTTTTTTATTTCAGACTTTTTAAAGTTTAATACTGTTTTCTTTAAGTGAAGGAGTTTTTCAGTCGGGAGTTTTTATGTTTTTTCAAAACATTTTTTTATTTCACACTTTTTAAAGACAGACGCGACAGACGCGCGTCGGTTCGGATTGAAATTAGCAGCGCACAACGGTGTGAAGTTGGCGATAGTCGAGCATGACCTTATAAGGTCCCCTTTCGATATGGCAAAATGCGTTTGAATGTGAATATTAATGATTCCTAATTATTTCAGCGAATTTGCAATAGAATTGAACAAACTATGTCTAAGAACACTGTCTGTCACACATGAAAAGTATATCCAAAAAAAAAAAAACGAGCCAAACGAAAACGGGCGCGGGCGCAAACCGAACAATAAAAACCGGCGTGGACGCAAATCGCACAAACTGAATGAAACGCAAAAAATTTGCGGTGCGTTTGCAACTTTTTTCCGTGCTATGGGATCAACAAAACCTCAGAATTGAATTTTTTTTTTTTTAAATCTCTAACGAGCTCAAGGTTTTTCTTTTCTATTCTTTATCTCTGATCACTTTTGAAGCCAAAGCTTTCGTTTTTGTATTGATATTTTTTTCGTTTCAAATTTGATATTTTCTTTTTTTTTTAGATTGATATAATTTTCCTTCCCATTTCAAATTCAAAGGTTTCTCGTTAAATATTATTAAATTGTATTTGAACCTTCATCGCTATAATCGAATGATTAATAAAAAAAATAATTAAAAAAAAATATTTGTACGTTGTTCATTGTTTTTTTTTCCCTCATTTCCAAAATTGTTGAACCTAGGGCCAAAATTAATAATAACAAAATTCTTGAACCTAGGACCAAAATTAATTAATAAAAAATAAAAAAATGTTTGTACGTTGTTCACTATTTTTTTCTCTTTCATTTTTTCCAAAATTTTTGAACCTAAATCCAAATAACAATAACAAAAAAATTCCATTTCACTTTCTGAAACTTTCAGCCACCTTTGTGCATTTTTTTTATGAACTTTCATCAGAATTAATTTTTTTATCTCTGTTGTTCTTATTCGGAGGTTATGTTCGAGAACAATTTCCATGTGACTTTTTCACGTTATCGCTTGATGTGACCACTTTGACACGTTTAGCGATTTCGACTCGACACAAACATCGTTTGGCACGTTGGAGTGAAACTAGCAACACACAACAGTGTGAAGTAGTCGATGATCGAATTATGGTCATGTTGCGATATGTTCAAATGATCTATAACATGAAAGTTAAATAAACAAAAAAGTTCGCGATGAAATTGGACATACTATAAATAAGAACACTGTCCACCACATATAGAAAGTTATGCCAAAAATTGGTCAAGACAATTATCATAGTTTCCGAGAAAACTGGCGACAAAGGAATATCCCCCCACCCACTGATCGCAGTGAAACGCATAACTCCCGTCTTTTTGCCCTACGGGCAGTCGGGAGTTAAAAATCGCGATGAGCGACGTCTAAAAAATTTTTTTAAGGGCTCAAATTTTGTCAGGCATCTTTTTTCACCTTACTACAACAATAGAAACCCGGGCTTTGAAGAAATAAAAATAGTCGATTTTTTTGAATCACCCTAATATATACACTACCGTCAAAAAGTTTGGAAACACTTGTCCTCATACCGAGCCACACAAAAAGTTTCCTCCCGCTTTCAAAAATGATGATAGCTTAATTTTCCAAGCGGCATTTCAAAAAGGACATATTAACCTTCATTTCTCTTCCTGCTAAAAATTTTTAAGATTTTTTTCGAGCCCGGTGCACGCTTTGAAACATGGTCGTTTTTTGTCTTTTTCCGAGGGTTACAATTTTGGCGCACGACTCGTAGAAATTTTTTTTTTAAATTTCTTTGACTGGATCTTGAGAAGGCAAAACTCAAGCTTCAATTTCGTTTTTTATAAAATCCGTTACGATTTTTTTTGAAAAAGTTATCATGTTTTTGGCAAAAAAAGACGGAATTCAGAAATTCCTGCGTAACACGAAAACTATCACATTTAGAAAAAAATCTTAGAGGAGTGAGAAGTTGCCTCTGAGATTGTTCTAGTCACTCGATTCTTTCCAGATTTATTTTCCGAAATTTTTTTTTTTCGTTGATTTTAGTCGAACTCCAGGTCTATCAATTTCCGTAATTTAAAAACTATGGGTTTTTTCACCAAAAGTCCTGTAATGAAAAAGTTTTATTTCTTTATTTTAAACGTTTTGGAATTTTTTCAGATTTTTTTTCTCCGATGGTGTTTATCATCATCGTCAACATCGTCGGATAAAAAAATTCGAAAAAAAATATGAAAAAATTCTAAAACGTTAAAAATGAAGAAATAAAACTTTTTTGTCCTTGGACTTTTGGTGAAAAAACCCATAGTTTTCAAATTACGGAAATTGATAGACCTGAAGTTCGACTTAAATCGATGAAAAAAAAAAAATTTCGGAAAAAAAATCTGAAAAAAATCGAGTGACTAGAACAATCTCAAAGGCAACTTTCCACTCCTTTACGATTTTTTTCTAAATGTGATAGTTTTCGTGTTACGCAGGAATTTCTGCATTCCGTCTTTTTTCGCCAAAAACATGATTACTTTTTCAAAAAAAATCGTAACGGATTTTATAAAAAACGAAATTGAAGCTTGAGTTTTGCCTTTTCAAGATCCGGTCAAAGAAATTGAAAAAAAAAATTTCTACGAGTCGTGCGCTAAAATTGTAACTCTCCAAAAAAAGACAAAAAACGACCATGTTTCAAAGCGTGTACCAGGCTCAAAAAAAATCCTAAAAATTTTTTGCAGGAAGAGAAATGAAGGTTAATATGTCCTTTTTGAAATACCGCTTGGAAAATTAAGCTATCATCATTTTTGAAAGCGGGAGGAAACTTTTTGTATGGCTCGGTATGAGGACAAGTGTTTCCAAACTTTTTGACGGTAGTGTATATCGCAAAAATCCCCTCACGGGGAAAAAAACGTGGACAAGTACATTGGTGGTCCCTTGTTTCCCTATGATATTAATAAAAATCCAAAACGCCGCTTAGAAGAATACAAAAAAAGTTACAAAATAAGTTAAGATCTGTTGAAATATACGTGGCCAAATACGGGAAGCTTTACTGCGTTTCAATAAATTTGCAAATACGGTTTGATGTTGATAGAAAAAATAATAAAGTTCGGAAATTCAACTATGTCACCAACCAAATAGCAAACGTAGAAAAATTAGATTGTAAAAAAATTCTGAACGAAGTACTTGGCGAGGATTTTTCCATGAAATTAGCGTAGTGTATATAGATCATGATCACGAACTCGCCAAGTTCTTTCGTTCAGAATTTTTTTACAATCTAATTTTTTTACGTTTGCTATTTGGTTGGTGACATACACTACTGGAAACAATTAAAGGAACAAGAAATTTTTCTCATTTTTTCACCAAAGTTTGGAAGGCTGTATCTCAGTGAAAAATAGTCATATCGAGATAAAAAAAAAAGCATTTTGAAGCTTCATTCTTCTACTTTGGAGATCTCGATCCATTTTTTCAAAATACATTTTAGTTATTGAGAAAACTGATGAAATATCTCGAAAGAACAAATTTGCATTTTTTTTCTTTTTTTCATGATCGTGTATGGACTTGGAAAAAAATTTTCACCTCGTTTTAATGCAAGCATCGAATAGGTTGTTTATTAAGCTTCAATTTTGTTTTTTACGTGCCCATGTGCGATTTTTTTTAGCGGAGATATCGATGGTTGAATGAAAAAAGACAATTTCCTCTTCAACCATCGATATCTCGGCAACAGATTATCGCACAGTAAGTCTGGGGATGGTTTTGGAAACTTGAATTCATGCGCTATAAAAACACGTTCCCATTCTTAGAGGAATTTTTATTTTTCCATTCCGGAAATTCACTCAAAAAAAGAGTAAAAAAACGGCTTTTTACGAGTATCCAGAAAGTCTACTGCTAATTCGAAAATATCAATGGAAACACTAATGTAAAGCATAACTTTTACTGCTCGATGTATCCACAATAACACCCTAAATTTGCAAGTTGATTCAGTGAACCGTTTTTCCACCCACCGTGATCAAAGTTCGTCAAAAATTTAAAGGAACACATTTTTCGGCCCAAAAATGGCACAAACGCTATCAAAATGGAAAATAAACGATTTTCCGTCGATTTTCCTCTAAAATTTCTCATAAAATATCGTCCAAATTTGAAAATAAAAAATTTAAAAAATCCAAAATATTCAACAAAAAAATTTGATTTTTTTCTGTTGTTGAAGTCGTCATGCATTTGAAAATACAACATTGAGCGGCTTGTGGTATGACATTTAGTCTCATTGTCCCTACCACCAGCATTTGCGTTACCTAACGCGTACAGCTAGGAAAAATGTCGAACAATTGCTTGATCATCCCGACAAGTTGTTTCATGATGTCAATCTTCCACCGGCCGGTGATGTTATCCGCGCTGCTCATAAGCGAAAGATACAACCGATACACCAACGTCCAACCTATCACCTACATCGTGACAGGCCCTCTTCAATTAGAGTTACTGAACCCGATTTCCAGAATAAACGATATCTGGAGGATCGCAGTTTCGAAACGCCAGAGATCAACTTTTTGTTAGTGAGAGGAGAGTAGGTGAAAAAAAAAACAATAGATTTCATTTATCGTCGAGGTCAGAGTATTTTTGAGATAACAAAACTGTTTTGTTAATCGTCACTGTACTTTGCAGAGAGCAACAAAAATCCCTATGATAAATGAGTGTAACTCGAGAAGGAATCTTAGTTTGGGATAGCAGCTATACTTGAAATTCATGAAATCTATTGTTTTTTTTTTTTCACCTACTCTCCTCTCACTAACAAAAAGTTGATCTCTGGCGTTTCGAAACTGCGATCCTCCAGATATCGTTTATTCTGGAAATCGGGTTCAGTAACTCTAATTGAAGAGGGCCTGTCACGATGTAGGTGATAGGTTGGACGTTGGTGTATCGGTTGTATCTTTCGCTTATGAGCAGCGCGGATAACATCACCGGCCGGTGGAAGATTGACATCATGAAACAACTTGTCGGGATGATCAAGCAATTGTTCGACATTTTTCCTAGCTGTACGCGTTAGGTAACGCAAATGCTGGTGGTAGGGACAATGAGACTAAATGTCATACCACAAGCCGCTCAATGTTGTATTTTCAAATGCATGACGACTTCAACAACAGAAAAAAATCAAATTTTTTTGTTGAATATTTTGGATTTTTTAAATTTTTTATTTTCAAATTTGGACGATATTTTATGAGAAATTTTAGAGGAAAATCGACGGAAAATCGTTTATTTTCCATTTTGATAGCGTTTGTGCCATTTTTGGGCCGAAAAATGTGTTCCTTTAAATTTTTGACGAACTTTGATCACGGTGGGTGGAAAAACGGTTCACTGAATCAACTTGCAAATTTAGGGTGTTATTGTGGATACATCGAGCAGTAAAAGTTATGCTTTACATTAGTGTTTCCATTGATATTTTCGAATTAGCAGTAGACTTTCTGGATACTCGTAAAAAGCCGTTTTTTTACTCTTTTTTTGAGTGAATTTCCGGAATGGAAAAATAAAAATTCCTCTAAGAATGGGAACGTGTTTTTATAGCGCATGAATTCAAGTTTCCAAAACCATCCCCAGACTTACTGTGCGATAATCTGTTGCCGAGATATCGATGGTTGAAGAGGAAATTGTCTTTTTTCATTCAACCATCGATATCTCCGCTAAAAAAAATCGCACATGGGCACGTAAAAAACAAAATTGAAGCTTAATAAACAACCTATTCGATGCTTGCATTAAAACGAGGTGAAAATTTTTTTCCAAGTCCATACACGATCATGAAAAAAAGAAAAAAAATGCAAATTTGTTCTTTCGAGATATTTCATCAGTTTTCTCAATAACTAAAATGTATTTTGAAAAAATGGATCGAGATCTCCAAAGTAGAAGAATGAAGCTTCAAAATGCTTTTTTTTTTATCTCGATATGACTATTTTTCACTGAGATACAGCCTTCCAAACTTTGGTGAAAAAATGAGAAAAATTTCTTGTTCCTTTAATTGTTTCCAGTAGTGTAGTTGAATTTCCGAACTTTATTATTTTTTCTATCAACATCAAACCGTATTTGCAAATTTATTGAAACGCAGTAAAGCTTCCCGTATTTGGCCACGTATATTTCAACAGATCTTAACTTATTTTGTAACTTTTTTTGTATTCTTCTAAGCGGCGTTTTGGATTTTTATTAATATCATAGGGAAACAAGGGACCACCAATGTACTTGTCCACGTTTTTTTCCCCGTGAGAGGATTTTTGCGATTTATTTCATTTTCATGGTCAAAGTGGATCCTTAAGGGGTTAGGCCACCCTATAGCGAAAAAAAAATAGGTATACTGAAAAAAAAAATTTTGTGGCAAATCAAGGAATCAATTGAAACTCCGTAGACAGTCCTCCATTGAACTATTATTGAACTGTAAAAAAAAAATCTCTGGGATCAATAGCGTCTCTTTGTTCTATCTGCATATAGCGTTTCTTCGTTGACACCTTTTTTTCCACGCTCGGACTGAAATCTCATTCAATTTTTAACCCAGAATTAAGAACCAAAGTTTTGTCGCTTCTATACAGGAATAAGTATAAAAGTACGTAAAATTTTTTCGATATATTAATTTCTACGAAAATGGTGCCTATTTTTCCCTACTTTTTTTTCAGAATTTTCACCAATTTTAAAAAAATAGGCACCATTTTGGCCAAAATCCTACGTACTTATATACTTATTCCTATGTAAAATCGAAAAAACTATGGTTTTTAAATCTGGGTTAAAAATTGAATGAGATTTGAGTCCGACCGTGGAAAAAAAGGTGTAAACGAAGAAAAGCTATGCAGACGCTATTTAGTTTATTGATCGCAGAGATTTTTTTTTTTTACAGTTCCATAATAATTCAATGGAGGGCTGTCCATGGAATTTCAATTGATTCCATAATTTGCCAAAAAAAAATTTTTTTTTCAAGTATACCAATTTTTTTTCGCTGTAGGGTGGCCTAACCCGTTAAGGATCCACTTTAACCATGAAAATGAAATATATTCAAAAACTTCACAATTCAATCTATTTTACAAGTGTTTCATATGTGTGTTTACCAATATCAGTTAAATACTCACACGGAACGAAGAACAAAAACAGTTCATTTTCCAATTAGTATTAATTGCTTTTTTTCAATTCCAACTATTGTTTGAAATTGATTTTTCCATACTGATTTCTCATTCTTGTTCTGGTTAATAGAACGAATATATTTTGGAACTTCCTTCGATTTTTTTCCATAAAATTCAAAATTATTACAAGTTTTGAAAAAAATACAAGAACACCCCCGTACTAGATGATAATATATTCAATTGATTTGCTATTTAAAAAAATTGAATCAAGCAGGCAAGAGGAGATCGATAATAAAGCAAATTTTCGACCAAAAAAATGCAATAATCCATCACCTAAAAATACATTTCAAGAGAAACGGTATTCTTTTCAAACAATTCTATAAAATCGGCACTTGTAAAAAAAATGTACATGGATTATTGGAGTATTTCTAGGTGCATCCCTGTCATACGGGGCACACTAAAATTGCACTATGAGTTTCTATGGTGCAGCTACCACGCTGCTCCGCGAATCACTATTGTACATGCAGCGTGGTATCCGGTCACAGCAAAATAAGTAACGACGGTGACGGCACGATGTCGGCTCGATGAAGCCCAATGATACTTCAACGAGAAGCAACAGTGACGCCACTGTAACTCTCCGTGATTATCGTACCGTTACAGCGTGTCGTCGGTGTGCCGTCAGCGTGCTGGCCCTGAGAAGTATCTTGGAGCCACTAAGTTTAGTCACCGTGCCGGCACTGTGCAGTGTTGGAAACATCGGAGCTCGCACTCATAGTCGCTTCTGTGCAGTCACCGTGCCGGATAAACGGTCAATGCGAACCTACACTGAGACGGCACGGTGTAAGCACGCAGTGCCGTTCCGTCGTACCGTCACCGTGTCTTCATGTTCGGACACACATGACTAATTTCTGACGGCACGCGGGCCGTGCCGTGCAGTCATCGTGTCGTCACCGTACCGCCAACTGTCTATCTAGGTTATGTCAAAACTCCGTTTATAACCGCGTTTCACTGTGTAGACGTCATACACCACGCTTACACGGTACTCTTATTATCCGGTTTAGTTATAATACGCTTGCACGACACTCTTATTCCGATTTAGTTATAATGGGTTGTATATATGGGGCATTCCACGCCAAATCGACCACTTAGAAACCCGACTCGCTTCGATTTTGCTGATTTTTTTAAATCTGTTTCTACCCCATTAAAGACGGTTCTCAGAATTTTTTCGATTTTTTTCACCCAACCAAAAAACAGTTATGAATTTAAAAAAAAGGCTTTTTTTTAATGAGCTATAACTTTATCAAAAATCGACTTATCGGAACAACTTTTTTTTGAAAATTTTTGTTTTTAAATGTACTTTCAAAAAAACAAATAGAAAAAAATTGTTTTAAGTTATCTTCATTGTTTTTTTTTTTTCATTATTGGGAAAAACCAAAATTTTTTCGATGATTATCTACCATTTTCGATTTTTTTTAATCAAAAACTTTGACACTTTTTACTCATTCTCGAATTTTTGTAGAATGGTGTTCTTTCGATTCCTATTTGTTTTTTTTAATGAAAATAAAAAATTTTCAAATTAAGCTTAATCCTTATAACACTATTCTGGAACTTGATGGGGATATTCAAGGGACCTTAGAGTTTAAGAGAAAAAATATATATATATATAAAAAAAGTAGTAATCATCGAAAAAATTTTTGATTTTTTTCGAAAAAATAAGAAAAAAATAGAAGATAATTCTGAATCATTTTTTCCTTGAAACTGCATTTCAAAACAAAAAATATCAATAGATTGGTAGATGATAGTTTTTGTTTCCGTTACTGAGAGATTCAAGCAAGTCAGTTCTTAGACTTTCATTTTCCAATGAAAAATTGCACGGCTCGTCACTCTTGCTGTCTTTTCTATCGATATTGTGATCATCGAAATCAGCTTCGACGTCGTCTTTAATATTGATGTTGTCATGAGTAATATCAACGTTATCGAACGGTCCATGATTATGCCGATTAAAATATGCGATGACGCCGCTGGCGTCACCACATATTTAATTAAATTTCTCAGGGTGTGAAGTGATCTCTTCGAACGAAGCATGAGGCATAATCGAACGGTCGCCTCGAACTTCATTATTACATTATTACATATAAATCACCTCGAGTTATTAGCAGTTTTTAACGGATTAAAGTCCTTTGCAAATGGGGAAAAGGCTTGCGAGATTCTTTTAAAGATTGAGATTGAGATTCTTTTAAATATGACATTTGGTCATGGTGTGAGGAACGACAATTGTGGATTTTTGCAACTTACATTCCATCGAGAGAAAATACAGAGGCCGACATGGCATCTCGTATAGAAAAACCCGATATAGAATGGACATTATCTCCTTCAGCTTTCAGAACCATCACCGACCATTTCGGACAGCCAAAAGTTGATTTATTCGCTTCTAGAGAAAACTCCAAATGTAAAGTTTTCTGTTCGTGGCATAAGGATCCAGACGCGTTTTGTATCGATGCCTTCATGTTCAATTGGTCCGGTATTCACTTTTATGCATTTCCACTTTTTTCATTAATCCTCAAGAGCCTTAAGAAAATTGAGAACGACCAAGCCCGTGGTATAGTGATGGTACCAGACTGGTGTGCACAACCCTGGTATCCATTATGGTTGTCATTGTTAACGGCACCTCCAATTAGATTACAACCCTCAAGAGAATTATTATTTAGCCCCGACAGGAAGACACAACATCCTCTGGCAGACAAGTTGGCATTACTGGTAGGGATGCTATCCGGAGAGCATATCAAGAACAACACAACATAGCAAACGATTCGATTGATTTGTTGCTAAAATCAATTACGAACGAGATAATGACGCAATATAACATACCAATCATGGATTGGATAAGTTGGTGTGAAAAAAGAAATCACAACCTTTTTAAGCCAATGAATTCTTGGATTTTAGAATGGTTCACAGAAAAGTTTCGCCAGGGTGCGTCTCACGGATCAATGAATACCTGTAGAGCCGCACTTTCCCTTCTGGGTGGCGATCATATCAGAAAAAATCCTCTAATATCACGATTAATGAGAGGAATCGCAAAATCTCCACCGAGCAAACCGAAATATGAAAGAATCTATAACCTGGACCCTATTATCAACAAACTAGAGAAAATGTCTCCGGTGGAAAATTTGACTCTTCAGCAGCTTACAACTAAAACAGCAATGTTACTAGCACTCGTTACAGCGCATCGCAAACAGACACTAATCTCTATCAGAAGGAGCAAGATCAGAAGAGTTGAGAACGGTTACGAAATCGAAATTCCGTCAAGAATTAAGACAAGTAGACCTGGAGCATATCAGCCTCTTTTATTACCAAGATTCACGGACAAACCGAATCTTTGCGTAAGCTCGACCCTTGAAAGATATCTGGAATAAATTGCATCAACTTTAGTGGAAACGGATAACTTGTTCATTACAACCAAGAAACCATTCCGAAACACTTCAAAAGATACTGTAAGTCGCTGGATTCGAACATTCTTGTTGGAGTGCGGAATAAGTTCGGACTTCGCACCGCATAGTGTCAGACATGCAGCCACATCGCGAGCACGCGCTAAAGGAGTAGACATCAATGTGATTAAAAGTTTGGCAGGATGGTCACATACTTCAAAAGTATTCGATATTTTCTGTAATAGGCCAATTGTTCAGGATAAAACTGTATTCGCTAAAGCTATACTCGGTTAAAAATAAGCCAATAAAACTGGTAAAAATGTATTAACAATATAATAATATATCTTTGTAAACGATTATGATGTTAGCTTTTAATACGATGAACCGTCATAGCTCTAGACATCCTACAAAGTGCATACTCATATAATTTTTATATGATATATAATAATATAGGATTGTATTTTTTTTTTTTTGTAGGATTTTTTTTTTTTTGTAGGATTGATTTGTAGGATCATGCATGATTATGCATGATCCTACCCATTATATATAAAGTCTCCCGTATTTGGCCACGTATATTTCAACAGATCTTAACTTATTTTGTAACTTTTTTTGTATTCTTCTAAGCGGCGTTTTGGATTTTTATTAATATCATAGGGAAACAAGGGACCACCAATGTACTTGTCCACGTTTTTTTCCCCGTGAGGGGATTTTTGCGATATATATAATATATATATTTTATATATATTTTTATATAATAATATATAATCATATTTGTATATATATTTTTATATATAAAAAAGAAAAAAAAGGTGGCGCACTACGGCCGCACTCCACCCTCCCCCCTCCGCACACCCGCCAACCTCTCACCCACAACGCCGACCGGACTCACAACGACCGGCTTGTGGGGGAACAGGAGTGGGGATAGGAGTGGGGGTGGCCATAGTGCGCCACCTACTACTATGGTCCGTGAATTAATTTTTTATATTTTTTAAAATTTTCGACGACCGAGTCATCAATCGATTTTTTAATTGGAAAAGTTGAACTATAAATTTATCCCTAAAATAACTTAGCTTTTGAAGATATGGACTAAAAGTTATTTAGAAAATTCACTCTGTGAAAAAGATTGAAAAAATATATTCAAATTTTTGGGAATATCAATATAAAAAATCGTAGATTTTGTGACAACAAGTCTGGATTGAATATTATTCAGTTCAGCGAAGAAATTCTTAAGCTTAACTTTTATATACTGTGACGATAATCGCCACCGATTCCTGAAAAGGACTAAAATTCAGGGAGAAAATGAATTAAATAAAGACGAAAAATTAGGAGAAAATCAATCACAAAAAATTGGCTTTTTATTTTTAGGGGCCTAATATCTATTATAGCGGAGAGTGCTGTGGTGGATTCCACTGCGACGCAGCATGTGACGGGGGCCACAACGTCACAACTCCCCCCGGCTTGACTAAAGTATCGGGTTGACGGTCTTTACGTCATACTATTATGTGACTGTTATACTCGAGTCGTTTGTAGGGCGTCGCGGTACCCATCGGCAAGCGGTATGGCGGCCGGCTGGCGCGATAACGCTTCAAATCAAATTGATAGCTCATCCTGCGTACAAACAAAACAAAAATATTTTCCGAATAATTAGTACATGCCCAAGTTATGACATGCACAAGAAATAAGGAGAATGCTTCTACTTCGCGGTCTTTCTCGGTCTTAATCCGGCGCGACGAGGAGGAGAATTTTCGGTTTTTTGTTCTACGTTTTCTACTGGTACGTTCTCGACAACCTCGTTCACGGTTTCATTGGGGGCTGGGAGCGGGTCTGAGGGCTTAAAGGGCTTCAGGTCTTTGATGTGGACTCGGGGGTTTTTTCTACTATCGGGGTCTTCGATCTCGTAAACCACGGGGGAAAGGACTTTGATGATTTTATAGGGGCCATTGAATCGCGGGGCTAACTTCGCTGCGAAGTTCTGGGCGCCTGAAGAGAGCACGCGGTGCTTCCTTAGCACCATGTCACCGATTGCGTATCGCGTGTCTTTGTGTGAGCGGTTGTAATAACTCGCTTGGCGCTTCGCGGCTATCTCCAGGTTTCTCTGGACCCAATCGTGGATCAGAGGCAAACGCTTCATGCGGTCGCTCCAGAGGGTAGGGTCTCCGGGATCTAGGGGCTGAGGATTAGGGTCTTCGTATCGGAGGGCTTTGGCAGGGCGAGGACTACGCCCGAAATTAAGGAAGGCTGGGGACATTGCCGTAGAGGAATGTATGGCGGTGTTGAGGGCGAAACACAATTCCGGGAGGTGTTTATCCCATTCCCTTTGGTCTTAGGGAATGAACGTGCAAATCATTGTCTTGAGAGTCCGATTGACTCTCTCGACGGGGTTCGCTTGGGCATGGTAGGGAGGGATCGTGGTCTGGTGGACTCCGAGTTGGGCTAATTGCTGAGTGACGAAATTATTAACGAATTCCGTTCCGTTATCGGTTAGCAGGAACTAAGGGCAACCCCAACGATTTACTATTAAGGTATCAAAAGCTGACATAATGGACTGTCCCGTAGCCGTTCTAACGGCTTTAACCTCGACATACTTTGTGAAAAGATCCTGGAAAACGATAACGTAACGGTTTTGGGCTTTGCTCGGAGGGAACGGGCCCATTACGTCAGCAGCCACGACGCTCCACGGTCCGTCGGTCGTCCGCTCTCTCATAAGACCGCTGGGTGGCCCCTGCGATACCTTATGGAGTTGACACGCCGGACAGCGAGTGACATACCGAGCTACATCTTGGAAAATTCTTGGCCAAAAGAAGTCTTGGGTGATTCGACAATACGTCTTGTCGACTCCTAGATGGCCGGACTGGGGGCTATCATGGGCTTGACGGAGAGCTCGGGGGCGGGCTTCTAGGGGAAGAACAAGCTTCCACGCGTCTAAATCGGTGAGAGCGGACTCAACAATGGGGTGGGGCCGATGGTAATAGAGTTTGTCCTCAAGGATCTTCCAGTTTGGGTATTTCCAAGGGGACTCTCGGACGTTTTGCATTTTGTCCGAATACCGCGAGTCGAAGGCGTTACCGATGGCACCGAGCGCTGACTCGGTCGACTCGTACATCCGGGAAAGGGCATCAGGGACTACGTTAAGGGCTCCTTTACGGTGGACTATTTTCATATTGAGGGCTTGCATGGATAATGCCCAACGGGCGAGTCTGCCAGCAGGGTCACGAAGATTTCGTAGCCACGTGAGACTGCTGTGGTCCGTAATGACCGTGAATTGAGCACCCTCGATGTACGGTCGGAGCTTCTTGACGGCCCATAGTACAGCGAGGCACTCGCGCTCGGTTACGGTGTACTTCCGTTCTTGAGCCGTCAAGAGACGAATCGCAAACACAATGGGGAGCTCAACTCCGTCTCTCTCCTGCGTCAGGACTGCGCCGATGGCACAATCGCTCGCGTCCGTCTGCACTATAAAGGGTTTCTCGAAATCAGGGCGGATAAGGATAGGGGTTCGGGTGAGGGCATCACGGAGGGTCTCAAATGCGGTTTGCTCTTCCTGTCCCCAAGTCCAAGGAACGTCTTTGAGCAGCAACCGGGTCAAAGGGGCATTATCACGGGATATATCGGGCAAAAATCGGGCATACCAGCCTACCATCCCGAGGAATCGGCGGACTTGTTTAATGGTCTGTGGGGGAGGGTAATTCATGATCGGGGCTATTTTCTCTGGGTCCACTTTGAGCCCGTCTTGCCAAATCACATAGCCGAGATAGGAGACTTCCGCGCAAAAGAACTCGCTTTTCTCGCGATTGATTTCCATACCGGCTTCCCTGAAAGCGGTCAAGACTCGTATAAGAAAGTCGAGGTGTTCCTCCTCGCTTTCAGTGGCAATGATCACGTCGTCCAGGTACGCAAACACATGCGGTTCCCACGCGGAATCGATGAGTTGGTCCATGAGACGTTGGAAAGTGGCTGGGGCATTAGTCAGACCGAAAGGCATCCTCTTGGACTGGAAGAGGCCACGCCCTGGGACTGAAAATGATGTGACGGGACGACTGGAGGGCTCAACGGGGATTTGGAAATAGGCCTGGCTTAAATCCAGTTTCGAGATATAACGAGCTCGGCGCAACCCGTCCAAGATTCGTCCCATGTTTGGGAGAGGGTACGCGTCCTTGCGAGTGACTTTGTTAACATCTCTAAAGTCGATGCAAAAACGGTACTTTCCGTTGGCCTTCTTGACGATCACCGGGTTGCTGAGCCAGGGACTCACTGATTTCTCGATCACTCCCTCCTTAAGCATCCGATCGACTTCGTCGTGAGCGACTTTCAACAAATAAGGAGAGACTGTTCGGCGCTTTTGACGGATGGGAGGGTGTTCTTGGGTGTCTATGGAGTGGGCGGTCAAATGGGTCTCACTGAGCAGGGCTGAGGACTTAGGGGGGATTAACTCGTTCAGGAGATGGGTCAATCGTTCGGCGGTAGGAGCCGTGACGACGGCTAAACCAGCGCAAGCGGGGTAAGCGGGGATAGGGTGAGCTCGGGCATCATCGGGGTCAAAGGTACGGACGGGGCCTTCACCGATCGTCCACGTATCGGTGCTGTAATCGATTTTAATATCGAAAATACGGAGGAAATCGATTCCAGGATACACTCGTATCCTAGGGGGGCTATCTGGGTTCAGACTGGGGCTAGGCGTCCTTGAATCTCGAAGGTGAGATAGAGTTCACCAACAACCGGAAGCTGGTTGTTTCCAGGGAGGGCGACGCCATCTGTCGTTGCTGACAAATGTTGTCGAAGGGGCTCAACCATGTCGGTACCCAGGTATGCGCTGACTTGGGACTGATAAGTGGGGAGAGAGAGAGAAAAGCATGGGAAAGAGTTGATGTGAGGATAGAGCGGATGTGAGGTTTCGGGTGTTGTGTGGGAAAGGGATTAGAAATAGGTATGAGGACTACAGGGCTGTTAAATAATTAATTAAAAAATTATGAACTTTTAAAAGTGTGAAATAAAAAAATGTTTTGAAAAAACATAAAAACTCCCGACTAAAAATAGTAGTAAACTTTAAAAAGTCTGAAATAATAAAAAATAGATGTCGGGATTTTCGTCGGGAGATGTCTTTACTTCTTATTCAATGATTCGATTAGAGACATCTCCCGACAAAAATAGATGTCGGGATTTTCGTCGGGAGATGTCTTTACTTCTTATTCAATGATTCGATTATGTTTTTTCAAAACATTTTTTTATAGCTTGTGAATATACCACATAATTGTTGATTTTATTTTACATTTTTATATTTTGTGGATGAATATGTTCACTGCGAGATTTGAATACTCAGGATCACGAAAAAAAATGCTTACCAGTCTGTTCAAAAGTTTATTCTGAGATCATTTTTTTTCACAATTTATCCAATTTACTCGCTATAATCTCGCACTTTATCATTACAGAACTTCACTCAGAATCTCCATCGAATATTTTCATTAAATCCATTAATCGAAATTTTTTGGACTCTCATTCCGATTTGGTTATAATGGGGTGTATATCGACGCTCCTTACGAAAAGTAGCATGTTTCAAATTTCTTACGAAGACTAACACTTCCAATGTTAAATTACCATACACGATAGCATTAAAAGTGTTAGTCTTCGTAAGAAATTTGCAACATGCTACTTTTCGTAAGGAGCGTCGATATATTGTAACGTTAAGCACTTATCAACCGAGTGTACGTCGCTACGCGTCGGTCCGTGCTTCTTAAATTAAAAAGGAGCAGGTATGAAAAAACGTGAAAAAACGCGGTTTTTTTGTAAAAAATATAACAAAATGAAATTTATTCAATTTTAGCGATGCGTTTACAAAATAAAATCTCGAGGATAAATTTATAAAGAGTTATCGATCGCGTCACCGAGTTTATGAGAATTGTTTCTATTTTTCATTCAAATTTTTATTTACTTTGCTTGTTATTTTTGTTTTGTTTGCGATGTATTCGAGTTTCTAACGAACACGGAGATTTGAGAGAAACAAGAATCGTTGCAATTTACTGTATGAAAATCCGCGAGGATTTTCTAGATTTACAAAATGAATAAACAATTTTTCTTTTATTACTGTTTATTAATCTGCACGCTTTATGTCTATCTCGCTTTTTGTGTGTCTCCTGCGTTTCTATAATAAAGAAATTTAAATCGTAATTTGGCTTTATTTTCTTATTTCTGTTTTGTCCTGGAACAACCCGCTTATTCTTATTTTTTTATTATTCGCTTTTTAATGCGCAAACTTAACCACAATCCAAAAGTGGTTTGACTCGATATAATAATAATAATTTGATCAATTTTTGTATAAACCAAAGTTCTTACCGCTGCCTTTTGGATTGTCGTTCTGAATAATAATAATTGTCTTTCAAAAATTTCTATTGTATCATAAATCCAAGGGTATTGATTAATTGTACTTTATTTTATTATTTTACTTCAATTTTTACTTTATTAACGAATAATTTCACTGTCCTCTTGGATTTATCATTTAATCTCCAGTTCCGCTCAGACTGCTTCGGCTATAAATTTTTATCAATTTGAATCTAAATTTAATTTGCAAAATAAATAAATAATTTCTAACCTGTTTCCAACAAACATAAAAAATAAAGAAATAATAAAAAGGTGAGTACTACTCAGGCTACGGGCTCTAAACGTCACCGAATAGCGCCAATATCCCTTGCAGTACAGGAAAGGATGCAGACCCCAGACCACGGGAGTAAAACGTCGCCGAATCACCCCAATGTCCTGAGCATCTACGAGGTAAGGAAATAATTGACCATGAACCACGGGATGAGAACGTCGCCGAACCCCTCCAATGTCCCATGCATCAATTAATCGGAAAGTAAAAAAAAATAATAGGAGTGACCCTGGACTACGAGATGAGAACGTCGCCGAACCCTTCCAATATCCCAGGCATCAAAAAAAGAGGAACGAAGGATTTATGTTTTGTTGGAACTAGGTAGAGTGTTCTACTGGAGAGAGCTCTGTTAGGAGGTCCGAGCCAGTCTAAGTGATCAAAGGAACTGATGCCGAGTACGGTCGCGCAGCGACTTTTATACCCCTCTTTTCGCTCGCTTTCGATGCGCCGCTTAATTTAAGCCTCGAACCCCTCACTGCGCATGTTCTATTTTTCCATTCGCTCAGCACGCTCCCCACCACTCATTCACGCTCTCGCATTCGCTCGCCGCTACCCCCACTCTCGCATCCTCGGATGCGCGAAAATCCGCTTTTTATGTTTTTCAGCTTTATTTGTTATAATTTTTCTATTATTAATCGCTTATTATTATTATTTATTGATTTATCGAATCATTTTTTGTATTTGAAAACAATTAATTAATTTTTAGAACAAGGAAAATATTTCGAGTTTTCTCTCGAATTCGGCTAGTGCGCATGCGCTGTAATACGCATTTTTATTTATTTGAAGTTATTTGAAATTTCGGTAAAATTATAATTCGCGCTTATTTCGTTTCGATTCTTTGATTTTTTTCCGATTTTTTAAGCCCGACTACAATATTGAACGATATTTTAATAAAAAGTAATAAAGAAAACAAAAAGAATATTTTATTGAATTTTTTCGACGCTTGGCGGCGTCGGTAACGCTCGCGTCGGTAGTCTCGGCTTTTCGTTGCCGATGTCCAAGATGGCCGCCGCTCGGACGAAAGCGCGCGTCGTTGTTGTTTACGAGCGAAAAAAGTCGGCGATCGCGCCGTCGCGTCGTATCTCTCGTGTTCGGGATCGGGATAACGTGTCGTGAGTGCGGGTACGTTTCAATATATGTCGGGTATAATAAACCCGATTAATTAATCCGGAATAAGAGTTCCGTGTGAACGTAGTAGTCATTGCTCTCTCTGCAGCTGTCACGGGACACTTTCATGAAAATGGGTTATAGCTGGCATCAAGAGGCCTTTGATGGTGTTGTATACAGACACGTCAATTCTTGAATGTGTTAGTCACTTTTGCATAATCTTGAGCCCGTGCAAAGTTTTTTCTCAGCAATTACGCGACCGATCATGCTGATTTTGGGCGCAATCGAAAGAGAATTTCTTAATTAGCTAAAAGTTCATTTTTGAAGTTCCTCAATTGCTTCTGAGCTTCGTAATTCAATAAAATGACATGCCAATTTTACCCCCACCACCGCGAAAAGTTTTGTTTCGAGAAAGTATAGTCTCGGCGAGCCTCGGGCCAGCAGACGACAGGGCTGTCAATGTACTTGTCCCGAGACTCTACCGAGTCTCTTGATACCTGGCGTCAAGAGGCCTTTGATGGTGTTGTATACAGACACGTTAGATCTTTTATGTGTTAGTAACTTTTGCATAATCTTGAGCCCGTGCAAAGTTTTTTCTCAGCAATTACGCGACCGATCATGCTGATTTTGCGCGCAATCGAAAGAGAATTTCTTAATTAGCTAAAAGTTCATTTTTAAGTTCTTCAATTGCTTTTGAGCTCCGTAATTCAATAAAATGACATGCCGATTTTACCCTCACCACCGCGAATCGGTTTATTCAGAGAAAGTATAGTCTCGGCGAGCTCGGGCCAGCAGACGACAGGGCTGTCAATGTACTTGTCCCGAGACTCTACCGAGTCTCTTGATGATTATTGTTTTTTTCAAGGGATTTGCCGTGGAGACGTTTTCAATCACCAAAAACTATTATCAAGCGGTTTCTTAATTAGTTTTTATGCAATGGACTATTTATCATTTTCAAGTTTTATTTATTCAATGAGTTCCGTGAAGCCGGAACTTACTTTTCATCACCCGGAACTATTATTTGGGAAGAGAAAACGGACTCCTGTCTCAACTTTTTTTGCAGTCTCGCCCTGACCAATCGCGACACTTTTGATTGTCAGTGTCCGTGAGTGTCGGTGACCCACCCGTGGGGGCCAGTGGAAAAACCATGAATAAACAGCATGGCAATACTAATTATTCATGGTTTATTTAACAATTTTTCTAATAATTAATCTATTGCGAGGCTTGAATATTATCATGATTCTGTAGGTTCGACTCTATTCTTCTATTTCATATAATATTGTTTTTTATAACGTTTTGTAATGAGTTGCTTATTTGAAGCAATTAGATTCAGGGGAAGAATTTATACTTGAACAATTTTTTGTAAATCACCGCGGTTTTTTCGAAAGGTCTAGTTTTTTTATGAGAGAGATTTTTATGGGCACGAACTATTACACAAGTAATTATTTTCCACAAGTTATTTTTATGAAGAGAATTGTTGACAGGAGAAGACTTTTGAAGAGGAAGTAAAGCGCCATCGTACGGGTACGTTTTCGATTATTTTTAAACGATGCGAAAAATCATTCACGAACTCCGAACGATGCCGATCGGATACAGCATCTATGCCGTTTTTTCGTGGTTCATTTAATAACTGTTTGTAATCTTCAAACTGAACCTTTAGCGACATTAAAGATAAGAGCATGAATCATAAAATCATACGTGTTCTTTGGATGATTCTAAACATTTTTTGTTGTATAAAATTGTTTCGTCAAGTCGATACTTTTCGACTTCGGATCGCCATTATACTTTTGCAATAATATGGTTATTAAGTGCAGTAACAACAAAAAATCGATTTAAAATTAAAAAAAACTTGAAAAAATATTAACTTCAATTTAAAACGTAAAAATAATCAAGAATTGGATATTATTTAAAAAAAATTAATGCCAGATTCTGAAGGAGCACCCTCGAAAACCCTTTAGAAGAGGTTTTGAAGGAATTTTTTGTTGTTTGTCAATTCAAACTGTGTACTTGAAATTGCGTGAACAAAATTGTCATTTTGCGCATTGATGGTTACATTGACGAATTGACGCGCATTGTCGAATTTGGGTCAACAAATGATTGAAATGAACCGCAAACAAAATACATGCTTTAATTTACAGACTCGTATGACTGAAGTAAGAACGTAGAACGAAAAAAAATCCTGTCGGCATTCGAGTTACTGCAGTATACTGAAAACATTTCTGAGTTTTAAGTTATGAATTTTCAAACTTGACAACAAATTTTTAATGCTCATGCCTTAATAATACACGGCAACTCGTTGAGCACTAAAAGAATTAACATATTTAAAGGAAACCTTCAATTTCAAGAGAAAAAAAGTTTGATTTTCAGCTCAGAATTTGCTTGGCGTCACTTTAATTTCACAATTATTATTACTATGACGTCATAAAACCGGCATATTCGCGTATATATAAGTATGGCAGGCCTCGCGCTGGCTCTTTCTTTTCGTTTAATACTTGGCGTCGAGCCGCTACCGCGTCTCTTGATATTATATTATACTAGCTGTGCCTGCGGGCTTCGCCCGCGGCATATCTAGCAGGCACATCTAGCCTGTTCTAGCTATTTTTTTTTTTTAAAAAAATTGTTTTTGAATCCACATAAAAAAAAATATTACGATGTAACATGAGCCATCTTTTTGCGTTTACTTTTCAATTTCATGCGTAGTTCTTCAGTTTTCTTCTGGATAAAATAATCAAACGAAAGATTTTCGTATTTTTAATTTTTCATAATTTCATTAAAAATGCTGTAACTTTTTTTCTATACCGAATTGAGCATTCAACCACCGCTCATTTTGTTCGTTTTCCAATTTCCTTCAAATTGGTAAATCGTTTTTTTCATTTATCGTTAGTATTTAACTACCGTCGAATTTTTAAAATTGGAGATTGAATGAAATCATGAAATTTTTTTTTTGCATTTCTGTAAAAAGTGAGATAACGAAATTTTACAAAACCACAAACTCAGTTTGAATCGTGATATTTAATCTCGTGAAAGATTTATTGTAATCGGTTCAGCCGTTTTCGATTGAAAAGCGGACAAACATTTTTTAGCGAACAGATTTATATATATAGAGAATTTAGCCCAAATCCACTTCAAGGTCTAATGTGTCGTACGATTTTAAATTCAATAAGTACTGAATTATAAATGATTCAGTATTTATTTGTCAAATGCTAATTTGTTAATATATTTTTAAATTGTTTTACTTTCAAATGGAAGATTTAACCCTTAGAAGCATACATTTTTCCTTACGTTCAATCAACTCAAAATTTTGTACTCGGGGGTTTTTGGGGTCGCTGATTACAAATCTGCATTCAAAAATTGGAAATTCAAGATGGCGGATCCAATATGGCGAACCGAAATTACAAAAAATCGTTTGATGAAAGCGAAAGTTGGTACTAGGGGGTTTTTAGGGTCGCTGATTACAAATCTGCACTCAAAATTTGGAAATTCAAGATGGCGGATCCAATATGGTGGACCAAAAATAAAAAAAATCGTTTGATGAAAGCGAAAGTTGGTACTCAGGGATTTTTGGGGTCGCTGATTACGAATGTGAAATTGGAATTTCAAAGTTTTCAATTCAAGATGGCGGATTCAAGATGGCGGCCACTGATTTCTTGTATTTTTACTCGTATGCTCATGAAACTTGACATACAGGGGTTTTTGGGGCCGCTGATAATGAATCTGACATCTGATTCCCAAAAGTCCATGTCCATAAGATAGCGGATTCAATATGGCGGCCACTGTTTTCTCACATTTTCACTCGTGTACTCATGAAACTTGGGATTTTATCACAGTCTTCTCATTCTTAGCATTACCCAGAGCTAACGACGAGAAATCCCCGAGTACCAACTTTCGCTTTCATCAAACGACTTTTTGTATTTTCGGTCCACCATATTGGATCCGCCATCTTGAATTTCAAAATTTTGAGTGCAGATTTGTAATCAGCGACCCCGAAAACCCCCGAGTACCAACTTTCGCTTTCATCAAACGATTTTTTGTATTTTCGGTCCGCCATATTGGATCCGCCATCTTGAATTTCCAAATTTTGAGTGCAGATTTGTAATCAGCGAGCCTAAAAACCCTACCTTACCAATTTTCAAGCTATTACCTTGAATAGATTCTTGGAAAATGAATTTTTCCTAAAAAAACGTCGTTTTTTTGAGTTTGTTTATTTACAAATATTATATTAAAAACAATTGTGCCAATTCAACAGTATTTTTATGTTCTTCCATCACTATAGTAACTAAAAGATGAAAAAAACCGGATCTGAATACGTTAAAATGTGAATAAATCGGAAAATTTCAAAAAAATCGGTATCATGGTGGTAACGTGGATTACCACCATGCTTCAAAGGGTTAAAAAATATGCAGGATATTTTCAATCAAATCGTTTCAATTTGTTTTTTGAATATTGCACCTTTGCTACAAAAGGTTTCGAAAATAAAAAAATTTCATTGAGATCTTACGACATGATTTCACATATTAAGTTTCCAATTACATTCGAATTCTTCTAGAAATGTGTAGAAATTTATCAGAATACATTAATGTTTCGTATACAATTTTGTTTCAAGACTTTGTTTCGTTAAAATGACTTACTTCTATAAGATTTGAAATGTTTGTCATAGTAAAAATAGCACAGATTTTCCCTTGTTTTTATCAATATACATTTTTTCCGAGGAAGATGAAAGTTTCTGATAGTGAGAACCAGAAGCGAAAGCTGTTTATCAAAAACGTGGACAACGAAGAAAAAACGAGAAACATCTAAGACGTCTATCATTTATACAGGGTGACAATTTGGGCATGGCCAGTAGTTTTTACGGCCATTTGCGGGGTGATATCGAGACGTTTCGGGGGTGATTTTTCAACGGTATTTTTTGCTCTCTTTGAAAAAAAATATGCCGTAATTTTGGTAAAAATAGTTTTTGCGGGAGGGTGGAGACAATGTTGAAAAAAAATTTTTAATGCTATATATGCAAGAATACAAAAATAAAGCTCGTATTTTTCTGAATATGAAACACCCCTGGTAAAGTTAATTTGAACCTTTCGTTGCGGAGTAAAAAATAATTGAAAATGCGGAAAAACGGTCATATTCAAACAAGAATGGAGAAACGAAGGAATGGAAGCAGCCGTGAACGAAGCATCGGACCGGCGCTGTCTGCTTTCCCGGCCGCTGTCAGCCAGCGAAGCTGTCAGGCGAAAGTGAGGTTCGGTTGCCCATGGTTCGTGATCTGACGTTGCTCGATTGCGAGCAATTGACGATTCGGAGCAATCGGCATAAATCGATGAAATATTATACGAAATTGGTATTTTCAGGATTGATTTTTACATGACACGCGTAAGACCGATAAATAGATTCGTAACTCTATTTCAGAATGTTTATTCTATCGATATCGAAGTGAAACATTATCATTAAGATGAGAATGATGCTGAACCCGGGAACGGAATTAACGAAATTAGTAATGACTTATCCTTCGATAATGTTATTATTGAAGTTAAGATCAATAATAATAATAATAACAATAATGATTGTTATAATAATCGGTATAATAAAGACTTAAGCAAAACTGGGTACATGAAAATTGGGAAATTTTCAAATTTTTTTCAAAAATAATAGGGAAAAATATTTTTTTTTAATATCTTTTCAGATAAACTTTTTTTAATTTTTTGGGAGGAAAAAAAAAATTTTAATTTTTTTTCTTTTTCATATCATTTTAAGAATGACAAAGTTTTTTTTTTCAACTGGATGACTCTAATCAAGTCATTATGGAGCTAATGTCTGCTAATGACTTTTACGTGCTTGTAGATTTTTTAATCATTGAAGAGGGATGAAACCAACTATCGTTAACAATATTTCAGTGATCGATATGAAATTTGATATTGCGCTCATCTCAATACGTGAAAAATCGTTGATGAAATGAATATTCATCTCGACTTCCAAAAAATGAAAATTGCACATTATTATCGAATAATGTTTTCGTTGATGATGAAATGTATTCGAGTATTCCTGCAAGTAATTCTGTTGTACGATACGTTAACTTTGAAGGTTCGATCCCGCAAGACGTTGGTTTCGTTCCTATTCACAGCCTTTTGCAGTGGTATTGGTTCTTCGACCAATCTACGAGCTTTCTTGAGCCTATAAATTACTTTTTTCCATTACCGGATATGAAACCGACCATCGTCAACGATATTTTCGTAGTCGATCATGAATTGTGATGCGGAAACATTTTCACCGTCGTTGGTTTCTTCTCCGCACGTGAAAAATCATCAATTGGATGCACATCAGTCTCGGTTTCGAAAAACGAAAATTGCACGTTATAGTCGAATAATGTTTCCGTTGGAGGTGGAATGAATCCGAGGATTTGAGAAGGTTATTTTATTCTATGATACGTATTCCAACAAGGATCAATCGCGTACAACAACGGTTTCATTCCTTAATAGAGCCTATCGCAATGGCATTGGTTGTGTAACTATTCTACGGGCATTCTTGGGCATGTAGTTTTTTTCATTCATTACAGGAGATGAAACGAACCTTCGTGAACGTTATTCCAATAACCGATCATGAAATGTGAGGCGGGTAAATATTCACCGACATTGGTTTCATCACAGTACGTGAAGAATTATCGCTTTTATGGATATTCATCCGTGCTCCAAAAAATTGAAATTTGACATAATGATCGAATGATGTTTTCGTTGAAGGTGGAATGAATCCGAGGATTCGTGGAAGTAATTTTATTGTAGAATACGTATTGCAAGAAAGATCAACCGCGCAAAACATTGGTTTCATTCCTTGAGACAGCCTATCGCAGTGACATCGGTTCTGTAACCATTCTACGAGCATTCTTGGGCATGTAAATTTTTTCATTCATTACAAGAGATGAAACCAACTGTTGTGAACGATATTCTCGTGATCGTTCATGGAATGTGATGCGGAGACATTTTCACCGTCGTTGGTTTCATCTCCATACGTGGAAGGTCATCAATTCGATGCATATCAGTATTGGCTTCGAAAAACAAAAATTGCACATTATGATCGAATGATGTTTTCGTCGACGGTGGAATGAATCCGAACCTTTATGAAAGTGATTTTATTCTACAATACGTATTGCAACAAGGATCAATCGCGGAAAACATTGGTTTCAGTCCTTGACACAACCTATCGCAGTGGCATTGGTTCTGCAACCAATATACGAACTTTTTTGGGCCTATAATTTTTTTAATCCAATACAGGAGATGAAACCAGCCATCGTGAACGATATTTTCATGTTCGATCACGAAATGTGATGTGGGGAAATATTCACCGACAATGGTTTCAGCTCATTACGTAAAAAATTATCAAATTCATGAATATTCATCTCTACTCCCAAAAAATAAAATTTCACATTACGATCGAATGATGTTTTCGTCGACGGTGGAATGAATCCGAGTATTTTTTAAGGTGATCCCATTGTAGAATACATTCTGTAATAAGGATCACTTCGCTCGAAACATCGGTTTCATTCCTTTCCACAGCCTATCGCAGTGGTGTTGGTTCTGTAACCAAACTACGAGCTTTATTGGGCCTGTCATTTTTTTACTCCATTACAGGAAATGAAACCAACCATCGTGAACTATATTTTCGTTATCGTTCATGAAATGTTATGCGGAGACATATTCGCCGTCGTTGGTTTCATCGCATTAAGTGAAAAATCGACGATGTGATAAATATTCATTTCGGCTCCGAAAAATAGAAAAGGTAAATTTCCCAGGACTCCCAGAAATATTTCTGAAGATATTCGCTGGAGATACTTTAGGTAAATCTCCCAGAGATTCTGCTGGATATTTTTTCAGAGATATTTTGTGGAAAATTTCTCTGGTAAATCTCCCAAAGATTCTGTTTGAGATTTTTCTGGAGATGTTTGCTCAGAGGTGCTTTCGGTAAATCTCTCAGAGATTCTACTTGAGATTTATTTCTAGATATTTCCTTAGACGTGCTTCGTGCTTCGGATAAATCTCAGGGAGATTTACCGGAAGTATCTCCAAGCAAATATCTCCAGAAAAATTTTTGAGAGATTGACCGGGAAAGTCTAAAAAATAAAAATAAAAAATCGACAATAATCTCAAGCAGAATCTCTGAACGATTTACCAGGTGAATCTTCAAGAAAATATTCGTCGAATTTCTCAGAGATTCTGTTATTTCTGGGAGTTATTTCTGGAGATATTTTCTTGAAGATGCTTCCGGTAAATCTTGTTGGTTGTTTTGAAACGGTTGTTTTGAAACTCCATGGACAATGTAATGTGATTAATATTCACCGACATTGGTATTTATCTCAATTATAGATTTAGTAGTGCACCATATGATTGAATGATAATTTTGTTAGAATAAAAATGACTAATCATTATTTAACACGATTCTGTTGTTGAATGGTTTAATAATAAAGAATCAGTGGCGCTAAATATTGCTTCCATTCCTTCTCGTAGCCTGCTGTAGTGCTGTTGGTTCTGAAATATGTTTTCGTGAGTTTTGTGAGGCCTACAATTTATCGAATTCATGGCAGTAGATGAAACCACTGACTGTAAACTTTTCCTCACACTACATTTGTCCATCGAGTTTCAAAATGACATTGACAGTATTTGATTTCGTCTCTTGGCATGAATTCAAAAAAATTCTGGCCTCTCGAAACTTGGAAACATCTTTCAGAACGAGACCTTATTCGATCATAATGTTCGATTAAAATTTTCCAGAGCTGAGTTAGATATGAAGAAAATTGATTATTTTTTACGTATTGGGATGAAACCAATGTCGAAGAATATTTCTCCGCATCACGTTTAATGATCGATTACGAAAAGAACATTCACGATCGCTGGCTTTATCTCTTGTGAGTGATAAAAAAAAATTATAGCCCCCAGAAAGCGCGAAGATTGGTTACAGAACCAAAACCACTGCAGTAGAAATGAGCCGAGATGCATATGAATTAAATTCTTAAACGATGACAAGAACGAAGAAAGAACGAAGACAAGAACGAAGACAAGAACGAAGACAAGAACGAAGACAAGAACGAAGACAAGAACGAAGACATGAACGAAGACAAGAACGAAGACAAGAACGAAGACAAGAACGAAGACAAGAACGAAGACAAGAACGAAGACAAGAACAAAGACTAAAACGAAGACAAGAACGAAGACTAGGCCGAAGACAATAATGAAGATGAGAACGAAGACAATAGCGGAGATGAGAATGAAGACAGGGACGAAGACAGAGACAAAGACAAGAACGAAGACTAGACCGAAGACATGAACGAAGACAATAACGAAGATCAGAACGAAGACAAGGGCGAAGACTAGGACGAAGACTAAAACGAAGATTTTGTGTTTTAGACTAATTTTAATGGCACGATTGAAAAGAGCGATCTCTCAAATAGTCGACAAGGTAGATAAAAAATTTTTTCAATGCCGTTTTCATAGTCAATATTATGCCCCTAGAAAAGGGTACATGCGAAAGGTATCTTTCAGACGATAAAGGGTCCAATAATCGAAGCTGTGCTACTTCAATGAGTGCAAGCCGTTTGCGCCCGAAAATCTACACGATCATGTTTTTTCGAAAGTTTTTCTATCGGTTTCTTCTAACTCTGAAAATCTCTTTTTTGCTACTCGTCAACACTTATTTCCAAGATATGGTTCAATGGGATCACGGGGGACACTCAAACAAAAAACCTCATTCGATCATAATGCAAAACTAAAATATTATAGAGCCGAGATGAAAATGAATAAAATTGATTATTTTTAACGTATTGGGATGAATGCAATGTCGATATATATTTCTCCGCATCACATTTCATGGTCGATTACGGATAAAACGTTCAAGAACGTTGGTTTCATCTTTTGTAACCGATTAATAAAATTATATGCCCTAGAAAGCTCGTAGATTGGTTATAGAACCGAAAATACTGCTGAAAGGGTATTGAAAGGAATGAAACCAATTTTTCGGGCGATTGATCCTTGACACAGAACGTATTCTCCAACAGAATCACTTGCACGAATACTCGGATTCATTCCCATTCAAATAAAAACCTCATTCGATCATAATGTGAAATTAAAATATTATGGAACCCAGATGAAAATGAATAAAATTCATTCTTTTTCACGTATTGGGATGAAACCAATGTCGATTAATATTTCTCCGCAGCACAATCGATGATCGATTACGGAAAGACCAATCACGAACGTTGGTTTCATCTCTTGTCAGTGATTCAAAAAATAATAGGCCCAAGAAAGCTCCTAGATTGGTTACAGAACCGAAAATACTGCTGGAGGATATTAAAAGGAATGAAACCAATGTTTCGGGCGATTCGACCTCGAAACAGAACGTATTCTCCAACAAAATCACCTGCACGAATACTCGGATTCATTCCCATTCAAACAAAAACCTTATTTGATCATAGTGTGAAATTAAAATATTATAGAACCGAAATGAAAATGATTAAAATTGATTATTTTCAACGTATTGGGATGAAACCAATGTCGATGAATATTTCTCCGCATCACATTTCATGATCGATTACGGATAAAACGTTCAAGATCGTTGGCTTCATCTTTTGTAACCAATTAAAAAAATTATAGCCATAAGAAAGCTCCTAGATTGGTTACAGAACCGAAAATACTGCTGAAGGATATTAAAAGGAATGAAACCAATGTTTCGGGCGATTCGACCTCGATACAGAACTTATTCTCCAACAAAATCACCTGCACGAATACTCGGATTCATTCCCATTCAAACAAAAACCTTATTTGATCATAGTGTGAAATTAAAATTTTATAGAATCGAGATGAAAATTAATAAAATTGATTATTTTTCACGTATTGGAATGAAAGCAATGTAGATGAATATTCCTCCGCATCACATTTGATGATCGATTACGGACAGAACGTTCACAATCGTTGGTTTCATCTCTTGTCGGTGATTAAAAAAATTATAGCCATAAGAAAGCTCCTAGATTGGTTACAGAACCGAAAATACTGCTGAAGGATATTAAAAGGAATGAAACCAATGTTTCGGGCGATTCGACCTCGATACAGAACGTATTCTCCAACAAAATCACCTGCACGAATACTCGGATTCATTCCCATTCAAACAAAAACCTTATTTGATCATAGTGTGAAATTAAAATTTTATAGAATCGAGATGAAAATTAATAAAATTGATTATTTTTCACGTATTGGAATGAAAGCAATGTAGATGAATATTCCTCCGCATCACATTTGATGATCGATTACGGACAGAACGTTCACAATCGTTGGTTTCATCTTTTGTAACCGATTAATGAAATTATAGGCCCTAGAAAGCTCGTAGATTGGTTACAGAACCGAAAATACTGCTGAAGGATATTAAAAGGAATGAAACCAATGTTTCGGGCGATTCGACCTCGATACAGAACGTATTCTCCAACAAAATCACCTGCACGAATACTCGGATTCATTCCCATTCAAACAAAAACCTTATTTGATCATAGTGTGAAATTAAAATTTTATAGAATCGAGATGAAAATTAATAAAATTGATTATTTTTCACGTATTGAAATGAAAGCAATGTAGATGAATATTCCTCCGCATCACATTTTATGATCGATTACGGACAGAACGTTCACAATCGTTGGTTTCATCTTTTGTAACCGATTAATGAAATTATAGGCCCTAGAAAGCTCGTAGATTGGTTACAGAACCGAAAATACTGCTAAAGGATATTGAAAGGAATGAAACCAATGTTTCGGGCGATTCGACCTCGATACAGAACTTATTCTCCAACAAAATCACCTGCACGAATACTCGGATTCATTCCCATTCAAACAAAAACCTTATTTGATCATAGTGTGAAATTAAAATATTATAGAACCGAAATGAAAATGATTAAAATTGATTATTTTTCACGTATTGGGATGAAACCAATGTCCATGAATATTCCTCCGCATCACATTTGATGATCGATTACGGACAGAACGTTCGCAATCGTTGGTTTCATCTCTTGTCAGTGATTAAAAAAATTATAGCCCCAAGAAAGCTCCTACATTGGTTACAGAACCGAAAATACTGCTGAAGGATATTAAAAGGAATGAAACCAATGTTTCGGGCGATTCGACCTCGATACAGAACTTATTCTCCAACAAAATCACCTGCACGAATACTCGGATTCATTCCGATTCCAATAAAAACATCATTCGATCGTAATGTGAAATAAAACTTTTTCAGTGGCGAGATAAATATTAATAAATATGATTATTTTTCACGTAATGGAATGAAACCAATGTAGATGAATATTCCTCCGCATCACATTTGATGATCGATTACGGACAGAACGTTCACAATCGTTGGTTTCATCTCTTGTCAGTGATTAAAAAAATTATAGCCATAAGAAAGCTCCTAGATTGGTTACAGAACCGAAAATACTGCTGAAGGATAATAAAAGGAATGAAACCAATGTTTCGGGCGATTCGACCTCGATACAGAACGTATTCTCCAACAAAATCACCTGCACGAATACTCGGATTCATTCCCATTCAAACAAAAACCTTATTTGATCATAGTGTGAAATTAAAATTTTATAGAATCGAGATGAAAATTAATAAAATTGATTATTTTTCACGTATTGGAATGAAAGCAATGTAGATGAATATTCCTCCGCATCACATTTGATGATCGATTACGGACAGAACGTTCACAATCGTTGGTATCATCTTTCGTAACCGATTAATGAAATTATAGGCCCTAGAAAGCTCGTAGATTGGTTACCGAACCAACACCACTCCGATAGGCTGTGGAAAGGAATGAAACCAATGTTTCGCGCGAGTGATCCTTATTACAGAATGTATTCTACAATGGGATCACCTTAAAAAATACTCGGATTCATTCCACCGTCGACGAAAACATCATTCGATCATAATGTTAAATTTTGGTTTCTGGGAGCAGAGATGAATATGCATAAAATTGATCATTTTTGACGTAATGAGATGAAACCAATGTCGATGAATATTTTCCCACATCACATTTCATGATCGATCATGAAAATTTCGTTCACGATGGTTGGTTTCATCTCCTGTATTGGATTATAAAAATGATAGGTACAATGAAATTTGTAGATTGGTTAGACAACCAATGCCACTGCGATAGGCTGTGTCAAGGACTGAAACCAATGTTTTCCGCGATTGATCCTTGTTGCAATACGTATTGTAGAATAAATCACTTTCATAAAGGTTCGGATTCATTCCACCGTCGACGAAAACATCATTCGAGCATAATGTGCAATTTTTGTTTTTCGAAGCCAATACTGATATGCATCGAATTGATGATTTTTCACGTATGGAGATGAAACCAAGGACGGTGAAAATGTCTCCGCATAACATTCCATGAACGATCACGGAAATATCGTTCACGACGGTTGATTTAATCTCTTGGAAAAAATGACAAAAATTACAGGCCCAAGGAATGCTCGTAGATTGGTCACAGAATCAATGTCACTGCGATAGGCTTTGTCAACGAATGAAACCAATGTTTTGCGCGATTGATCCTTGTTGGAAAACGTATTTTACAATAAAATCACTTCCACAAATCCTCGGATTCATTCCACCTCAAACGGAAACATTATTCGCTGTAATGTGCAAATTTTGTTTTTCGAAGCCGAGACGGATACATCGCATCGATGATTTTTCACGTATCGAGAAGAAACCAACGATGGTGAAAATGTTTCCGCATCACAATTCATAATCAACTACGAAAATGGAAAAAAGTATTTTATAGGCTTAAGGAAGCTCGTAGATTGGTCGAAGAACCAATACCACTGCAATAGGCTATGAATAGGATCAGGACCAACATCTTGCGGGATCGAAGCTTTAAAGTTAACGTATCGTACAACGGAATTACTTGCACGAATACTCGAATACATTTCACCATCAACGAAATCATTATTCGATAATAATGTGCAATTTTCATTTTATGGAAGTCGAGATAAATATTCATTTCATCAACGATTTTTCACGTATTGAGATGAGCGCAATATCAAATTTCATGTTTAAAAATTTACAAGCACGCAAAAGTCGCAGACATCAGCTCCATAAAGACTTGATTACAGTCATCCAGTTAGAAAAAAAAAACTTTGTCATTCTTAAAATGACATGAAAAAGAAAAAAATTTAAAAAAATTTTTTTCTCCCAAAAAATTAAAAAAAGTTTATCTGAAAAGATATTTTAAAAAAATATTTTTTCCTATTATTTTTTAAAAGAATTTGAAATTTCACAATTTTTCATGTACCCAGTTTTGCTTAGGTCTTTATTATACCAATGATTGTAACAATCATTATTGTTATTATTATTATTATTGATCTTAACTTCAATAATAACATTATCGAAGGATAAGTCATTACTAATTTCGTTAATTCAGTTCCCGGGTTCAGCATCATTCTCATCTTAATGATAATGTTTCACTTCGATATCGATAGAATAAACATTCTGAAATAGAGTTACGAATCTATTTATCGGTCTTACGCGTGTAATGTAAAAATCAATCCTGAAAATACCAATTTCGTATAATATTTCATCGATTTATGCCGATTGCTCCGAATCGTCAATTGCTCGCAATCGAGCAACGTCAGATCACGAACCATGGGCAACCGAACCTCACTTTCGCCTGACAGCTTCGCTGGCTGACAGCGGCCGGGAAAGCAGACAGCGCCGGTCCGATGCTTCGTTCACGGCTGCTTCCATTCCTTCGTTTCTCCATTCTTGTTTGAATATGACCGTTTTTCCGCATTTTTAATTATTTTTTACTCCGCAACGAAAGGTTCAAATTAACTTTACCAGGGGTGTTTCATATTCAGAAAAATACGAGCTTTATTTTTGTATTCTTGCATATATAGCATTAAAAATTTTTTTTCAACATTGTCTCCACCTTCCCGCAAAAACTATTTTTACCAAAATTACGGCATATTTTTTTTCAAAGAGAGCAAAAAATACCGTGAAAAATCACCCCCGAAACGTCTCGATATCACCCCGCAAATGGCCGTAAAAACTACTGGCCATGCCCAAATTGTCACCCGAGAAATGTCTAAAAAAAGAATACTAAAGAAATCAAAAAAACCGAATCGCTGCGAAAAAGTTGAAGTTGAAGAGAATAAGATTTTCAGCGATAAAGAATACAAGATCGTTGATTTAAGCATTGAGTCCGGAAGGTTTTCAGATGGTGGCATCAGAAAACTTTTGTGAAACACAGGTGAGTTGCAAAAACACTGGTACTGGAAAATCTTACACCGTTGGTGCCATTGCCAAATATTTTTCATCAATTTCATCCTTTCGACATCCCCATGAGCTTTGGGACACAATTGTCTTCACCTTTGAAGAACTTCAAAAAAAGAGTCCAGAGGCTAGCATCAAACAAGTTGTCGATGAAGGACAAATGGCTTTTCATTGGCTCCGGAAGGATCTCAGATGGTGGCATAAAAAAATTTTTGTGAAACACCGGTGAGTTGCAAAAACACCGGCACTGGAAAATTTCACACCGTTTTGGTACCATCGCCAAATGTTTTTCACTCATTTCATTCTTTCAACATCCCCATGAGCTTTGGGACACAATTGTCTTCACCTCTGAACTTCAAGAAAAGAGTCCATAGGCTAGCATCAAACAAGTTGTCGATAAAAGAAAAATGACTTCATTGGCTCCGGAAGGATCTCAGATGGTGGCATAAAAAAATTTTTGTGAAACACCTGTGAGTTGCGAAAACACTGGTACTGGAAAATCTTACACCGTTGGTACCATCGCCAAATATTTTTCATCAATTTCATCCTTTTGACATGTACACGAGCTTTGGGACATAACCGTCATCACCTTTGAAGAACTGCAAGAGAAGAGCCCAGGGGCTTGCATAAAAAAAGTTGTCGATAAAAAAAAAAAGAAATATCCATTGGCCGGCGATGAACAATTGAGGAAAATTTTTTTTATTTCTGTCATGTATTCATAAACAATGTATACTCAAAAAATAAACACTGTAAACATCCATGTTTTTATGTATTTATTAGTTTTCTGCTCAATTTTCGTCACTCACAACTGAATACTTGGCTTTTGTCGAGGTTTTGAAAATTTCTTCGATTTCAAACAATACCGAAATCTCTAACGGAAACTAGTCATTTTTTAAAATATAAACATTTTTTGAACCTCATAACCAACACTATAATTTTTTTTCAACCTCATAACCGTCACAACCCTGATGACTTAACAGAATTGAAATTTAAAAAATATCTGTCAAATTTCACAGCCGCGATTTTTACAACCTCACTTTTCAATCTCACGACTACCACCAAATTCGTGACCGCGATCTTTATAACCTTTTCCAACACATCTGTCACTCTAACGTTAAAAGTCGTTTGTCACATCAATCAATTGAATAGTTTCATCACATATCAGCAGATGTTTCTAGTTATAACTAGTGTCACTAGACCGCAGCCGCTAAACGTCAAAAGTGTGCGAAAAAAAGTCACCCATTTTTGATGTTTTGGAAAAATAAAATATTGATATCTCGAATATGCGTTAGGCTACAGAGTTCTAATTGGTCACGAGCGAAAGAAAAAAATAAATAATAAATATGTGAATCTGAAGGATCTCTCAAAAACGCTGCAATTATTAAATATCATCGAAACAAAATTTTCGAAAATTGTTCGAAACCACGATCCTTGCGGTAAAGACTCTAGTAGCGACTCTTTTAAACTTCGACATAGTAGGCGTAAATGTACTTGTCTCGAGTCGCTACCGCGACTCTAGATGTTTCTGTTGACTTTCTCTATCTCGAGGAATTTTTGTAGTTATTTGTTACAGGTTTTGTCCTCTAACTAGGAGAAAATGTCCAGTCAACATTTGTGTTTCAATGAAGTTTCATCACACGAACTCTGACACACACTTTTATTTAATTTGTATGAATGAAAATTAACACATGATTCAGTTTTATTGAAACATCGTAATTCTCTGTATTACACATTCCTTCAAAAATTTACATGTTTATAAAGAATCAAACACGGATGAATGTTCCAGGATTGTTCTTCAACGATGATTTCTGAGAGGTTTTAGCTGCAAAACAAACTAGGGCCCTCCTTATGTGAGATCTTTCAATCTTCATAATTCTCTTTTCCATTTTCAAAATTGATTTTGCATTTTCCATTTTTGAGAATTTAGATCTTGCAATATCTCAAATAGTCCCTAGTCTGATTGCCGGGGCGGCAATATTTTGATGAAGGGGAGTAGTGTTACGGTTCCCCCTTCTGAATATGCATGCGTTTGTTTAGCTACACAATATGAAGATCTAATGTTCCTTGAGAATGATCGTCTTTTGGAATAAACAAGATCGAGAGACACACTTGACGTACGAACATCAAGCAAGACGCATCTCGTGCATTTTATCACAAAATAAACCGCCCCAATCTTTTGAAAAGCGTCTAATTATTTTATTTCACCCACATCGTAACAATATCAAATTGGATACATGACAATTTTTTATGTTCCTTTTCTCACGACTCCGGTTTGTCGACTAACTCTTTTTTTATATTATTTTCCGTAACATAGCAACAAAACAAACTACGCAATGATACGAAAGCCATACTGATCATACTCGCCCATACATACATATATTTTATTCTTCATAACAGTATCCACGAAACATGAATTGTGACGGGTGTATAGTTCCACTTACCGATGTTATTATTAAATTTCAAAATCGAAATGATAGCTTTGTTTTCTTACAAAGCCATGGTGTATTAAAACGCAAAGTTATTTGTGTAACTTGCGGGAACCCAGCTACTCTTAGTGAAAGTATTATTATCTGGCGTTGTCAAAGACTTCATGAACAGTGAATTGGAAAAAATGTGTGCGTAAAGTTTGCAATACCAAGCAATCTTTGTGAACCAAGACGTGGCTCCACAAAAGCAATTTGGCACCAGAAAAATACTGTACATTCATTGCTTATTGTATTCTTTCGCATCCAAATTGAAAAGTGAAAAAATTCCCCATCTTGATATTTGCCTCAAACTCCATGGTTTTCGAGTTAAGCCACTCCTCCAATCGGAGTTTTGACGGGGAATTATGAAAAAAAAATCTTGAACAATAATTATAAAGTACCCAGTAGGATTGCACGCGACTTTTTATCCTCTTCACAATTTCATCAAAACCCTGTAGTTTCCTTGTTACGCCGAATTTTTTGAAAATGGTATTTTTTTACACAGAAAAGGCATATTTTTGCAAAAAAAATCGTACGAAACTTTATAAAAAATAAAATTGAAGCTTGTGCTCCCTCTTTAAAGTTTTCCATGAAAAAAATAATGGAACAAAATTTCCATGAATACTGCGCCCAATTTTGAACAGCTAAAAAAAAGACAAAAAACGACCATGTTCAAAACTGCGTACTGGGTCCAAAAAAAATCGTAAAGAATATTTTAAAAAACGGAAACGAAGTTGAATATGTACTCTTGAAAAGCCCGTTTGCTAAATTGGAATATCTATTTTTTTGGCAGAGCAATCGAACTTTTAGTGCGGCTCGAAATTACGATTGGCGTTTCCATACTTTTGACCAGGAGTGTATATTAAATAAATAATGTCATCAATACAACATGATCAATAATAATAAATGGAATGAGTAATAACAACTTTCGTATTCATGATATCATCGCATAGCGTATACAGACTGCATTGCACTACATATATTACCCGACCAGACGACTACTAGCGCCTACAATTCAGTACTAAAAATGGGAGACAATCGTCAAATCGTGCTGAAGGTGATCTATCTGTTGCGTGAGTGCAAGAGAGATGCTGCAAAGTCGTTACACGGTTTACTCATAAATTCTTGATTATTTGAGAAAAATAAAAGTTACGCCTTGTTCTCTGATAAAATGTCGATAGGGTGTAACTCATATTTTCGTTAAAATATGAAGCCACTTAGAATAAACCGTGTAACAGGATTGTTACCAACCGAACAACTGATGGATGGCCTTAAGCGCCTATGTCAGGAGGCTGCCAGAGACATATCGGACAGCTGTCCCCTTCTTCATCAGTATCGTTTCCGCGATCTCCCTCATTTTCGCTCTCTTCATACCTAATTTCGACACGGGACACCTCTCTCACTCTTTAAATTACAATTGACGGGTTCTTCTCAGTTTTCGTTCCGACGCTCCATTCTCGCGTGATCTGCATAAGACAATTCTAATTTACGCCCAGAGTTACTCTATATGTATCGCGAGTGAATTTTCGGTAAATTTGGGTTTTGGACACTTCAAGATATCGATCTTCTGATTTATTAAAACCGGTGCTTTTTAACTCCCGACTGCCCACACCGGCAAAAGCCGGGAGTCATCCGTTTGAACGCGATCAACTGATTTCCACGAATTTTTCATGCAGAATGTTTGTTGAAACGGCGAAAAATTACTTGGCCATATTTGGTCTCCGTCTGTATGGCAAAATGTGCCAGTCCCTTCTGAGAAAGAGAGAGAAAACGTTTTTCAATCTTCTTGCATCGTAATTACCGTAATCCGTCATCACTTTACGAATATTTCATCTCATTCAAATCAAATTGTTATCGTCTCTATTGTGTAATAACATATATTGTATATATTTTTTTTAATTATTCTTTAGTATCAAGAATTACGGTAGCGGCTCGACGCGAAAAATTGAAAGAAAGAACCAACGCGAGCCCTGCCGCACTTTTATATACGACATTCCTTTTACACAGATTGTAAGTTGCCTCATGAATAAGTTTTCGAGGTATAATAATAAATTATGCAATCAATCTCTACGCCCACATCGCGTGCTTTCATATATAAGCTCAGTCAGCAACTATTTTATCGTAAAAAGTAATCATAGCATAAAGGTAAAAAAATCTTCTACTCTCGATCTTCATTGCTGTACCATGATAAAATGATCATTTTCATTTCTCACTGACGAAAAACAGTTTCAGTTTCCAATATTTTTTATGAATACACGTTGCATTTGTTATGTAATTGGATTTATGTTACATAGTTACATTGGTAAATGTTGGGAGTCCCCGTTTTTGGTGGTGAGCGAAATTTGGCAGTTTTATTAATAAGTTTGAACGAAATCCTAAACCTCTCCAAACATTATCATAAAATGTTATTCGATTTTTATTTGGTTGCTGTATTTGAGAAAGATGCATCAATAGTCGGTGTGGGACTGCTGCTACAAGATCGACTGAGTACTCTGTGCGAACCAACGCTTAATAAATTATTATCGCCGGAAAGTTGAGGGGAAATAATGTCCGTTCCGGTGGGACTGGGACATATCCTCCGAGGACAATGCGTCGAAGGAGCTCTTGACAGCGTATGGAAAGGAATCCGATATATTCTCATGGGTTTCATATCCCCCTGGGAAACTGAAAACAAAAAATGCTGAAATTTAATCCCAATTCAAAAAGTCGAATGATTGATTCGAGACAGGTAAAAAAAAAAAATACAAAAATGTAACTGTTGTACTTTTCATTTAATCGCAACATAAGTCGTTTACATGGTTTCAAAGTTAGCAGGGAATAGTTTTGTTTTAATAGAATTTCAAATAATACCTTGGAAATTAGTCGATTGTTGGGAAAACTGTGTACTGGCTACACGTTCGTCCGTATCTGACACCGTGCTATCGACACCAAATTGATCATTTCTTGATGTGACCAATTCAGGTGCTGTAGTGGCGAAGAATATATCACGTTTCGAGCTGATTAAACAGAGATTCGGCAAGGCTATATTGTGAACAAGATTGCCATTTATGATCAGTCGTATTTCCATCGTGCTGGCGGTGAATGCAATCACGTATGGAAAGACACAGGCTGCTCAACGTATTTTCCATCATTTTAACGATCATCGTCCCACGAGTATGAAAAAAGAGCACATCATATACAATCACAGAATTAGCGAGCTAGGATGAACGATGATGAACTATTTTATGGTAATTAAACATAGCATCTGTAAACTAACCGACAGCTATGGGCACGGAATTCCAGTTGAAATCAAATTCTTTGGAAGTGACACTGTCTCCGTACAGCTTTTGAAAGTGACAAGTATCTGGAAGGAACAAATAAAATATCATCCGAAGTATTAATTTATTAACGACCAATATACACGTGTGTCAATAAAGTTGATTGGAGGAGGAAACGAAGATGGTGGAGAGGAAAGGTATAGCGTAAAAGAAGTCCCAGATACATATGTGTGCGAAAAAAGTGAAAAAGAGAAGAATAGAATATAAAATGTGAGGAGTCAAGAGGGGAGGAAAAGCGGAGGGAAGCAGACAAAGTGAGGAAGAGAGATGAGACAAGAAGAGGAAAATAAAGAGGAAGGAAAGCGAGGCTGAAAAGTAAGATTAGGAAAGGCAGTAAAGCGAGGGGGAAAAGCGGAGGAAAAGAGTGAAGTGCATGAAGGAGAGTAAATAGCGACACAGCCGGAGAAAGATCGAAACGAGAGGACACAGGGTAGGACGAAGAGGCCCGAGTCGGCAGCGAACCTTGGTATGGCGTTGAGGGCAGTGAGAAAAGAGAAGGGAGAAAGTCAAATGGGAAGTGAAATTGGACGGAGAAGTCTGGTTGACCAAGTTGCTGGCGTTAAGGTGGTTCCCCTACGAGACAGTTGAATTAAGAAATTGTTTAAATTTGGCATACGTATTGTTTAACACGTGAACAAAACCTCTATAAAATTTTAACAAGTTTCATCATCCCGAACACGAATTATCCCTTTTTATAAAGTAGGGTTGTGACGCGTAAATTGACTGTTTATGGTCATCGCTTTTCCGCAATTCTGATTGGTTCGCTATATCATTACACGTGGTCCGAGAACGACTCTGAAGTTATTTTGTCTGCTCTCAAATGTTACAATGACAGCTGGTTTTTCAAATGTTCATGGCAACGCAGATTCCTTTTTGACAAGTCATGCATCGGAATTAACGATAACAAAAATTAAAATAAAAAAATCAAGGTGATTGAACAAGGGTGCTTAAAAAAAAAACGATATTTTTTTTCGTGGGCCGAAGAGGGATGTTAGTAAATGTGAAAAGAGTAACTTTCCCAAAATTTTGGATTTTTTTAAAAATATTTAGCGATCCCTCATACGACTTTTCTATATTTTTTCCTGTTTTAGAAAAAAATTGTCATGAAAAAATCTAAAAAAATCATTAATCGTTATGCAAACATAAAATGCACTTACTCCCTTAAATATATAAAATACCGGAAACATAACATACACTTAAACAATGCGCTGAACGTGTGTGTTTCAATATACTACACAAATACATTGCAAAATTAAGATATTTTATTGTTGAATATTCAGCTGAGAAATCATTTTTCTATTCACTGAAGAAGCGTATTTTGCTCACATTTTTTGTGAAGCTCCAATAAGCCGATGTGACTGTTGAGCTTTGTCTTTGGCGCAGCCAAAGCAGCTCTCTTTACATTGATTTGCTTTCAACAATGTAACAAGTACACTAGGGTGGTCCTTGATACCCATGTGGAGCAATTTTAATCGCGACGTCCCTTCATTTAGTTCGAAAAGAATAAAAAAAAAAGTAGTCAAAATTTCAGAGCTCTATCTCAATAAGAAGAGGAGCCGGTAACCACGAACTGTTTTCCCTTTAAATAACATGGGGTTTTTGCACAATTTCTTTGTATTTTTTTTTCCAAGCCTTACATAAGCGAAAAAAATTTTGAAACCATGCGAATTGCATGTCAAGTAGTGGTACTTTATATACCAATTATTATTAACACCTCATCGTTAGATTTAACAAACTTAAAGTCAATTGAACAAGCGATGAAAATTTCAAAAAATTAAAAAATGACGAAAAATAGATTTCATATATTCTAACCGACTTTTGTTTTTCATGTAAAGATTCCTCTGTACGGAAATCCTCTTCAAAAATTTATTCAACATAAGGTATCAAAATATACATCCACAGAAAAAAATGTTCAAACTTAAAAAAAAAAACGCCGAAAAGTCCTCACTCTGAAAAGTCCTCGCCCCGAAAAGTCCTCATAATAAACCCGACCTGAGTTGCTCATGTAGCGATCTCTCTGCACGAAAATTCCCTTCAACCGTTCTCAGAAAAAAATGACAAACCCTCAAAAAAATTTAATCCCCACAAAAATTTCTTACAACCAGAACTGACAGAGTCGTCGGAGTAAAAATCTACTCCTACAAAAACTATCCAAAAAACTGATTCATCACACAACATTCCATACAAAACCACTTTCATTATTATATTTAAAAAATAAGCAAAATTGATCAGAAATGATAATTTAAACCTCGTAATTGTTGGGAGTTCACAAAAAGTTGTTAAATAATTGACATACTGAAGCATATATGGCCAAGTACGTGCGATTATGTGCTTTTATATTTCAACCTCCAAATAGTACTTCTTAGTTGTGGAGATAAGTCCACACTTTCAGAAAAAGACAAAAATAACAATTTTTAAATCATTAATAGGTAAATACATTATAACCAATTAATAAACCTTCAGATAATAGTTTCTGATGATCAAAAATTAAATCGAGACTTCATAAGAAAGCATTGAATAAATAAAAACTTCAATAGCATTAATAGTCAAATACATTTAAATTGATTAACGAAAAATTAATTTCAATTGATTTAAAGTATAGTTTCACAGTACAAAAGCTACTGCTTTTGTTTGAGTTTAACAAAAAAATTATAAACATATAAAATTACAAATAAGAAAATAACGAACAAAAAAATTGGACACAAAAAAATTACAAACATAAAAATTACAAACGAAAAAAATTACAAATAAAAAAAACAAGAACAAAAAAAAAATTTGGCTTGTGTGTTTAGCGGGATCACATTATGATCTTAGATGTAAATGTACGCACATTATGTGAAATACGATAATAATTTCGCCAAGTACACAAGCCAAATATTTTTTTTGTTCTAGTTTTTTTTATTTGTAATTTTTTTCGTTTGTAACTTTTATGTTTGTAATTTTTTTGTGTCCAATTTTTTTTGTTCGTTATTTTCTTATTTGTAATTTTTTATGTTTATAATTTTTTTTGTTAAACTGAAACAAAAGCAGTAGCTTTTGTACTGTGCAACTATACTTTAAATCAATTGAAATTAATTTTTCGTTAATCAATTTAAATGTATTTGACTATTAATCCTATTGAAGTTTTTATTTATTCAATGCTTTCTTATGAAGTCTCGATTTAATTTTTGATCACCAGAAACTATTATCTAAAGGTTTATTAATTGGTTATAATGTATTTACCTATTAATGATTTAAAAATTGTTATTTTTGTCTTTTTCTGAAAGTGTAGACTTATTTTTCACAACTAAGAAGTACTATTTGGAGGTTGAAATATAAAAGCATATAATCGTACGTACTTGGCCATATATGCTTCAGTATCTCAATTATTTAACAACTTTTTGTAAACTCCCAACAATTACGAGGTTTAAATTACCATCTCTGATCAATTTGTTATTTTTTTTTTTAATATAATAATGAAAGTGCTTTTGTATGGAATGTTGTGTGATGAATCGGTTCTTTGGATAGTTTTTGTAGGAGTAGATTTTTACTCCGACGACTCTGTCAGTTTGTAATATTTTGAAGTATTTATATATAATCGCAAAAATCCCCTCACGGGGAAAAAAACGTGGACAAGTACATTGGTGGTCCCTTGTTTCCCTATGATATTAAAAAAAATCCAAAACGCCGCTTAGAAGAATACAAAAAAAGTTACAAAATAAGTTAAGATCTGTTGAAATATACGTGGCCAAATACGGGAAGCTTTACTGCGTTTCAATAAATTTTCAAATACGGTTTGATGTTGATAGAAAAAATAATAAAGTTCGGAAATTCAACTATGTCACCAACCAAATTGCAAACGTAAAAAAATTAGATTGTAAAAAAATTCTGAACGAAGTACTTGGCGAGTTCGTGATCATGATCTATACACTACGCTAATTTCATGGAAAAATCCTCGCCAAGTACTTCGTTCAGAATTTTTTTACAATCTAATTTTTTTACGTTTGCAATTTGGTTGGTGACATAGTTGAATTTCCGAACTTTATTATTTTTTCTATCAACATCGAACCGTATTTGAAAATTTATTGAAACGCAGTAAAGCTTCCCGTATTTGGCCACGTATATTTCAACAGATCTTAACTTATTTTGTAACTTTTTTTGTATTCTTCTAAGCGGCGTTTTGGATTTTTTTTAATATCATAGGGAAACAAGGGACCACCGATGTACTTGTCCACGTTTTTTTCCCCGTGAGGGGATTTTTGCGATTTAGGGAATATGCGGAAGCTAATACACAAATTTTCGGGCTGGACAATTTCTCTGTGCGCATCCGCTCAACTGCTCAACATGCGATGGCGAACTTTAGTTTTTTATTTTTTGTATGAAATTTTTCTGTCGATTCGCCATTTTGTATTTAAGGGTTTCTTTTTTTTGTGCCATGTCTTTTTGGGAGTTTTCCCTTTTTCTCGTTAATTGATTTTCAGCCATCAATGGAATACTTGTCCTTTTATGGATATCAAGAATTTTTAGTGCTGAGCGAAAATCGTCAACTTTTTTTTTCCATTTTCACGTTTATTGTATTTTTATTCAATTATCTTGAATTTTTTTTTGGGTTTTTCTCCATTTTTTTAGGAGCTATTTTTTTCTAGGTTTTTTTTCTATTTTTCATTTTATTGGAGGTTTCAATTTTTTTTTAGCGGGGTTAGATTTTTCTGTGAAAACAAATGGAAACGGGGGTCACGAACAAATGGACTTGTCCAGGCTTTTTTCCCCGTGGAGGGGATTTTTGGCTAGGATATCACTTCTTTTTTTCTGACTCCTCCGAAACCTACATTTTTTCATGATCACATACTTCGTGAATCTTTCCCCATGGTTTGAATTGGTTTAGTTTCGTCGATCCACTCATACACTACCGCACAAACGTTTAGATACACCAGACAACTCTGCCAAAAAGAAAGATTCGAATTTCCAAAGTGGCGTTTCAAAAAGAATAGATCAGGCTCCAGTTTGCCTTATTTAAATATTTTTCCATCGATTTCTTTTTTTGGCCTTGTACGGACTTTGATTCCCGACCGTTTTTATGCTTTTTTTCGACCATCGCGGATTCGGCACACAATATAAGAGATTTTTTTTTCTTCTACTATATAAAACTTGGAATGCAATGCAAAAGCTCCAACTTCCTCTTTTGAAAAATTTGTTGTGATTTTTTTCCCGAAAGTTATTTCGTTTTTAGCCAAAAACAGAAAGTTTTGAAAAATTCAATATAACCCAAGAATGATAGGGTTTATAGAAAGTTTTACAGATACAAGAAGTTGCATATTTTCATACTAAATCGCCTGGATTTTTTTTCGAATTTCTCTTAGAATTTTTTTTTTCGGACAATTTTTTTTGAATTTGACGTCTAGCAGGAAAAAAATGGATCACTATCGAAAAGAGATGAATGTACAACATTTTCTTGTGGCTCAGCGAGATGATTTTTATGTCACTGAGCCCTCGCAGCGACAAGATTTTTATGTCACTGAGCCCTCGCAGCGACAAGATTTTCATGTCACTGAGCCCTTGCAGCGACAAGATTTTCATGTCGCTCAGCGACAAAATTTTCATGTCACTGAGCCCTCGCAGCGACAAGATTTTCATTTGCCTCAGCGACAAGATTTTCATGTCACTGAGCCCTCTCAGCGACAAGATTTTCATTTGCCTCAGCGACAAGATATTCATGTGGCTCAGCAACAAGATTTTTATGTCGCTCAGCGACAAGCAGAGTTTATTTCCCTGAGAGATATTATCGCTTAGCGATTAATCTGATGCCTGCGGCATTGTAAGTCATGCTATAAATAAATAAAATGGTGGGTGTAGGAATAAATAGGTCAAAACATGTGGAGCATATTAATTCATGAAGCATATTCTCCCGTCATTGGAGCATTTCGGTAATATGCCAATGAAAATTCGAATTTGTGAGGTTATGACGAGCTGTCAAAGCCGTATCACAGCATTCGTTCAGACTCGGTAACGACAAACCTGCAACACATTCTTCTCCCATAACCTTGCATTCTCGGGCAAATAAATGGTTAGGCAACGTTCGTTGTTCGACAAAGAACAAGTTGTAACAGTTATTTTCTCGAAAATGTCAAGGGCGGAAAGGAAAAATATGAACTTATTTCAGCTATCTCTCTCACACTCGCGTCAATATGGCCCTTCGAAATCTCAGCTGACATTTTTCGCTCGCTCGTTTGCACTGTTTTTTTTGTTTGTACTTATTCAGAAGAATATATAGCCACAGGGCCATACAGGGCCACGTTATTACATATAGCTGTGTGCACCACGAGTTTTCGAACGCAGCTCTGTCGCGACCAATCAGAAACTTGATAGCATCAAAAGGCCTTTCATTGTGTGTCGTATACATTGTGACGTTGTAGCCCCGTCACAGGCTGCGTCGTGGTGGAATCCACCACAGCACTCTCCGCGTTATTAGATTTAGGCCCCTAGGGGCAGCGTAGCACTACTTTTGGCCTTCCGAGGCCCCGTCGAACCTCTCCGGAGCACCGTAGAACGCTGCAAGCACCTGTAAGACACCAAAAGCGATAAGAATATCATCAGAGCACCCAGAACAACCCAACCACGAGTCAACAACGAGGAAGAAGCTCGTCCGGAGCACCAAGGCCACACACTAAGCCCCAGCGCTCGGTCCCACCCCGAATAATTCCCCTCACCCACACATTTTCCCCCACGATTACCTCCCGAAATACAACTTGGCGAACTCACCTACGGTAAGGGAATAAATCCCTTACCTGTCGAAGATCCAGAGCTCCGTGGAGCAGCGAGGAAAGTAAAGGACGGTAGGAGACGAGTCGGGAGGACTTAACCTCCAAACTCGAACATCCTCGGACGGAGGACGTTCACCCGTCAACATTACGCCGATCGGACGAGTCCCCCGGCGTCAAGGCTCCTACCCTCCATCGTTTCGGCACAACACCTCGCCAATATTCCACACGAGAACTTCGAAAATATCGGACGACCCGCACCTGTCACTCGCACTACACCGAACGCACCACAACATCGAACGAACCATGCGAGCCGCCATGATGCAATTCGGCACCGAGTTCGGATTTTCGCCACGGTGGCGTTCCGGGACAGCGAGGACGACGCCAGCGTCCCGAGCGGACATAAATCACCAATCGAAGACCCCCCGCAGCGAGTCCCTTTCTCCTTCCCCCATCCTCCCTTACCACCGAGTGTCAACGCGACCACGATTAACGAGCGCTAATTGGTTCGCGGGCGTGCGCGTATCGATTACATTATCGATCGCCACGCGCATCATCGATCGAAGAAGACGGACGAAGAAGAAGATGACGTCACTTCTACAACGACTCGGCGTGTGTACCGTGGGCGCTCTTCGAATTTTGAACATTTATTACGTTATTCAGTATTAAAATCAACAATTTTACAACGACAACCCGGCTCGACCCCTTCGAAAGACGATTTTGGATATTGGTGGACAATTTTGGTGTCATTTTCGTACGAGATAGAGACAAGTAAGTCGTTTTATCTCACAGTGGTGTTTCGGCAAAGAACGCGTGGCTTGACGCCATCTTCGCCGGGACGCGTTGATCAGTATCGCAAAGCTTCCTTTTTCGTGATAAATAATTTGTCCGAGCCCTTCTGGCTCGTGACATCGTTTCCATCGAGTGTGAAAAGACTTTTCACGATTATTCATCGTCACGAGAGTGCTGTGGTGTTAGAATTAAGATCAATCTAATTAATAAAGTGCGTGCGATTTCCCCCCCCCCTTCCCCCTTAGAGTCACCTGTTCGGCCGAGTGCCCGAATCGGCGTGTTGTACGACGCCGTACCATCGTATATTATTTTTGCCTCCTTTATTCGCCCGGTTATTTGCGCGCAATTGATTATTATTAATTTAATTACATTATTTTTGTTACAAGAATAGTGATCGCGAGCTATTTGCTGCACAAGTGTTACGAAATTCTTTTCGTTTATTTTTCGTATTATATTGAGATTTCGTTTTCGTTTTTCTATTTTTTTTTTGTGTTATTATTTTGGATCACGGGTATTTGTAAGAACGCCTGAGCGACAGGAACCCGGCGATCCTTGAGATTAAAACTAGAGTCTCTTGTGAATTTGTGATAACATTTTTTTTTATAACTTTGTTTCTTACGCTAGCCCCGGTTGGTACAGTTTCCCCCCCCAGTATTATTAATATTATTATTGTTAAAAAGAAAAAAAAGGAGAAATCAAAAGGAGAATTATTTATTTTATTTTTGTATTCATTTTGTTTATTTTTGTTACTTTTCATTTTAAAAAAGTAACTGGCGCCCAAATCACACGAAATTACGGGGCTTTTCTATTTCAATAAAAAACCAATTTTTGTTATTGATTTTCTCCCAATTTTTCGTGTTTGTTCGATTTATTTTCTCCCTGAATTTCAGTCATTTTCAGGGATCGGTGGCGATTATCGTCATAAATTTTTGGCGCCCAACGTGGGGCCCGTCAATTCCCAATCGAGCTTTCCGGAAATATTCTCGCGTAAATTACCGCGGAGTAGAAATTTTCTCATCTTCGGTAATTTTCAATAAATTCTCGTAATTATTATTTTTCGGGAATTAAAAATTTTTCGGAAGCGTTTCTAGTCCCCTTATAATTAGTGCTCACCCGTGAACTCGTCGTTCATTAGCACACCGCAGCACTCTGACGTGAAATAGTCGCGCAGAGTTATTCAACAACAAGAGTTGTTACTTTTGTCAATTATTTAATTTTGATGACTCATATTTTGTGATTGATATTTGAATTGTTTTTTTTGTGTAATTGGTGTTGCGTAGCGAGATTTCGCCGCTCACCTACAGTGATCACCCCACCCAATATTGTGTTACCCCCCCCATTGTGCCCTGACCGCCCGAAAAATCTATTTTTCGCAAGACCCCACGCGTATTACCGGGAATATTCGTGTATTTTCAGCACGGTAGAAAATTTTTCCGACGTCTTTTAGTGCGCGTGGTACCGCCTAAACGAATTGTGTAAAAATTTTCGCATAATTATTGCTCGATATTTTTGAGACTGCTCGGTCATTTAACTTATTTTAAATTACCGCGCGGAGAATTTCGGGTGATTATTGAATTTTTTTTTACGGTTCCTTTCGTAATTCAAGCGCCTCGAGGAGAATTTTCGGTACTACAGTCGAGTTAGTAGAAGTCAACTCGTTTCCTGTAATTTTTTTTTATTGTTGTCAAATAAAATTGTTTTGCGGGAAAATTATTGCCCAGTACGATGAATCCTTACGGCGTTCCCACTTCCACCCTCACAGTAACCACCCCCTCGTGTACAGCCCCCATCATGACGACCGCGACCATAACGGGCGCGTCACATTCCCATAGACCCCCACCCCCAGAACCAGTCGACCCCCGAGCTCGGATAGTTGAAATTCGAGCTCAAATAGAGCAGTTAACCGACTTGAGACAGCTGCTAATGCGCTGTGATCGGTCGGGAATCACGTGGAGCGGATCGTTGGAGGATATAAGGGACCGATTATTGCGGTTCGAAATCCGAAAGCGTTTTCCACAGGTCCCAGTTCATTGGGACGAGGATTTGGATGAGCGAGCAGGTTTTCCCTACACCCTCACTCACGCTATGGAATCTCCTGAGATATGGAGTGTTATTCGCCCCAGTCCCCGGGATACCCCTCCTCGCCCGGCAGCTCGCCAATCATCACCGGCAGCTCGCCAACCGTCACCGGCTCGCCTGGATCCCATTTTAAATACAGGGCAATCCAGAGGGCCTTATCAAGACCCGATCGAGTTTGATAACGACTTCAGTCTCGAAGATGCCCCTGATAATCTCCATGAACCATTAGTCCCTGTTCCAGGTCGAAATCCCGGGCCTACGGTAACGTTTGCCCTTCCTCCCTCCCCTGAAAACACCCGGAGACCCCTTACGACCCTTCCCCGTTCACACCGCCCCTCTCCCACGCTTCTTCCTGATATACGAGCCCCGAGCCCCCATGATCTCGTTGATCTAACGCGGACCTACACGGTCCCAACCACGAGACCCCAGCATAATAGTACCCGCCTGCCCCCTACCCTCCCACACACCCCTAGAGCTTCTTATCGTCCTCCCTCCCCACCACCCGTGCACAGCCAGGCGTCTCAGGTGTTCACCACCTCTCGGTCTTCTCGCGATGGTGGCGCGGCGAACCACTGGAAAAAGTACGGTCCTAAATTCGCCGGTAAACGTGATGAGGATGCGGAGGAGTTCCTCTATGAGCTCCACGAATACGGCGTCGCTCAGGATTTGTCTGAGGACGAATTATTGCGTGCTTTACCAGAGGCGTTCACCGGAGACGCGCGTCTGTGGCACCGAGTGGAAAAAGTCAATTGGGACGATTATGAGGGATTCGTGTTCCACTTCAGAGAACAATACGGCCACGGTGATCTTCAAGACCGTCTGAGGCACGAAGTTGAGCTTCGTACTCAGGGGCCTGGCGAGCCTGTTGCCGAATATTTGGTAAAATTGAGAGCCCTTTTCGACCAGTTCAACCCCCCCTTATCTCTCGATACCCAGCTTGACATTTCATGTCGGAATCTTCATCCCACGCTCGCTCCGCACGTCAATCGAGACGAGGTACATTCCTACCTCGATCTCAAACGACAGTGCCGTCGTCGAGAGGAACTCGCCGAGCGTGCTCGGCAGTATCGCCCTCCCCCGACCCCGCAGCAGTCCGCTTTCCCTTCGAGCGCCTATAGGGCTTCCGGGAAGAACCTCCAAGGAGGTGTAGCGGCTGCTGAGTCCTCCAAGGCCCCGAAAAAGACCAACAAGATCCCCCCAGCCGCTCAATCCACCCAAGAATCCCAGACCCAGTCCTCCCCTGCCCCTCAAAGCCAATACACCAGCTACGCCGCCGCAGCGGGCTCGACACCGCCCCTGTGGACCCCACCGCCAGCCCAGATTCCGCCTCTATCTGAGGTAGCCCCGAAAACGAGCCCCCAGATCCCTAGCCCTCAGAATCGGCGAATTTATTCGTGCTATAACTGCCACCTTCCCGGGCATTTCTATCGCGAGTGCGTGAGCCCGTTGGGTGTGTTTTGCCGTGTCTGTGGCAAGCCTGGCGCAACGACGAGGACATGCGAGCGATGCGCGAGTCGGAATGCGGGAAACGGCCAGCCGGGGGGACAATAAGCACCCTGCCCCCCCGGAGGTTATCCACGGACCCTCCTTATTCCCCGAGAAAACCCCGTACCGACCCTATCCCCCCTGAAACCCCTGAAAATCCCCCAGCCCCAGTAAAAGACAACATTGGCAACGCCATTAAATTAAATTCTCCCTATTTCGATAAAGTAGATTCTTCCCTTGAATTCCCCGTAGAGCCCTCCCCCGTTGATGAGCCCCAGCCCTGTAGCTCCAAAGATTCACTCCCGTGGATCGAACCCGAGTCGAAGTCACCCCTCCCAGAGAAATCCGACCCTGCCCTCCCTATCCCAGAGCCCCCTGTTGCACAGCTCGTGTCTCTCGAGGAGATTCCACCCCTGGAGGACGCCGCGTTGGGAGAGATGTTGGCATCTCTTCGGCGTCGTGCCTTAGATAACAGGCACTATCTCTGGGTTCGAATCGAAGACCGACCCTGCCATGCGTTGGTTGACTCAGGGTCCTGTAGGACATACCTGGGTACCAACATGGTTGAGCCTCTCCGACAACATTTGTCAGCAACGACAGATGGCGTAGCCCTCCCGGGAAACAACCAACTTCCGGTTGTTGGCGAACTTTATCTCACCTTCGAGATTCAAGGACGCCTAGCCCCGGTCCGTACCCAGATAGCCCCCCTAGGATACGAGTGTATCCTGGGAATTGATTTCCTTCGGATTTTCGATATTAAAATCGACTACAGTACCGATACGTGGACGATCGGTGAAGGCCCCGTTCGTACTTTTGACCCTGAGGATGCCCTAGCTCACCCTATCCCCGCTTACCCCGCTTGTGCTGGTTTAGCCGTCGTCACGGCTCCTACCGCCGAGCGATTGACCCATCTCCTGAACGAATTAATCCCCCCTAAGTCCTCAGCCCTGCTCAGTGAGACCCATTTGACCGCCCACTCCATAGACACCCAAGAACACCCTCCAATCCGTCAAAAGCCCCGAACAGTCTCTCCTTATCTGTTGAAAGTCGCTCACGACGAAGTCGACAGGATGCTTAAGGAGGGAGTGATCGAGAAATCAGTAAGTCCATGGCTCAGCAACCCGGTGATTGTCAAGAAGGCCAATGGGAAGTACCGTTTTTGCATCGACTTTAGAGATGTGAACAAAGTCACTCGCAAAGACGCGTACCCTCTCCCAAACATGGACCGAATCTTGGACGGGTTGCGTCGAGCCCGTTATATCTCGAAACTGGATTTAAGCCAGGCGTATTTCCAGATCCCTGTTGAGCCCTCCAGTCGTCCCGTCACAGCATTTTCAGTCCCAGGGCGTGGCCTCTTCCACTTTAAGAGGATGCCTTTCGGTCTGACTAATGCCCCAGCCACTTTTCAGCGTCTCATGGACCAACTCATCGATTCCGCGTGGGAACCGCATGTGTTTGCGTACCTGGACGACGTAATTATTGCCACCGAAAGCGAGGAGGAACACCTCGACTTTCTTAGACGAGTCTTGACCGCTTTCAGGGAAGCCGGTATGGAAATCAATCGCGAGAAAAGCGAGTTCTTTTGCGCGGAAGTCTCCTATCTCGGCTATGTGATTGGGCAAGACGGACTCAAAGTAGACCCCGAGAAAATAGCCCCGATCATGAATTACCCTCCCCCACAGACTACTAAGCAAGTCCGCAGATTCCTCGGAATGGTAGGCTGGTATGCCCGATTTTTGCCCGATATATCCCGCGATAAAGCCCCCTTGACCCGCTTATTGCTCAAAGACGTCCCTTGGACTTGGGGACAAGAAGAGCAAACCGCATTTGAGACCCTCCGTGATGCCCTCACCCGAACCCCCATCCTTATCCGCCCTGATTTCGAAAAGCCCTTTATTGTGCAGACGGACGCGAGCGATTGCGCCATCGGCGCCGTCCTTACGCAGGAGAGAGACGGAGTTGAGCTCCCCATTGTGTTTGCGAGTCGTCTCTTGACGGCTCAAGAGCGGAAGTACACCGTAACCGAGCGCGAGTGCCTCGCGGTACTCTGGGCCGTCAAGAAGCTCCGACCGTACATCGAGGGTGCTCAATTCACGGTCATTACGGACCACAGCAGTCTCACGTGGCTACAAAACCTCCGTGACCCTGCTGGCCGACTAGCCCGTTGGGCATTATCCATGCAAGCCCTGAACATGAAAATAGTCCACCGTAAAGGAGCCCTGAATGTAGTCCCTGATGCCCTTTCCCGGATGTACGAGTCGACCGAGTCAGCTCTCGGTGCTATCGGCAACGCCTTTGACTCGTGGTATTCGGACAAGATGAGAGACGTCCGAGAGTTCCCTTGGAAATATCCAAACTGGAAGATCTTTGAGGACAAACTCTATTACCATCGGCCCTACATCATCGTTGAGTCCGCCCTCACCGATTTAGACGCGTGGAAACTCGTCCTTCCCCAAGAAGCCCGCCCCAGAGCCCTCCATCAAGCCCATGATATCCCCCAGTCTGGCCATCTAGGAGTCGAGAAGACGTATCAACGAGTGACTCGAGACTTCTTTTGGCCAGGAATTTTTCAAGACGTGGCTCGGTATGTCACTCGCTGTCCGGTATGTCAGCTCCATAAGGTATCGCAGGGGCCACCCAGCGGTCTTATGAGAGAGCGAACGACAGACGGACCGTGGAGCGTCGTGGCCGCCGATGTAATGGGCCCGTTCCCTCCGAGCAAAGCCCAAAACCGTTACGTTATCGTTTTCCAGGACCTTTTCACAAAGTATGTCGAGGTTAAAGCCGTTAGAACGGCTACAGGACAGTCCATTATGTCAGCTTTTGATACGTTAATAATAAATCGATGGGGTTGCCCAAAGTTCCTGCTAACCGATAACGGAACGGAATTCGTCAATAATTTTGTCACCCAGCAGTTAGCCCAACTCGGAGTCCACCAGACCACAATCCCTCCTTACCATGCCCAAGCGAACCCCGTCGAGAGAGTCAATCGGACTCTCAAAACAATGATTTGTACGTTCATTCCCCAAGACCAAAGGGAATGGGATGAACACCTCCCAGAATTGTGTTTCGCCCTCAACACCGCCGTACATTCCTCCACGTCAATGTCCCCAGCCTTCCTTAATTTTGGGCGTAGTCCTCGCCCTGCCAAAGCCCTCCGATTCGAAGACCCTAATCCTCAGCCCCTAGACCCCGGAGACCCTACCCTATGGAGCGACCGCATGAAGCGTCTGCCCCTGATCCACGACTGGGTCACAAGAAACCTGGAGATGGCCGCGAAGCGCCAAGCGAGTTATTACAACCGCTCGCGCAAAGACACGCGATACGAAATCGGTGACATGGTGCTTAGGAAGCACCGAGTGCTCTCTTCAGGCGCGCAGAACTTCGCAGCGAAGTTAGCCCCGCGATTCAATGGCCCCTATAAAATTATTAAAGTCCTTTCCCCCGTGGTTTACGAGATTGAAGACCCCGATAGTAGAAAAAACCCCCGAGTCCACATCAAAGACCTGAAGCCCTTTAAGCCCTCAGACCCGCTCCCAGCCCTCAATGAAACCGTGAACGAGGTTGCCGAGAACGTACCAGAAAATAACGTAGAACCAGAAACCGAAAATTCTCCTCCTCGTCGCGCCGGATTAAGATCGCGAAAGACCGCGAAGTAAAAGCACCCTTTTCATTTCTTGCGCATGTCGTAAATCGGACGTGTTTGGAAACTATTTTTTTTGTGTACGCAGGATGAATTATCAGTTTGATCTGAAACGCTATCGTGCCAGCAGGCCGCCTTATCGCCTGCCGATGGGCACCGCGACGCCCTACCGGTACGTCATCGTGCGAAATTCCCTGCAGCGCTCCCTCCTCTCCGTCATGCCGCTGACATACCAGCGCACCGTTCCACC